>LR738712.1:516937359-516976627 GCA_902687465.1 Secale cereale
CCCCCCCCCGGGAGGGAAGTTCTCCCGGCAGAATCACTCCACCGGAGGGCAAAAGTGCTCCTGCCCTAGTTCTGCCTCGAGACGGTGGCGCTCCATCCCAAAAGTCTTCTCCTTATTTTTTCTAGGTCAGAATCACTTATATAACAGAAGATGTGCACCAGAGGGTGGCCGAGGAGACCACAACCCACCAGGGCGTGCCACGGGGGCCTGGCGTGCCCAGGTGGGTTGTGCCCACCTGGTGGCCCCCCTCTGGTGTTTATTGGCTCCAGTATTTCTTAAATATTCCTTAAAAATCCTTGTTGAGTTTCAACTCATTTGGAGTTGTGCAGAATAGGTTGCCCGACGTAGCTTTTTCAGGTCCTGATTTCCAGCTGCCGGAATTCTCCCTCTTGGTGTGTTCCTTGCAAATTATGAGAGAAAAGGCATTAGAATTACTCCAAAAAGCATTATTATGGATAGAAACATTGTAAATAACAGTAACAAAACATGATGCAAAATGGACGTATCGACTCCCCCAAGCTTAGACCTCGCTTGTCCTCAAGTGAAAACCGAAATTGAAAAACATGTCCACATGCTTTGAGAGAGAGGTGTCGATAAAAACAAAATACGGACATAGAAGCATCATGTTGATTATTGTAACAGCAATAGAATTAAACATAAGGCTTTTATCAAAGAACTTGTATCATAAACTTCTCATGAATAAGTCACAGTTCATCACACAACTGAAGTATAAAGCATAAACTCTATTAGAAACCAACAAACTATGTTTTCAGTCAACTCTTGCAACTACGATTCATCATATTTTCAGGAAGGGTCACGTATCGGTGCCTTTAGGAAAGTCCACATACTCAACCGTCATATATTCTTCTATGATTACTAACACTTAGCACATACACATGAGAAAAATGTTTCAACTGAACACATAGAAAGATAGGGCCTTATAGTTTCGCCTCCCAACATACTCACCTCAAGGGTGATGTCAACAATAATAACTCATGTCACCCATATTCAACTGGACATATGTGCCTACATCTTTCCTCACCACATGATGCTTGCCAAAGGATAAAAATAAAAGAGGAAAGAGGGAAACCTTTGACTCTTTGCATAAAAGTAAAAGATAGGCCCTTCGCAGAGGGAAGTAGAGGTTGCCATGCGCTTATTTATTTGCATGATCAATCCCTTAGTGCAAGAGAATGTCACGTTGTATTGCCCCTTAAGATGACAACTTTTATTATGCAGTCTGTCGCTTTTATTCTTTGTCATCCAAGTTCGTACAACGCTCAATTTTCTCTTACACTAAATGATCTCACATATTTAGAAGCAAATTTTATTGCCTTTTTGCACCGATGACAACTTACTTGAAGGATCTTACTCAATCCATAGGTAGGTATTGTGGACTCTCGAAAAAAGGTTTGGGTTTAAGGGTTTTTGGATGCACAAGTAGTATATCTACTTGGTGCGGAATTTTTGGCTAGAAAAGATATTGGGCAAGCACCACATGTTAAAGGATCTATGACAATATGACTTCTATGTGAATATGAACAAACATAAATCATTTAGTTGTCTTCCTTGTCCAACGTCAACAATTTTGGCATATAATATTTTGGTGGGGGCTCAAAACCACAAAAGATTTCTAGGACAGTATATTTATATGTGAATCTTCTCTTCCCTTATTAATTCTTTCATGAGTTGCATCATTGACCATTGCTATTTTTGTCAATGTCTAATAAAATTTTCTTAGTTATACTTTTCCTTATGTGGTGCTATTACCTACCATAGGATTAGTATATGATCTTATTGATTTATTTCCTTTCTTTTGTTTGCTTTTCTTTGTCTTTTTATTTTCTTTATTTGCAACATGAAAGTGAAGAAAGTAAAAACTCGAACTAACATTATTATATAACTTGCACATGATAACAATGATAGATCACTAAGCAAACTCTCAAAGAAGAAAAGATCGAACTAAACTTTATTCATTTGAGCAAAAGATTGAACTAAGATAAGTAAAAGCAAAAATATAGTGGGATGATATGATACCGGGGCACCTGCCCCAAGCTTGGTGGAAGCCAATGGGAGTGCCATACCCGATACTCAGTTCTCCTTGGGTGGTGAAGAAGGTGAAGAAGCGATCCTGTCCTTAAGGGTCAAGAGATCCTATAGCCGACGGATGACACTCCAGAGATGGATAATATGCTCTTGATGCATAATATTTTCGTGAGTGAGATACTTATTTTGTATGCGAACTATTTCAATGAAGCGAAAAGCTTCAATCTCAGTAGGGGTAAGATGAGTAAGGTAGGGCTTAAGGATATCTTCTTCCCCCTCCTGGGCCAGCAGTGCTTGGGCTGTCACCAAGGATGGATTTACGGTAGCTTCCTTGCCCTTGCCTCCCATGACGGTGTCCGTAGGCTCCTCCCTGTTCGTCTCAATCTTCATCAGCCAAGTATCTTCTTCCATGTTGTTGGAGGAGCAGGAAGACATGATGCCTATCTTGATAAATGTGACCAGAAACAGCAAGAAAAGAGAACAGAGGATTTCTTTGCAATACGGTGGTTAACAGGTTCGGGAAGTATAAATATAATTTTTATCTTGCAGGACAATTATACAGAAGAAAAATGGAATCCGAAAGATGCCCCAGGTGGGCACAACCCACCTGGGCGCGCGAGGCATGCCTGCCGCGCCCTGGTGTCTTGTGCCCATGAGGGGATGCTTCCTGACAGTTTCTTTATTCCCAAAATTCTAAATTATTTCAAAACTGACAAAGAATATTTTACAGATTTTTTGGAGTATGTTTACTTACCGTACTACGTACCTCCTTATTTTGACGATTCTGGAGTGTTCTGGAAGGACTTTTTTATGTGTTCTTCTAGTGTCAAAGTTTGGACAATATTGCTTTCAACATTAATAGGCGTACTTTAGATATAACTCTTTATTCATTGTGCGACGGCGATCTACACCAACACCTCCGTCATCTTCACCAACATCTTCATCACCTTCCCCCATCTATCTACAGCGGTCCACTCTCCCACAACCCGTTGTACCCTCTACTTGAACATGGTGCTTTATGCTTCATATTATTATCCAATGATGTGTTGCCATCCTATGATGTGTGAGTAGATTTTCATTGTCCTATCGGTAATTGGTGAATTGCTATGATTGGTTTAATTTGCTTGTGGTTATGTTGATGTCCTTTGGTGCCCATCATATGAGCGCGCACGTGGATCACACCATAGGGTTAGTTGTATGTTGATAGGGCTACGTATTGGAGGACAAGAGTGACACAAGCTTCAACCTAGCGTACAAATTGATGCATACGGGATTGAAGGGGGACCAATATATCTTAATGTTATGGTTGGGTTTTACCTTATTGAACGTTAGTAGTTGCGGATGCTTGCTAATAGTTCCAATCATAAGTTCATAGAACTCCAAGTCATGGATGACATGCTAGCAGTGGCCTCTCCCACATAAAACTTGCTATCGGTCTAGTAACGTGGTCAATTGCTTAGGGACTATTTCGCAACTCCTACCACCACTTTTCCACACTCACTATACTAACTTTATTGCTTGTTTACCTAAACAGCCCCTAGTTTACATTTACATGCTCTTTATATTCTTGCAAACCTATCCCGTTACACCTATAAAGTACTTCTAGCTTTATACTTGTTCTAGGTAAAGCGAACGTCAAGCGTGGGTAGAGTTGTATCGGTGGTCGATAGAACTTGAGGGAATATTTGTTCTACCTTTAGCTCCACGTTGGGTTCGACACTCTTACTTATCGAAAGAGGCTACAATTGATCCCCTACACTTGTGGGTTATCAAGACCTTTTTCTAGCGCCGTTGTCGGGGAGTTATAGCATGGGGTGAATATTCTCGTGTGTGCTTGTTTGCTTTATCACTAAGTAGATTTTATTTGCTGTTCTAAGTTGTTTTCTATCTTTAGTTATGGGTAGGAAACACAAAATACCAAAAACATTAGTGGTACCTACTAAACCAATGGTTGAAGAACCACTCGAAATCTATCACACTCCCGAAGATTTTTTACTTGGATCATCTTCGATCCCTATGTGCTCGGGCCGAAACCCCAACTATCTTAGTTACGGGCAAATCTTTAGATGAGCATGCTTGTTATGTGCGACACCGCATATTCTAAAAAGGGAAACTTTTACTGGATCAAATTCATCGTTTGCAGTGCTATGCTTGGAATTTATGTGAAATATATGAGTGTACTTGTTATTCTAAAGACCCTAAGAAATACCTTGCTTACCAATGTGAGTTTAGTGATAATGGAATCATATCTTCGTATACTAAGGGGGTTTATAATTACTATGATGTTCAACAAATTGAATAATTTGTTGCTTTTAGGAGTACTTGTGAAATTGCCTCTTTTATTAAAGAGTGTGATACTACTCTCTACAAATCTGAAAATTTGGCCATACTTAAATATTGCTATAATAATTATGCTTCTAATCCTTATATTAAACCGTATATTGAAGACTCCTCCGCTGTCAAAGAAGAGACTAATATTTTGCATGAGTCTATGGAAGAAGAAATTAATGACATTGTGAGCTCATTGGATGAAAAAGATGAGGAGGAGAGCGAAAAACAATAGGAGGAAGAGCGGATTGATCACCCGTACCCACCTTCTAATGAGAGTAACTCTTTATCTCATACATTGTTTAATTTCCCTTCGTGCTTACCGAAGGATGAATGCTATGATGATTGCTATGATCCCATTGATTCTTTTGAAATATCCCTTTTTTATGATGCTTGCTATGCTTGTGGCCGAGATGCCAATATGAATTATGCTTATGGAGTTGAACTTGCTATGGCTCTTATGTTAAATATGATATAGTTGCTATTGCATCCACACATGATAGTCCTATTATCTTTTTGAATTCTCCAAACTACACTATATTGGAGAAGTTTACACTTATTAAGGATTATATTGACTAGTCGCCAACCCGTGCATTCGCACGGGCTAGCATGCAATAATAATTTATAGGGTATGAGAATCTACAATATTTTAAAAAATAGTTATTTCTAATGCAATATTGTCTCTATATTTTTTTTGCTTAATCTATCAAATTGTGATAATATTATCGATGATTAATTTCCATAATGCAGATAATAAATTGCAATAATGTATTTAAATTTCATTTATAGAAATATTTCATGCTATGTGCTTTCTTGAATTTCAAGGGAACCTATATTGTTCCACATTTGGGTTAAAAGGTCTAGTTACATGTTTTAGTTATATTTTGAAATACTGAAACTAATTAAGTTCACATTTTTACTTTTTATACAATTTAAAATTTGAAAGGTAACATCTTGCAGCTTGAAGTCATATGTGGTTACATATTAACTATATGTTGTCGGTCAACTCTTACAATAATCTAGGTAGGATTTTTTCTGTTAATTTTTTTCTTTGATTTATCTTAAGTAATAAACATTAATAATTGCAAACTGGTATGTCTAGCTAGTGTTCTAAGATGGTTCAAATCAAGTAAACTTTCTCACAAAAGCTGTTAAATATAGTAATACATAGTATATCTTCGATATAATTCAGTGAGACTGCACGGTATGGTATTCTGCTGGAAAATGGACTCCACATTGTTCTTTTCACCATGAAAGATCCCACAATTTTCTTAAATACATAGCAATGTTTTTCGAGATCACTGGTATTAACATTTTTTGGGTATCTTGAATATTGCAGATTTGAAAGAGAAAAGGAATTTTCAGATGTATTTTATGACATTCACTCGAATTTCTAAATTATTTAGTTGGAAAAGAAACTTACACAATGGAATAAGCATTCTCCCACTTCGTATCTTCATCCCAAAAAATGACACAATTAATCCTCAAATATATAATATAGTATCTATAAATAAGAATATGGCCTTGACAATATTAAAGAAGGGGTGTTTGAACGATTCTATTAAGGGTCTTGACATCAATATCTAATTTTTCCGAAGTATCTATTTATATAAGTCACCTTACGTACCTTGATGGTTACCCAGAATTAAGGCCATAAATTTTAATTTGGCTCACCTTACATACCATGAGGGTAACGCGGAATTAAGGACAAACTCTTCACTCTGATACTTCTCCAAATGTCTTAGACGTCATATGTTAAACTGGATGCTTCAGAACTAATCGAAACAAACCTAATGCACAAAACAAATTGATTTCTGTATCTGACATAATATAGTGTCTATCATCACTTGCATGCATCTGTATTTATACAATCTATTTGGATGCTACCTTAACGAAATTTCTTCTGCAATTTTCTTTCAGTTACGGACATTGTATTTCTCATATTAACTATATTTCAATCTCATATTAATTATAGCTGCATGCACGTAACTCTTATTGTACGAATATATCTTACAGCAACCATGTTACGACTTATCATAGCACTTGCGCTGTTGACCAGCTGTTATCTTCAGAATCCACCTCTTGCTGAAACAAAATCTGCTTTCACATGGACCACTCTAAACTAATCATTTTTTATTTCGCTGCGTTTACCTTTCCAGGACATCATCTTGTTCTTGTCCATGTATTTCCTCAAGAAGCTTCTTCCTAAGCTTCCTTCAGCACCATATACACGATGTGCTCATCCTCGAACACTACAGACACTTCCGATGTAGGTGATGTTAATACGCAGATTTTAAAACATCATGTATGTTGATTTTTAATGCTAGAAAACAAATCAAATATTACCATCGTTCTAGAAATCAAACAACATGGACATTCAGAGTTACCTTCATTAGGCTAGATGTCTCGTGTCTAAGACCCTTTTGCCTAATGGCATAATCGTCAAACATGACACATGGCACCATCTGGGCATAGTTTTTGCCGAGTGCAGAAAACAGCAAACTATGGTGCCACATGGCATGGCTGATTAACTTGTCATTCCGAAGTCTGTGTCATTTGCTTGCCGAGTTCCCTGTGTTCTGCACTCGGCCAAGGTTTTTTCAGATGTGTACTGAGTTCCCATGGAAAAAGCCAGAAAAATTAACATTGCTGGAAGGCGTCCAACATACTCGTGTTTTCCGAGTGTTTCACTCAGCAAATACTTTGCTGAGGTCTTTTTTGGCCTTTTCCGAGTGCATTTGGCGCTCAACAAAGTTGGGATTTCCAATGGTGAGCATGTATTGTGTCCTAATATTAATATATATTGTCCATGCATAGAAATAAAAAGGACTATTTAAACATACTTTAAAAATTACTCTCGCAACATGTATGGGCCAAATGTATATATTATATCGACCGGATTTTCTTCAACTGTCTATTGATTGATGGGATTGTGAAGACCAATAAAAGTTCATATATATACATGAGTAGCAAAAGAAATCTTCACTATATCGAGAAAAAGAGCACAAAAGAGAATTGGATATCCAGCATAAAGGGTATTATTAGAGGAGTAAGAGAGGGAATAAATAGTCTTGAAAATCTAGGGGTCGTGGCTTCAAACAATAAGTTTTGACATACATGCATGAAATAGACCTACTAAAACCAATAACTCCGTAGACTTATATAATCCTAGTGAATTTATAAAGCTATAAGAAATAAAAAGTAATAAGATAAGCAATTACGCAGTTGTAAATGCATTTATAGAAGTGTGAATAATCTGAATTACATAATGGACTAAAGCAGCAATAGCATCAGTGTTACACATCTCAGGGAATTTCTTTTAACAATCTCACATGACAATAGTCATAAAATATGTATAGATGGTAAAATTATACTCCAGTTCCTGCATGTGTCTATAGCATAAATGAAATTTTTGAAGTGCATCGTTCAATAAGTCAAACTTAGAAATTAGAAGATGCTTTACGTTTGAGCATCATATGTTTTTTATGGTGTTTCCAAGTCAAGTACCAAAACTGTATGTAGTTTACATGACACTGAGGTAACTAATTTATCGTGAGATATAGAAGAGAAGGAAAATATCATCAGAAGAAAGTAGAAATTACATGATCTATGAATTCTTAATTATTACCTTTGTTACCACTACTTTTATCAATTATTGCCGACCGTAGAGACCATGTCCTCCTTCAACTTTCAGACTGCACTTCCATTTGTGATTAATTGCAGCAATTAGATGGTAACCAAGAAAAATGCACACATGTGAAAAGGGAAAACCCCATCGGACCTGAATTCATTTAGTGACAATAAACATATGAAATCTAGAATATAGTAATGTTGAGTTACCTCAGCCATAGAAGCAGACTTACAATACATCGGACCTGATTTTAAGGAGAAATATCAAAAAAACATGTCTATGGGGGTAAGTGCTATCAAATTTCGAACTTATAAGATAAAACAAAACAGAGATGGTGTTACATGGAAAATTGTGACTCATTGGCTTCAAACTTTAGTCGGTGCATCTACCCCTTGGATCTGTAAAACGTTGTGGCCTAGAAACTTTAAGAAAACTAACACGTACTATAATTCAGGAACACTTAATCAGATTGTTATATATCTAACAAAACATGATTCTTTTATTTGTTTTGGACACATCATATTGTTCCTGCTTACCCTGCTGTTGCGTTGAGGGGTTTACTTTAACTTATCCGATGATCAAAATCGTCCTTGTCGAAGTCACCAACGGGGTGAGGTCTTGGACATGCTGCCAGTGAGGAATGTGGATGATCGATGTGTTGCGAGATAATTTTTCATCAAGATCACCTTCCCTCCACGGCTCAGCATCATCCACCATTTGCGACTGCACCAACCACAGTAACTCCATCCTTCACCATATCCCCACACCCCCCTGCCTCTCTTGGTTGAGGTATTGATAAAACTGTCATTTGGGAAGCCAAATCACAGTAGAGAGTTGTTGATCGAGTTAGGGTTAATAAGTAGAGAAAATAGAGATCTACCAGTATAGAAGGAAGGAGTTAGGTTTTTTTTCTGTACGCTACAGGAAGATCTATTTATTGCTTTCCGAGGGATAGAAACACTGATTTTATTTTGCCATTGCTATCATCTGCTTCAAGAAGCCTCAGGAAGTTGAATCCCTGGGTATGACTATCAGAGGGCACGATGATAAAACTTGAATCCAAAACGGGAAAAGGAAAGTGAAAAGGAATGTGTTTGTGAAGACGAACCAGATCGCAGGAGATCCAGCAGCGCAGGAGACCCATGCCCCAACTTCCTTGTTGCAATTTGGGAGAGACACGGATCAGTTTCCACGTGGAGAAGAAAAGAGAGATGATAACAAATCTGTTTGAGAAGACGAACCTGATCGGTGGAGATCCCTGCCGCAACTTCCTTGTAGCAATCTGGGAGATGCATGGATCGGTTTCCATGTGGAGAAGAAGAGAGAGATAGAGATGTTAGAGATTGAAAGAGCTATCCACGTGCGCAACTTCCTTGCTCCAATTTGAGAGATACGTGGATCTTTTTTCCATGAGAATTGAAGAGAGAGAATTAATTGGGAGTCTCTAATTAGTATAGTTATTTTTACAACCGAGAGAAGGAATTGCGGGCCTTAAGTTGAGAAAAACATTACAGGACTATATAGATAGATCTACACCGTAATAATCCGGACCCACCAGATTAACGGCTCCTAATTACTGATTAACGTGGGAATTTCTAGGGAGTCTAGAATTAGTATAGGTATAGATGGGTAGCATTTTTCTGTTGCACATGATGTATTTGATGAATATAATATGCATGTGCTTGCTGCTCCTACTTGCAATTATTATGAGAGAGGAACGACCTCTCCGCCTCTCTATGTTTCCAACATGATAAAATTGCAACAAACTGCTTATACTATGCATTGGCCTTTACTTGATGTGCATGAATTGTTCTTGTATGACATGCCTATGCATAGGAAGAATATTATACTTCGTTTTTGCATGACACTTATCACTTTGTGCTCACTACTAAATTTCAAATCATTGCTAATTAAAATTGGCTTTGATATACCTAGGGATCCAGGTGGATCAATTACTTGAGCACTATATGCCTAGCTTAATGGATTTAAAGAAAGCGCTACTAGGGAGACAACCCGAAAGTTTTAGAGAGTCATTTATTTTTGTTGTGTGCTTTTATAAAGTTAAAAAAAGAGGGTAACCTAATTTTTTTTCAAAAAGAAAAGTGAAAGTAAGAAAGACGAACACCGTTGAAATGGGGGAGCTCCTTAAACTTTGTTCGTGCCCATGGAAACATTGCAAATCTTGAATTACATAAACTTTTCAACAAAAATAATTATCCCCTTGTACAATTCCATTGTATTATAAAAATAATGTGGCAGGAGTTTCCTTTAGGGTGATAAAAATAATTACCCACTGTACAATTCCAATCATAAGTCTTGCTATAATTTTTTTTTATTTTTCCTAATTTTTTTAGAATTTTTAAAGTTATAGAAGTATGGTTAATGTTTAGATTACTACAGACTGTCCTGTTTTCACATATTGCTGTTATAGCTTCATTATTTGCATATGTTTGAGTTCTTGTTGAAGCCTCCTTGACTTGGGGCAATAGAATTGTGATAGCATACAGTGGGTAATGTTTGTTTATAATTATACAATAATGTTAGAGCAGTACATGATGGGATTTCATTAATCATATGCACTAACCCCGCCACTAAAAGTTCGGTTATGTTTTGTGTGGATGAAGTGTTCGAAGATCGAGGAGGTCTCGATGTGAGGAGAAGGAGGAGAGGTAAGAGCTCAAGCTTGGGGATGCCCAAGGCACACCAAGTAAATATTCAAGGAGACTCAAGCGTCTAAGCTTGGGGATGCCCCGGAAGGCATCCCATCTTTCTTCAACAAGTATCGATATGTTTTCGGATTCGTTTCGTTCACATGATATGCGCAAATTCTTGGAGCGTCGTGTGCTTTTCATTTTTATTTTAATAAATGCACCTTGCTGGTATGAGATAGTCCTTGGTTGATTTGTAGAATGCTCTTTGCACTTCACTTATATCTTTTGAGTATGGTTTTATAGAATGCTTCATGTGCTTCACTTATATCTTTTGAAGTTTGGATTGCCTATTTCTCTTAACATAGAAAACTGCCATTTGTAGAATGCTCTTTTGCTTCACTTATATTTGTTAGAGCATGGGCATATCTTTTGTAGAAAAAATTAAACTCTCTAGCTTCACTTATATTTATTTAGAGAATTGACAGGAATTGGTCATTCACATGGTTAGTCATAAAATCCTATATAAACTTATAGATTGCTGAGTATGATATGTTTGATTCCTTGCAATAGTTTTGAGATATAGATATGCTAATATGTGGGAGGTACTAGTGAATGATTGCGGTTTAGTAAAAATATTGGTGTTAAGGTTTGTGATTCCCGAAGCATGAACGTATGGTATCCTAACTATGTAACCACATAGGCGTGCATTGCATTTTGATTGTTTATCTTTGCGTGAAGGTTGGGGGCGCACGATGGTTAACTCCTGCCAACCTCCCCCCTAGGAGCATGCGTCGTAGTATTTTTGCTTTGAGGGCTAATATTTGTTTTGTAATAAGTATGTGAGTTCTTTATGGCATATTGAGTCCATGGATTATACGCACTCTCACCCTTCCACCTTGCTAGCCACTCTAGTACCGCACAATTTTCGCCGGTGCATCAAACCACCTTATACCCTTCCTCAAAACAGCCACCATTCCTACCTATTGTGGCATTTCCATAGCCATTCCGAGATATATTGCCATGTAACTCCACCGTTCCGTTTGTTATGACACGCACCAGCATTGTCATATTGACTTGTATGATCGTAAGACAGCTAGCATGATTTTTTCATGGCTTGTCCGTTTTTTAATGTCATTGCTTTGCTGGATCATTGGACATCCCAGTACACCGCCGGAGGCATTCATAAACAGTCATACTTTGTTCTAGTATCGAGTTGTAAGTAAATAAAAGTGTGATGATCATCATTATTAGAACATTGTCCCATGTGAGGTTATAAAAAATAAAATAGTACAATGAATCCCAAATAAAAATATAGGCCAAAGAAGCCCGTCAAAAAAAAGAGAAAAAATAAAAAAATGAGAGAAAAAGAGAGAAGGGACAATGTTACTATCTTTTTTTCCACACTCGTGCTTCATTATAGCACCATGTTCTTCATGATAGAGAGTCTCCTATGTTGTCACTTCCATATGCTAGTGAGAATTTTCATTATAGAAATTGGCTTGTATATTTCAATGACCGACTTCCTCAAATGCCCTACGTCTTAATGAGCAAGCAAGTTGATGCACACCCACTAGTTTTCCTTTGAGCTTTGATACACTTATAGCTCTAGTGCATCCATTACATGGAAATACCTACTCACTCACATTGATATCAATTGATGGACATCTCCATAGTCCATTGATTTGCCTAGTCGATGTGAGACTTTCTCCCTACTGTTGTCTACTACCACCTTCTATTCCACCCATAGTGCTATGTCCATGGCTCACGCTCATGTATTGCGTGAAGACTTGAAAAGGTTCAAAAAAGTAAGGTATGAAAACAATTGCTTGGCTGACATCGGGATGGGCATGAGGGGTACCTTGTGTTAAGAAAAGGGAGCATAAAAGACTATATGATTTTATAGGGATAACGTTCTTTAGCATTGATATTTTGAAAGGCTTGATTGTTTGTTCGGATGCCCGAGTATTAAATTCTTTTATGTCAAATGATAGACTATTGCTTTGAATCACTCGTGTCTTAATATTCATGCCATGATTAGACTACATGATCAAGATTATGCTAGGCAGCTTTCCACATCAAAAATTATATTTTTTATCATTTACCTACTCGAGGACGAGCAGGAATTAAGCTTGGGAATGTTGATACGTCTCCGGCGTATCTATAATTTTTTATTGTTCCATGCCAATATTATACAACTTTTACATACTTTTGGCAACTTTCTATACTATTTTTAGGACTAACATATTGATCCAGTGTATAGTGAGAGTTCCTGTTTGTTGCTTGTTTTTTGTTTCACAAAAAATCCATATCAAACGGAGTCCAAATGGGATAAAAACTAACGAAGTTTTTTTTGGAATATATGTGATTTTTGGGAAGAAGAATCAATGCGGGACGATGCTCAAGGGGGCCACAAGGCAGGGGGCGCGCCCCTGACCCTCGTGGCCACCCCATTAGGTGGTTGGTTCCCTTCTTTCGCCTCAAGAAAGCCAATATTCGGATCAATTCGTGTCAAAATTTCAGCCCAATCGGAGTTACGGATCTCCGGGAATATAAGAAACGGTGAAAGGCGAGAATCTGGAACGCAGAACAGAGAGAGACAGAGATACATAACCAATCTGGGAGGGGATCTCGCCCCTCCACCACCATGGAGGCCATGGACCAGAGGCGAAACCCTTCTCCCATCTAGGGAGAAGGTCAAGAAAGAAGAAGAAGGAGGGGGGCTCTCTCCCCCTCGCTTCCGGTGGCGCTGGAGTGCCACAGGGGCCATCATCGTGCGACGACGATCTACACCAACACCTCTGTCATCTTCACCAACATTTTCATCACCTTCCCCCATCTATCTAAAGTGGTCCACTCTCCCGCAACCCGATGTACCCTCTACTTGAACATGGTGCTTTACGCTTCATATTGTTATCCAATGCTGTGTTGCCATCCTATGATGTCTGAGTAGATTTTCGTTGTCCTATCGGTAATTGGTGAATTGCTATGATTGGTTTAATTTGCTTGTGGTTATGTTGCTATCCTTTGGTGCCCATCATATGAGCGCGCGCGTGGATCAACCATAGGGTTAGTTGTATGTTGATAGGACTACGTATTGGAGGGCAAGAGTGACAGAAGCTTCAACCTAGCGTAGAAATTGATGCATACGGGATTGAAGGGGGACCAATATATCTTAATGATATGGTTGGGTTTTACCTTAATGAACGTTAGTAGTTGCGGATGCTTGCTCATAGTTCCAATCATAAGTGCATAGAGTTCCAAGTCAGGGATGACATGCTAGCACTGGCCTCGCCCACATAAAACTTGCTATCGGTCTAGTAACGTAGTCAATTGCTTAGGGACAATTTCACAACTCCTACCACCACTTTTCCACACTCGCTATACTAACTTTATTGCTTCTTTACCTAAACAGCCCCTAGTTTACATTTACATGCTCTTTATATTCTTGCAAACCTATCCCGCTACACCTACAAAGTACTTCTGGTTTTATACTTGTTCTAGGTAAAGCGAACGTCAAGCGTTCGTAGAGTTGTATCGGTGGTCGATAGAACTTGAGAGAATATTTGTTCTACCTTTAGCTGCTCGTTGGGTTCAACACTCTTACTTATCAAAAGAGGCTACAACTAATCTCCTACACTTGTGGGTTATCAGGCGTGCATGATGACGTAAATCAAACCTTCTCAGCTTTTAACAAGGGCACGGTGAGGCCATACCATGGCACCATGCCACCGTCATGTTTTTCAAGCACATATTTCATTGTTCTATAGTTGATAACCAAGTAAATGACGCATTTGTGGTTGACTATTGTCACACATTCCATAGAAATCTATTTCGATTCCTTGTAGAAGGCTTGAGAAATTATTAACTACCATGAGTATGGTTTTTCCAGACCGTTATTGTGCACCCATTCATGCAACGATTGTTTGAATTTGAATTACGTGCAATAATGCCTTCTAAACACACATAATCAAGGCAACGTTGATTTTCGGCAAAACATTGAGATATGTGGCTTTAAATTTCTAGTAAATCCAAAACTCGTCTGAAATTCATGAAACTTGGCATGCTATCATGGAGCAGCATCAAGATGTCGTGGTAATTTTCTTGTCCCATTTGGGGCAGGTTTGGGTATATGCTTCTCACAAACCAGAGCTTCTCACAACAAGCATGATGGTTTTGGTAGGGAACATCCCACAAATGGGGACGAAGCGATATCCATTGCCTCTTATTGCTTTCAATTTTTTTTCTCGTGTCAACATAGAACAACAGGAGTGTTGTGTCAATTTTTGTGATTTTTGGGGGTTCGTTTGGACATCTTTATGCATTAACTGAGTATTCAATTCATTTATGTGCATAATTCAAATTTTAACTACATGCACATGCTCCAGTGCATATAAATTGGTAGAAAAATCAAATCTGTGTCCTTATGTGCATGCTTAGGTCCCATGCAATAAACCGGAATTAAATTCAAACACCAGGGCACCGTTGATTGCCGGCAAAACATTGAGATGCATGGTTTTTAAATTCTAGTAAATCCAAAACTCGTCTGAAATTCATGAAACTTGGCATGCTATCATGGAGCCGCATCAACATGTTGTGGTAAATTTTTTGTCCGATTTGGGGCAGGTTTGGGTATATGCTTCTCACAAACCAGAGCTTCTCAGAACAAACATGATGGTTTCGGTAGGGAACATCCTACCTTTGGGAACGAAGCGATATCCATTGCCTCTTATTGCTTTCAATTTTTTTCTCGTGTCAACATAGAACAACATGAGTGTTGTGTCAATGTTTCTGATTTTTCAGGGTTCATTTGGACATTTTTATGCATTAACTGAGTTTTCAATGCATTTATGTGCATAATTCAAATTTGAACTACATGCACATGCTCCAGTCCATATAAATTGGTTGAAAAAAATTGTGTCCTTATGTGCATACTTAGGTCCCATGCAAGAAATGTGAATGAAATTCAAACACCTGGGCGTCGTGGCTCGGCCGGAAAGATTGAGAAACTTGGTTTTTTAATTCTTGTAAATCCAAAACATGCCTGAATATCATGAAGCTTGGCATGGTGTCATGACATGGCACCAACATGTTGTGGTAATTTTTCTGTCCGATTTGCGAAGGCACACACATTAACAATCAACAAAGTCATTTTGGAACAAGTGTTGTCACGTTACAAATCGGTAACACAAGTATTATTGAAACCGTGGGAGTTCTACTTACCAATTACGTGCCGCCACGCGTCCATTTTTTAATGGCTGGGAGGTGCCGTGCAGGTGCTTGATGGCTTCTCGCCCCTCGTTGGTTACCCCAAGTGGAAGGTTTGAGATGCAGTGTAGCGGAAGTTTTCCCTTGGCAAAGATACCAAGGATCGATTTCCCCTGAGACTCCCAGTTTCAACAAGAAGGTGTCAACTGCTAACGGCGCCAGATATTAGCAATCAACGTGGACCTGCACACAGATACAAATAACTTTGCTCCCAACGAGTACAGAGAGGTTGTCAATCCCTCCGGCCTTGTCGTTTACAAAGGATCAAACACAAGTGATAATAGTGATAGGTAATGCTGCAAATAGTAAGTAAAAGCGGAAAGTAAATAGCGGATGTGATCAGTGATGGTAATATGGACCGGGGTCCCATGATGTTCACTAGTGATGTCTCTCTCCCAAAAGACGATAAAACAACTATGTGAGGTAAACGAATTACAGCTGGGCAATTGACAGAATTATGTGCGCAAACCAATGCTAACTATGTTGCAAGAAAGGTAGAGGTTCAAAGCATGGGCGGTACGCCAAGGCAAGTAGACCGAAATCCATCTGCATCTACTACTAATCATCCACCTTGAGATATCTATCCAGAACATCTCGCTGGTATTTAGTTGCGAGTCCCACCCATAGTGTAAACTCAAAGCAACAGACAACTGCATTAAAAGAACTTTGCGTAAAGTAAACAATCCTTGCACCCGCAGGCACAAGCACCGTTGTTTTCCCCCTTGTGGCAACAACACATCCCCTAGACTCATGTTTCTGTCACTCAAGCTAGTCATCGAGGGGCATGAACCCACAATCGAGCATAACGTTCCCTCTTGGTGTCACTACCTACTACTTGGCCAAAGCAATAAATAGCAACGGAGAACATGCAAGAATTACTTATGAACATAAATATAAAAGAGGTAAATAAATATATTACTCAAACACAATCTGAACATAATCTCACAATCCATCGGATCCCAGCAAACTCATCATAGCAACAGCATAAGGATTACATCTGTGCCTCGATCATGTAGGGCAGCTCATGAGGTCTAATTAGTGAAGCACAAGAAGGGGAGGAGAACACCACATAGCTAGTGGTCATGGACCCATGGTCCAAGGGAGACTACTCACAACTCATCCGGGAGGCGTCCATGGTGGTGGAGAGGCTCCCGGTGGTGATCCTCCCCTCCGGTAGGGTGCCGGGAAGAGTTCTCCTGGTGCTCCCGATCTTGGAAGCGCGGCGGTGGCGGAACATAGATGAGATCGCGAAAAAGGGTTCCGTCCTCGAGGGTTTCGGGATGCGTGTTAAATATATGCCAAAGGGGGCATCAGCGGAGGCCTGGGGGGGCCAGGCGCCCCCCCCGGCGCGGCCAGGAGGGGGGCCGCGCCACCAGGGCGCCTGGAGCCCTGGTGGCCCCCCTCCGGCCCTACTTCGACCGTGTGCAAGCTTCCGGAACGCTGATTTTTTATATAATTTTTCCGGGATTTTTCTAGCAGTTTACGTGACGGGAAAACCTGAAATACAAAAACAGCAGAAAACAGAAACTGGCACTGGGTGCACTGAGTTAATAGGTTAGTCCAAATATGATCAAAAGTGTATGGAAGTGTATAAATATCATAGCAATATCACCCAAAAGAGGCATGGAGCAAGCAGAAATTATAGATACGTTTTGGACGTATCAGCAGGGTAGCTATTTGAGTACGGGAGGCATGCGATCAGACCCTGTAAGTGCATCTAGTGCCCCTTAGTGATTTTGGTGTATTGAAGACTTATAGGTTAAGGGACTAATGTGTTTTTGAGTGTACACGGGTCTTATAAGTCCATGAGGAGTTTGATATTTACGAATAAAGTCGACCCCTATAAATGTATGTCTTCAGTTGAAGACTTTGGTTTTCTTGAAGACTTTGAAAGTGAGGAAATTGGTGTGACCTTCAAGACTTGGATATTCATGCGAGGATTATGAAGCGTGAATACATTTGTTTTCGTAGTTTCATTTTTTCTTTCTTGAGTCATAGGAAACACCATACTGTTATAGGGGGTCGAGGTAAAACTAAGGAAACTTATTTCTAAGTGATGCTCAACTCAAAGCCTACATTACCCAATCCTTTCGAGTGAAGCCATTGGAAATCTCATATAGTTCAGTCAATTTCTTCAGTGACAGAGATGAAGTTCTTGTGGTCTCTGAGGAATTTGTTTTGACTGAGGAGTTAGGAATTTTCTAGTGCGGATTGCCTACAAGTGAGGAACATGATAGCCCTGAGGAATTTGAGAGCTCAATTTCCGACCGTTGCTATGCTATGTGCCAGTTGTCCCAAAATATCTTATCCACCTAACGGTCATATCATTTAAGGGCATTTATGTCTTATCATGCCAGGATGCTCCCTAGGCTATAAATCGCCGCCCCCCTACAACCACTAGTTGGTTGGCTGCTCCGAGAGAAACTGACACTTGTCATTAGAGCAACCCATCCTCCGAGACTTTGAGCGAAAATCAACAAGTGTGGAAAAACCACACACTCAAACACCTAAAACCCTAAAGTGATTGAGAATCACTGAAGAGAGTGTTCCTGTGTGGAGCCGACGCTTGTTACCTTTGAAGACTGTGATCTTCCAGACGGTTAGGCGTCAATGGTCTAGAGCATCCAAGAGGAATTGTGGATCGCCAATTGACCAAGTCTGTGAAGGTTTGGAAGTCACCTGTGAAGACTTACCACAAGTGATTGGGCGAGGTCTGTGTGACCTTAGCTTAAGGGGAATACGGTGAGACTTGGTGTCTTGGAGTGCGTGTCCAGGACTGGGTATCCGGGACTATGTGTCCTCAGGTTTAAATACATAGCCGCCCTAACCAGGCGTACAACTATCACAACAGTTGAAACTGGTCAAACAAATCATTGTCTTCATCAAGCCTACTGGTTCTATTTCCTCAACTCTTCCATTTACTCATTCATGTGTTGATGAACTTGATTTGTACTATTTGAAGACTTTGGCTGAACACTTTCTCAATTTCCTCAACCCAATTTCTTCCGTCCTCAATCCTCAGCCTGCTTATCTTGTTTACACGCTACTTATACTCTATGCTTGCTTTCATTTCATCATGATGACCATGCTACTGTCTTCTTATGTCGAGGAATTTCCTCAGTGATGAATTCGTAAAAATCGCCTATTCACCCCCCTCTAGTCGATATAACGCACTTTCAATTGGTATCAGAGCAAGGTACTCCCTTGTTCTATGTGATTTTGGTTTAACCGCCTGGAGTTTTAGTTATGTCAACCGCAGGAATGAAGACTGTGTCATGCCCCTTCTTTGATGGTCATGATTATCCCAAGTGGAAGGCCATGATGAAGAAGCACCTCTTGGCGATGAACAACGAGTTGTGGACCATCACAAATATTGGTATTACCGATCCATGCAAGATGGCAGAGGCTCATGATATTCACAAGTACACTCTACACAACCTCACGGCGAAGGACATCATCTGTTCCTCCGTGTCCCAAAATCAGTTCAGGAACGTTATGCATCTCAGCCATGCGAAGGTTATTTGGGACCAACTCTCTGAGGTTTATGAAGGTCAACGAACTTGTCACGATCCCTGGTTTGAGGATTTCAAGGAATCGGTCATGGCAATGACTTTCGACCCAGAATCGTCATCCTTTGCACCATGCCTTATGGCGAAAGGTGCCAAGGTAACTTAATGCTATCTATCTGAGTCTAGTGATGATGAATCTCGTGATGAATTTGGACCCAACTATACCAAACTTGCTTCCCTTTCCACCAAACGACAAAGAGCTTTGGAAAAAGTTCAAAATATGCTTAATGAGAGCGATGATATGTTGGGTGAAGAAATGGATCGCACTAAAACCTTGACTGATGATCTTCGGAGACTTCAGTCCAAGTTTGATAACCTTCAGGGTCATCATAACACTCTCTTATTTGATCATGAGAAGCTTTCTTATGAATTTCTTCAAAGAAAGAAAGATCTTGAGAAGCTAAGGGAGAGTTATGAAGATCTTCAGAAGGAACATGATTCATTGCTTGCTCAACAGATCAGCTCTGCTCAGGAGGAATTCATTCCACCATATCTTAAATGCATTGAACGCGAAACTGCAAATTCTTCACCTAAAAGTTTAAATGTTTCTACTGTTACAAATTCTTGAACTATTTCTGCGGTGACAATTTCCTCAACTGAGGAAAACACCAATGCTACTGACAAAAATGCAGGGTTGGAGGAATTGTATGTGACAGGCATGTACAAAAGCCTCAAAGGTCATCAGACTCTTTGTGATGTGCTTAAAATGCAGATTCTGAACAGGAACCCTGGGAAAGAGGGTATTTCCTTTAGAGGAAACTCAATGTTGATGGGACCTACTGGAAACCTGAGCAGTATCCCAAAACCTCATGGGTTTCTGCAAAAGGACTTCCCGTAGATCCATCTGCCTTATCTGGCTTTACTTGTGAATCTTCACATTCTTCTGATGAGTCATTGGACTCCAACTATAAACTGTTCAAATATCGGAATGGCGAAGTATTTGCTAGATATGTTGGAACTAACTGCAACAATGATCCCCCTATGAAGAAAATCTGGGTCCCTAAGAGGCGCCTTGAAAATCTTCAAGTGAATGTCCTCATGACACCACCTATGAAGAACTGGAACCCTAGATCAAATTCTTCATATGGATCAAATTCTTCATATGGATCCAAATCCTCATACGGACAAAATTCCTCAAGTGAATCAAATTCCTCATATGATCGTGATCGTGCTAACACATATGTTTCGCAAGGAAAGAATAAGGATTATGAATATGTGCATTATTCTTCAAATCATTATGTTCATAAGTCCTCGAAGAATTTCTCTGCTTACTCATATTCATACTCTAACCCCTCTCTTGTGAAATGAAGTGCACTGGATTCAATGCCACCATTCTCAATTGGTGCTCGACGAATGGTGAATTCTTTGCCACCCTCCAGATGTGGGTGGTGAAGAAAAAAATGACTAACCTCTTATGCAGGGTCAGGTCTCCAAACGAACTTAAATGTCTGAAGAATTTGCTGGAGACCTGAAAATGCTTGAAAGGACGCAAGCTAGTCATGTAGAAATCATTCATTCATTTCTCACGTCCTCATTCTTCATATATTGCTCTTATTGATGAAATTCATTCTGATGAAATTGTTGTCATATTCTTCATTATGAAGCATATGAGTTGTAAGATGCACCAATTCTTCTACAGGAAGACTCCCTCAAGGCTACTGAGTGTGTCCTCGACAGTGGATGCACAGATCACATGACCGGTGACAAGAACCTTCTGATGGAATCTGCTTTATTTCCATCTCACCTGAAGCGTATTACCTACGCAGACAAAGGAAAAAGTAAGGTATTGGGTCTAGGTAAGGTTGCAATCTCAAAAGTTTGACACATGGACAAAGTCATGCTTGTCGAGTCTCTTGGATTCAACCTCATGTCTGTCTCAATGCTTTGTGATCTTGATATGGTTGTTGTCTTTGGCAAATATCGTTGTGTTGTAGTCCTTGAGTGTGACAATTCCAAAGTCTTCAAAGGCTTTAGGAGAGGAGACTTGTATATTGTTGATTTCTCTACAGGACCACAACCTGCCACATGTCTACTTGCAAAAGCTTCATAAGGATGGCTATGGCATCGATGACTTGGTCATGCTGGCATGAGGAACTTGCACACGCATGTGAAGAAGAAGCATATCCTTGGATTTGAGGGTGTCAAATACCTCAAAGATCATCTTTGTGGGGCTTGCGAAGCTGGAAAGATGACCAAATCCAAGCATCCCTCAAAGACTATCATGACTACCACTCGTCCTTTTGAATTGCTTCACATGGACCTCTTCGACCCTACAGATTACTCTGCATTCACAAATGCAGCATCTCTTTATGGCTTTGTCTTTGTTGATGACTACTCTCGTTATACATGGGTACATATCATCACATTAGAGCATGAAGTGCAGGAAATCTTCAAGCGATTTTCCTCAAGGGCCTCGACGAATTTCGGTGTGACGATCAAGCATATCCGGAGTGACAATGGGACCGAGTTCAAGAACACTGGTCTTGATGACTATCTTGATGAACTTAGTATTAATCATGAGCTATCAGCCCCTTACACTCCTCAGCAAAATGGCGTTATGGAGCGCAAGAACATGACTCTTGTTGAGATGGCTCGCACTATGCTTGATGAATACAAGATGTCTCTTCGGTTCTGTCCTGAGGCTATCAACACTACATGCCACATCATCAATAGGATATATCTTCACAAACTCCTCAAGAAAACCTCATATGAACTACTCACTGACAAGAAACCCAATGTGAGTTATCTCAAAGTCTTCCGTGCTAAATGCTAGGTTAGAGATCCTCATCACAGTTAAAAATTTGCACCGAAACCGCATGAAGGTTTTATGCTTGGTTACGGAAAGGACTCGCACACCTACATAATCATCATCAATCATCTCCACAAGATTGTTGAGACTGTAGATGTGTGGTTCGATGAAACTAATGGCTCGCAAAGAGAGCACCTGCCTTCTGTGATAGGTGAAATACCTCCTAAGGAATCCATCAAGTTCAAAGCTACTGAAGATATCATCCCCACTGAAGAATCTGTTGAAGAAGTCATCCCTGATAATGAAGAAAATCATTCTGGTGCTCCTGAAGAAACTATTGCTGAAGAAAATGCTCAGCCAGACCAAAGTCGCCAACCAGCTCATCCTCGTGTTGCAAAATAAGTGTAGATTGAGAAAATCACCGACGACATCAATGCACCAGGTCCTCTCACACGCTCAAGAGCTTCACACTTCTCTAACTTTTTTGGGCACTTTGCTTTTTTCTCTATCACAGAGCCCACCAAAGTTGATGAGGCATTTCTGGAACCTGAGTGGATTCAAGCTATGCAAGAGGAATTGTATCAATTCGAGCTCAACCATGTGTGGGAACTCGTCAAGCGACCATATCTTCGGAAGTACAATATCATCGACACCAAGTGGATCTATCGAAACAAGCAAGATGAAAACGGCCTTGTGGTGAGGAATAAGGCTCGTCTTGTAGCTCAAGGCTACACACAGGTTGAAGGAATTGACTTCGATGAAACCTTTGCTCCTGTTGCTAGACTTGGAGCTATTCACATATTACTTGCTTATGCTAACCATCATAATATCATCTTATATCAAATGGACGTGAAAATGCATTCCTCAATGGAAAGCTTGAAGAAGAAGTATGTTGCTCAACCCTCGGGTTTTGAAGATACTAAACATCCTGACAAAGTCTTCAAACTCAACAAGGCCCTCTATGGCCTCAAGCAGGCCCCTCGGGCGTGGTACGATACTTTGAAGGAATTCCTCAGGAAGAAAGGCTTCAAACCCGGTTCACTTGACCCAACTCTTTTCACTAAATCATATGATGATGAATTATTTGTGTGTCAAATCTATGTGGACGATATTATCTTTGGATGTACTAATGAACGTTACAGTGACGAATTTGGCTACATGATGCGTGAAGAATATTAAATGTCCATGATGGGAGAGCTGAAATTCTTCCTAGGCCTTCAAATTCGTCAACAACACAATGAAATCTTCATATCTCAAGAGAAATAACTCAAGGATGTTCTGAGGAAATTTGGCATGCAAGATTGCAAAGGCCTCAAAATCCCTATGCCCACAAATGGCTAACTGTGCACCGATGAAAATGGTAAAGACTTCGATCAAAAGGTATACCGCTCCATGATTGGAGACTTATTGTATCTATGTGCATCTAGGCCAGATAGTATGCTTAGTGTTTGCATGTGTGCCTGATTTCAAGCTACACCGAAGGAATCACACCATAAGATTGTGAAGCATATTCTTCGATATCTAGCTCACACTCCAACACTTGGATTATGGTACCCCAAGGGCTCTGATTTTGATCTCATTGGATATTTTGATTCTGACTATGCTGGTGATCGAGTGGATCGCAAGTCTACATCCGGCACATGCCATTTCCTTGGACGATCCGTAGTATGTTGGTCCTCGAAGAAGCAGAACTATGTATCACTCTCCACAGCTGAAGCTGAATACATTGTTGCTGGTTCATGATGTGCTCAATTGTTGTGGATGAAGCAAACCCTCAAGGACTATGGCGTCAACATGAAGAATGTGTCACTATATTATGACGATGAGAGTGCCATCAAGATTGCTCACAACACAGTTGAGCACTCAAAGACAAAGCACATCCAGATCCATCATCATTTTCTTCGTGATCATGTATTCAAGGGCGACATCTCCATCTACCATGTGAAGACTAAAGAACAGCTAGCAGATAACTTCACTAAGCCCTTGGATGAGAAGAGATTTTTCAAGTTGCGGTTTGAGCTAAATATCTCTGAATCTTCGAATGTTCTTTGAAAGGACACACATCCTAACACTTATGCAAAATTGATGACTTTGATGCGCAACACACGACGTAATGTTTTTCTTCAATCAATGAAGACTAACCCTCTAAGTGTGAAGAAATTAATGAAGAAATTGATTCTCGGAACCCTACGACAATTGTACGCGGTGTTTGAAATCATCATTCTTATACGATCGGTTACATCACCAACCAAAGTTGAAATTTGAGTTTTTCTTCAATTCGCAAATTCTTCAAATTTTCAAATTCCTCAAAATTTGCAATTTCTTTAACTTTTTCTGGTGTTCTTCATTGGTCATATATATATATATATATATATATATATATATATATATATATATATATATATATATATATATGTCCTCTACACCATTCACTTATTGCCAATTCTTCAAGTTGATTTTTTCCTCTAAGTGAAATGTGATCGGACCCTTCCCCCTCTATGCTTAACTCAATCCAGTATATTCACAATTTCTTCATATGCGTTCTATTTGAACCTTGTTCAAAATCTTCACTGTGTCCTTGACAGCTGAAGAATTTGTGAACGCAACATTAAAATTTTCTTATCCAAAAATTTCGGCTTTTGACGCTCAAACCGTTCCGCATCCCACGATGGATTAAACAACTCTCCCACAATCTCCACTATCTTTACTCCTCAGAACGTGGGTGACACATGTCGCTAGTATAGCAAAGGGCAGGGGCACGTTCATCCAATTTCTTCGGACGAACATTTTTTCACATAGGCTATAAATACCCCTCCCCTTTCACGTTACCTCATTTACTTCGCTCGACCTCCATCTCGCTCGAGCTCTCAGACCTAGCGCCGCCGCTACTCTCCATTGACGTCCGTGAGGAAGAGCTTCGCTGCCTCGACCTCCTCGTCGTTGTACACGCGCCGACTATGGAAATTTTCACTCCGCCACCACCGCAGTTGTCTCCCTCTACCAAGTTAGGGTGTGGGAGATCTGGACCAACGAGCTTCACCAATGTTCATTCAGTTGTCGTGTTCTTCACCAAGGGTAATTAAAATCTAATTTTGCTACCCTTTCTGGATTCTCGTATTTTTCACAATTTCTTCAAAAGGTGTTTATTCTTCAACTCCTCACTACCTAAACACCTAAATCTATCTGTTCTTGATTTGTTTCTCTAAGTTGTGTTTTTCTTCATGATTCCTCAATTGTGTGGATTTTTGATCTATACAACTCTAGAACCTAAAGCAAGAACGCTTAGTGAAAGTCTTCAAGACTCCCATAGTCAAATTCCTCAAAGTTGATACTTTTGAAAAAATGCTGAGAACGCATATGGCCTCTCCAAATTCTTCGCACCTATACTCTGTTCACTGGTACGAATGTCTGCTGCTGAATCTCTAGGTTCTCATAAACTTAACTCATTTGCAGCATTCCTCGAAGAAAAGTTACATACTTCCTCTGAAAGCTCAACTGTTCAAAATCCTCAAGTGAGGAAAATGGCTGAAGGCAAAAGACCACAGAAGGGAGGAAG
The DNA here is from genome assembly GCA_902687465.1 of Secale cereale. Lineage (NCBI taxonomy): Eukaryota > Viridiplantae > Streptophyta > Magnoliopsida > Poales > Poaceae > Secale > Secale cereale. Next base: position 516,963,155 of record LR738712.1, read on the forward strand.
AGACATGAGACAAATACTACGTTTTAAATTCCTAAAGACATATATGATGAATATTGCACACCAGATGAGGAAACTCATGGCAAAGAAAACAAAAATCAGCGCAAAGTGCGCATTCAGAGGATTGAGAGAAGAAGGGCAAAGGAATGGAGGGAATAGCGCTATGTTACTCCAAAGTACATGAAGAAATTCGTAGTAAACCCTCCTTGACAAGACCTCCTTTGGCACCTGGCAAAGTTGCAGATCCCTCAAGCGTCAAACGTGGTGAGGAATTTCCGAAGGAATGGGCAAAACGTCAAGCAAAGCTTCAACGGGAAGCTAGAGAAGTAGTGAAGAAATTCAATGAAGACTCTGCTGTTGCTGCCTCTGCTGCTGAAACCTCTGCAAGCAAACCCAAGAAGTCCATGCTGAAGAATCGGCCGTCAAGCCATATTCCTCAACAGCAATGCCCTCAAGGACAAGTTCCTCAAAGCCTTCCGGACACATTCCTCGGGCAACTTCCTCACAGGCTGCGAGACATTTTTACAGGCCGCCGCGGCGCGGGAGGACATCTCAGCTGCATTCGTGGCGCGGCAGGGACATCTCTTCTGCTTCCGCGGCGCGGCCGGACCAGTCTACTACATTGATGGCACAGCGGGACCTCCGTGCTGCTATGGCCGCGCGGTGGGACATGCCGGTTGCGTTAGCAGCGAGGCGGGACAGCTCACGTGCTTCCGCTTCCTTGCTCGCATCCCCCTGGTGGCAATCTCTCGACCCAGAACTCACGCTGGCCATGGCGGACGCATGGGAACGATGACGCATGACTTGTTTGTTTTTGTGGATGAGGAGTTGAGGAGGAATGTGCAGTCATCTTGGAGTAGTTGTATTTATAACCGAGTACTTATATGCTCCTAAGTGGGAAACCATTTAGGTTTAGATTGCTATGAACAGGTTTGCAATTTGGAATGTGACGGCACGGGCTCAAAATTTACTGGCGGTTATAAGTGCGGCACTATTCCCAGAGGCGTAACTTGGGCACGTACGCCTTCTCGGCTGCGTACGTGGCGTTTGCACCATAGGGTGCACCACAATAGGCAACGTCTGCACACGTCTTGTTCCAACAACCATGCGCGCTCGTTATTACCATCGCGCACGCTTCTTTTAATTTGAATGTGTGTGCCCGTCTAGTGCACACACATTGATCTATCTAACTGTTTCAGTTTGTTGTGGCTAATCGCAAACAATTCATCCATGTGAAGTGTATGCCATCAATCACACACACTTTTTTTTGCTAATAATCGCAGACACTTTGATCTGGCTGACCCGTTTCTGTTTTGTTGCCTAATCGCAAACAGTTAATCCTTCTCAAGCGTATGCCCTCAATCGCACACACCTTTATCTAGCTGCTTGTTTCTATTGTTCCTCCTCATCAAAAACAGTTCATCCGTGTGAACCGTCGGATGTATATCGCACATGCCTTCATCTGGCTGCCCGTTTCTTTTGTTCCTCCTCATCGTAAATAGTTCATTGAACTGAACCGTATGCCCTGCATCACACATGCAACTAAAATCTGAACCGTGTTTGATGGCTCTGCCATCGCAAACATTTTGCACCTTTTTGACGGTTTTTACATCCTCGTTTGCGATTATGGCATAGCACACAATTTCGTCGAAGGGTCTCTGATCGTAGTGTCGCGTTCGCAGCATCCTGCGGTAGTGATAGGTGCAGAGATTAAGGCTTTCTTGAGTGCTTCAAAGGCCTCAAGACAATCATCATCAAAAACAAAAGGAATATCCTTTTACAAGAGACTAGTAAGTGGCCTAGAGATTTTAGAAAAAGTCTTTCATAAATCTTCTATAGAAACCAGCATGACCTAGGAAACTACGAATACCTTTGATGTCCTCAGGACATGGCATTTTCTCAATTGCATCAACCTTGGCTTGGTCCACTTCAATACCTCTTTCAAAAATTTTATGACCCAAAACAGTGCCTTCATTAACCATAAAGTGGCACTTCTCCCAATTCAAGACGAGATTGGTTTGTTCACATCTCTGCAAAACTCGCTCAAGATTGCGTACACAATCATCAAATGACTTCCCATAAACAGAGAAGTCATCCATGAAAACATCAACAATCTTTTCACAAAAATCAGAGAATATAGCCATCATGCATCTTTGAAAGGTAGCAGGTGCATTACATAAACCAAAAGGCATGCATCTATAAGCATAAGTTCCGAACAGACAAGTAAAAGTGGTCTTTTCTTGATCAGGTTGAGAGACATGTATTTGTGAAAAGCCAGAATATCCATCCAGGAAGCAAAAGTGTGTGTGCTTAGATAATCCTTCAAGCGTTTGATCAATAAAAGGCAAAGGGTAAAGATCTTTTTTATTTAATTTTCTGAAATCAATTACCATTCTATAACCTGTAACAATTCTTTGTGGAATAAGTTCATTCTTATCATTAGGAATAACAGTTATACATCCTTTCTTAGGGACACAATGAACATGACTTACCCATCTACTATCAGCTATGGGATAGATTATACATGCTTCCAGAAGTTTTAATATTTCAGTTCTTACCACTTCTTTCATCTTCGGATTTAACCGACGTTGGTGATCAACAACTGGTTTAGCATCAGGTTCCATATTAATTTTGTGATGGCATAGAGTGGGACTAATGCCCTTTAAATCATCAAGAGTATATCCAATAGTAGCCCAGTGCTTCCTTAGAACTTTCAATAATCTTTCTTCTTCGTGTTCTGAAAGGTTAGCACTAATAATAACATGAGAAATTTTCTTTTCATCAAGATAAGCATATTTCAAAGTGTCTGGCAATTGTTTTAACTCAAACACAAGTTCACCTTTAGGTGGAGGAGGACCTCCAAGAGTTTCAATAGGCAGATTGTGTTTAAGTAGAGGACGTTGTTCAAAGAAAATCTTATCTACTTCATTTCTTTCATGCATATGTAAATCATTCTCATGGTCTAGCAAGTATTGTTCTAAAGGATCAGTAGGTGGCATAATAATAGAAGTAAGACCAATTTATTCATCATTACTAGGCAATTATTTTTCATCAAGATTCCTACTAAACTTGGAAAAATTAAACTCATGAGACTCGTCACCAAAACTAACACCAACAGTTTGCTTCTTACAATCTATCTTAGCATTAACAGTATTCAAGAAAGGTCTACCAATGATAATGGGACAGAAGTCATCTTGTGGGGAACCAAGAACAAGAAAATCAGTAGGGTGTTTTATTTTCCCACACAAGACTTCAACATCTCTAACAATCCCAATTGGTGATATAGTGTATCTATTAGCAAGTTTAATAGTGACATCAATGTCTTCTATTTCTGCAGGTGATATGCCATTCATAATTTCTTGGTATAAAGAGTAGGGAATAGCACTCACACTAGTACCTATGTCACATAAACCATGGTAGCAATGATCTCCTATTTTAACTGAAATAACAACATGCCCACAACGGGTCTATGTTTATCTTTTCTATCAGGTTTGGCAATTCTAGCAGCCTCTTCATTAAAGCAAATAACATGCCCATCTACATTTTCTTCCAAGAGATCCTTTACCATAGCAATATTAGGTTCTACTTTAACTTGATCATCTGGTTTAGGTGTTCTAATATAACTTTTGTTAACCACAGGTGAAACTTTAGCATGTTCCTTTATCCTAGCAGGGAAAGGTGGTTTTTCAATATAAGCAAAAGGAACAACTGGATCAACATTATAAAGTATAGTTTCTTCTTTAACTGGTACCAGTCCTTTAATTTCTTATTTAATAGGTGGGTGGTATTTAAACCACTTCTCTTTAGGGAGTTCAACATGGGTAGCAAATGATTCACAAAAGGAGGCTACTATCTCAGAGTCAAGTCCATATTTAGTGCTAAACTTTTGAAAAGCATCAGTATCCATAAAAGATTTAACACAATCATACTTAAGTTTTATACCTGACTCTTTACCTTCGTCGTGTTCCTAATCTTCAGAGTTGCATTTAATTCTTTCCAAAAGATTTCCCCTGAATTCAATAGTTTTCTTCATAAAAGAACCAGCACAAGAAGTATCCAGCATGGTTTGATCATTACGAGAAAGCCGAGCATAAAAGTTCTGAGAGCTCATGATTGGGGCACGAATATAACATTGACTTAAGCCTCCCCCAAGCTAGAGCGATACTTTCTCCTTCACGAGGCCAAAATTCTATATATAATTCCGATCACGATGAACTAGATGCATAGGATAATTTTTTTGGTGGAACTTCAAAGATAAAGGGAAAACCTTTTTCATAACTTCATCCCTGGGTAAGCCCGCAAGCTTAAATAATCCACAAATTTGTTCCACATATATCAAATGCATGTCAGGATGTTCAGTTCCATCTCCTGCATAAGGATCATCTAGCAGTTGTTATATCATACCCGAAGGGATTTCGTATTCAATATTTTCAGTAGGTGCAGCGGGCTGAGGGCTAGCTAATTGTGGTTCCAAACGGGGTGAAGATACCCCGAACAAGCCTCTCAAAGGATTGTTTTCCATAGTAACAAGTGACATTAAATTTCAGCACACTATATAAATGTTTCCTTACCGAATTCCGCTTACCAAAGGCGCTTCACTCCCCGGCAACGGCACCAGAAAATAGCCTTGATGACCCACCAGTATAGGGGATCAAGTGCTCTTTTCGATAAGTAAGAGTGTCGAACCCAACGAGGAGCAGAAGGAAATGACAAGTAGTTTTCAGTAAGGTAGTGTCTACAAGTTCTGAATTTGTAAGTAGCGAGTAGTTTGATAGCAAGGTAATTTGTAACGAGCAAGTAAAGACAATTGTAACAAGTATGCAGCAATGTAGCCCAATCCTTTTGAGGCAAATTACAGGCCAAAACGGTCTCTTATAGTAAGCAAAGCGTTCTTGAGGGTACACGGGGATTTCATCTAGTCACTTTCATCGTGTTGGTTTGATTTGTGTTCGCTACTTTGATAATTTGATATGTGGGTGGACCGGTGCTTAGGTGCTGTTCTTACTTGAACAAACCTCCTACTTATGATTAACCCTCCCGCAAGCATCCGCAACTACGAGAAAAGTATTAAGAATAAATTCTAACCATAGCATTAAACTCTAGGAACCAATCGGACCCTTACGGAATAGTGCATAAACTGGGGTTTAAGTTTCTGTCACTCTCGCAACCCACCATCTATTTACTACTCCACATGCATTCCCTTAGGCCCAAATATGGTAAAGTGTCATGTAGTCGACGTTCACATGACACCACTAAGGGAATCACAACATACATACTATCAAAATATCGAATACATATCAAATTCACATGATTACGTGCAACATGATTTCTCCCGTGATCTCAAGAACAAATGAAACTACTCACAAGTGATGAACATGCTCAAGATCAGAGAGGTAATATATAGGATAATGGATCTGAACATATAATCTTCCACCAAATAAACCATATAGTAATCAACTACAAGATGTAATCAACACTACTAGTCACCCACAAGCACCAATCTATAGTTCCGGTAACAAGATTGAATACAAGAGATGAACTAGGGTTTGACATGAGATGGTGCTGTTGAAGATGTTGATGGAGATTGCCCTCCCCAAGATGGGAGAGTGGTTGGTGATGATGACGACGATGATTTCCCCCTCCGGGAGGGAAGTTCCCCCGGCAGAATCGCTCTGCCGGAGGGCAAAAGTGCTCATGCCCCAGTTCCGCCTCGAGACGATGGCGCTTCGTCCCGAAAGTCTTCTCCTTATTTTTTTTCAAGGTTAGAATCGCTTATATACCAGAAGATGGGCACCGAAGATGGGCCGAGGAGGCCACAACCCACCAGGGCACAGGGGGGCCTGGCACGCCCAGGTGGGTTGTGCCCACCTCATAGCCCCCTCTTGTGTTTATTGGCTCCTGTATTTCTTAAATATTCCATAAAAAATCCTCATTGAGTTGTGCAGAATATGTGGCCTGGCGTAGCTTTTTCAGGTCCAGATTTCCAGCTGCCAGAATTCTCCCTCTTGGTGTGTTCCTTGCAAATTATGAGAGAAAAGGCATTAGAATTACTCCAATAAGTATTATTATGGATAAAAACATTATAAATAACCGTAAAAAAATATGATGCAAAATGGACGTATCAGGTTGTCGAGAGGATGTGCCAACTGATCAAGGAGAAAAGTTCTGCCCTTCTGGGGGCGGTGCGACATGTGTCTTCAGCAACCTTCTTCGCTTAGATCCTTACTTTGATTTTGAGACCGTGACAGCCCCCGTGCCTGAGGTGATTCAAGGCGCCTTGGGATACTTGATGGAGGATCACGTGGATGATCTGATCGCAGAGCTCGACGCCGACGACCATGAGGGCTAGGCCGGGTCCGATGCGCGTGAGGCTGGTGGTAGTGGTGGTAAAGATGTCAGCAGCAGCGAAGACAACATCGCGTCTTCTTAGGCTGCTCCTTCCTGTTTGTCTGCCAAAATTAAAGACGTGGCCCCGCGGGGGCATGAAAGCATTTTTTGGAGGGGGTTCCCCTACGATGTATGAAACAATGATATGTCTTCTAAATTATTTTGAAGATATGATGTCATGAGCTGGAGGACACAGGACTAGGGTAGTTGGCACGATTTAGCTTTTTGTGTTCGCGACCCTCGACGAGTTCTTGTATCGCAGGGGCGCTCTTCTCCTGAGATGGAACCTCCAGAGCCCCCGGTCCATGGAACCCCAGGAGTGGCTTCCGAGAGCATAGGGCTTCCTGATGTAGCCCTGCCGGGCGTCGAGCTTCACGGGAGTGTGAGGAGCAACCGACGCTGAGCGCTCCTAGGGCCTAAAGCCGAATGCTCCTGAGGCCGAGAGATGAATACTCCTGAGGCCGAGAGCTGAGTGCCGAGCATGGTGCATGTCAGCTAGCGCTTGAGAGCACCGCATGAGGAGCCAGGCGCCAAAGCTTTGGCGAGGTTTGCGCACGGGCGGACCCATGGCGGTCACGTCCTTGGTCGCAAGGGGGCCCTAATGGCACTAGGGCTAGCTTAGATACGCACACCGTACCCAGCCCCCACTCGCGGGGATCTTGGGAGGGGACAACAAGCAGCGGTCGTGCTTCCCAAAACACAAATAGGAGAAAACAAGTAAACACCGTGAATAGGAGAAAACAAGTAAACACTTCGAATTTCATTCCAGAAACGACGAATCGGATTATAGGAGAGAGAAAAAAAGACCGCCGCGTCTGGTGCCTACACTAGTCTTCTCACTAGTGCGGAGCTCAGTGCTTCCACTGGGCGTGGGCATAGTCATTGGAGGACAGTGTCGCCAGCCAGCGCAGAGCATGGAGCTTCCACTTGAGCGTGGGCGGCGCACTGGGGACTCCGCAGCGTGTAGAACCCCACTCATTATTACGTGAGAGTGTCACAGTAGGAATAGCCGAGGCGCTCCGTGCCCCCTGGCTGGGGGCCCCCGCCCCGCGCATACCCCGGCCACCGCTGGGGCGTGCGAAAACCAACATAGGACCAAGGGGCAAAGGGCTAAGCGGGAGGTGGTAAGGTGGTCGCGGTAGGAACTGCAGAGGCGCTATGTGTCCCCTGGGTGGGGGCCCCCACCCCGCGCATACCCCAGCCACCTTTGGGGCGTCCGGAAACCAGGACAGGACCAAGGGGCAAAGGACTGCGTGAGTGGTGGCAATGACCCGCTTCCGGATAGCTCCACACGTCTCACGACGTGCGGGAAGCCCTGGTGTCATGCTCCCTCGCCTTGTGCGGCGCGCGCCTCCGTGTGACTTCCAGACGTGCCCTGCCCGCTCGGGGCAGGGCCGGCGCCCGGAGGCGCACCGTCGTGGCATGATTTACCCGTGATCTAAGGTTAGCACGACATGTTCCAAAGATACCGGACATAACCGATGACCGCTGCAGCCGAAGGTGCCAGTGGGGCGTAGGGTTGGCTCGTGAGGAGCCCCGGTCCCGCATGGCCTTGATGATCCTGACGTCCAGGACGATGAAGGGAACGTGTGCGAGACCCTTCCTTGCTTGTACGACGAGCTTACTGATGGCAGCACGGAGGCACCAGGGGCCATTGCCCTGAAGCCTGCCCCCAGTCCCTCCGCTCTGCTGCCCACCATCTTCGGTGCCTGGCCCTACCAACCTGGGGATGGCCCCCCATTGTAGCTCCTAGGGAGGCCGGCTAGCCTGGTCATACTGCGGGGGAAGCCCCTCCTGGGTCAGGTGGGTGTCGCGTGGGAGATCATCACCGTGGGACTCTCTAGGCTCCCCCCGGGGGGTCGCGTAGACGCAGCAGGGGCACACACGAATCCTTGGTGGTGTCCGTGACGCTGGTAGTATGCAGAAAGGAGCCACGCCCTCGCAGGCAGCGTCAAGCAACTCAGCGACCCTGCCAAACTAGGCATCGTGGCCGCCATCTGCTAGTCGGCATCGTAGCAACTCACCGCCACGAGGAGCACGACTCGCGTGTTTGCTTGCTCCCGACGAGCATGCAAGGACAACGTCACGGCATAGCTGGAGGACCGTGTGGTGCCACGATTGCGGCGCTCGTGGGGGAGGGCCGGAACGGGCTGTGCCGCTGAGGTTGGTGACACTGGTGGTGGCGTCGATTGTTGGGAGCATGGGGCAGTGATGAGCTCCACGACCGAAAGGCGCTACCTGGTGATACGTCTCCAACGTATCTATAATTTTTTATTGTTACATGCTATTATTTATGAAGTCTTGGATGTTTAATGGGCTTTATCATTCACTTTTATATCATTTTTGGGACTAACCTACTAACCCAAAGGCCCAGTCCAGATTGCTGTTTTTTCCTATTTCAGGGTTTCGCAGAAAAAGAATATCAAACGGAATCCAAACGGAATGAAACCTTCGTGAGAGATATTGTTGGAGAAAATCACGCCAGAGGAACTTGAGAACCACGTCAGGGGAGCATCGAGGCGCCCACGAGGGTGGGGGCGTGCCCCCCTTCCCAGAGCACGTCCCCCTACCTCGTGGGCCCCTCGAGCATCCCTCGGTGCCCTCCTTCTTCCTATATAAGTCTACGTACCCCAGAAACTCCGTGAATAGAGAGAAAACCCTAATTCCACCGTCGTAGCTTCTGTTCCCGTGGAGATCCCATCTTGGAGCCTGTTCCGAAGCTCCACCGGAGGGGAATCCATCACGGAGGCCTTCATCATCATCATCACCGCCCTCACCATGAGTTGTGAGTAGTTTACCACATACCTTTGGGTCCATAGCTAGTATCTAGATGGCTTCTTCTCTCTCTCTGGATGTCAATACAAAGTTCTCCTCGGTCTTCGAGGAGATCTATTCGATGTAATCTCTTTTTGCGGTGTGTTTGTCGAGATCCGATGAATTGTGAGTTTATGATCAAGGTTATCTATGAAAGATATTTGGTTCTTCTCTGAACTTTTTATGTGTGCTCATAATATCCTTGCAAGTCTCTTCGAATTATTGGTTCGGTTTGGCATACTAGATCTATAGTTCTTGCAATGAGCGAAGTGCTTGGCTTTGGGTTCAATCTTGTGGTGTCCTTTCCCACTGATAGTAGGGGCAGCAAGGCACGTATTGTATTGTTGCCATCGAGGATAAAAAGATGGGGTTTATACCATATTGCTTGACTTTATCACTCTACATCATGTCATCTTGCTTAAGGCGTTACTCTGTTCTTATGAACTCAATACACTAGATGCATGCTGGATAGCGGTCGATGTGTGGAGTAATAGTAGTAGATGCAGAATCGTTTCGGTCTACTTGTCTCGGACGTGAAGCCTATATACAATGATCATGCCTAGATAGTCTCATAATTATTCGCTTTTCTATCAATTGCTCGACAGTAATTTGTTTACCCGCCGTAGAATATCGCTATCATGAGAGAAGCCACTAGAGAAAACAATGGCCCCCGGGTCTATTCTCAACATATCAATCTACATCTACTTTACTTTTACCGCTTTTATTTGTTGTTTTATTTAAAAAAAACAAAATATAACTATCATCTCTATTAGATCTCACTTTCATAAGTGTCCGTAAAGGGACTGACAACCCCTTATCGCGTTGGCTGCGAAGTTCTTATTTGTGTGTGCAGGTGCGAGGGACTCGCGCGTGGTCTCCTACTCGATTGATACATTGTTCTCAAAAACTGAGGGAAATACTTACGCTACTGTGCTGCATCTCTCTTTCCTCTTCGAGGGAATACAACACAAGCTCAAGAGGTAGCAAGAAGAATTTCTGGCGCCGTTGCCGGGGAGGCTTATGCAAAAGTCATATACCAAGTACCTATCACAAACCCTTATGCTTCGCATTACATTTAGTTGCCTCTCATTTTCCTCTCCCCCACTTCACCCTTGCCGTTTTATTTGCCCTTCTTCCACCGTGTGTTTTTTGTTCGCTTGCTTCTTGTTTGCTTGTGTGTGTTGGATTGCTTGCCTGTCACTATGGCTCTCCCTGTTAGTGTTGACCCCCACCTCAAGAGGCTGGAGGAGATTGAAAACAATGTTAGACATTTTATGACTATACATTTTGAGCATAATGACTTTTTTAGAAGTGAGCTTAAAGAACAGAAAAGGTTTATGGAGTATATGAATAAAGACCTTGATGATATGTCTAAGGAATTCTATGGCTTGAAATCTCAGTTTGCTCATCTTGAGAACTTAATTGCCCAAATTTCGGATAAACAGTCCACCTTGATTAATAAGATGGCTACTAAACCGGAAGAGCATGAAAACAAAGATGAAGATCTGAAATTTATTGATGTGTCTCCTATTAGATCCTTGTTTTCTAGTATAAATCTTGATGAAGATAGGATTGGAGATAATTCTGCTTTAAGGTGTCCCAATGATTCGGAGTTTTTAGATCTTGATGCTAAAATTGCTAAAAGTGGGAGTGAAGAGATTAAAACTTTGCATAGTGATGTACCCACTACTTTGTATTTCAAGGGATTTAATTATGACAATTGCTCTTTGATTGATTGTATTTCCTTGCTGCAATCCGTGCTAAATTCTCCGCATGCTTATAGTTAAAATAAAGCTTTCACTAAACACATAGTTGATGCTTTGATGCAATCTTATGAAGAAAAACTTGAGTTGGAAGTTTCTATACCTAGAAAGCTTTATGATGAGTGGGAACCTACTATTAAAATAAAAAGAAAATATCATGAATTCTATGCTTTGTGTGATTCGGGTGCTAGTGTCTCCACTATCCCAAAAACTTTGTGTGATTTGCTAGGGTTCCAGGAGCTTGATGATTGTTCTTTAAATTTGCATCTTGCGGATTCCACTATTAAGAAACCTATGGGAAGAATTAATGATGTTCTTATTGTTGCCAATAGGAATTATGTGCCCGTAGATTTCATTGTTCTTGATATAGATTGCAATCCTTCATGTCCTATTATTCTTGGTAGACCTTTTCTTAGAACGATTGGTGCAATTATTGCTATGAAGGAAGGAAATATTATATTCCAATTTCCATTAAGGAAAGGCATGGAACACTTTCCTATAAATAAAATCAAATTACCATATGAATCTGTTACGAGAGCCAGTTATGGATTGCCTTCCAAAGATGGAAATACCTAGATTTATCTTGTATCGTGCCTAGCTAGGGGCGTAAAATAATAGCGCTTGTTGGGAGGCAACCCAATTTTATATTTTTTTGTTTTTGTTGCTGTTAGGGAATAAATATTGCATCTAGCCTCTGATTAGATGTGGTTTCATGTTTTGTTTAGTGTTTGTGCCAAGCAGAACCTTTGGGAAGACTTGTGTGAAGTTTATGTGATCTTGCTGTGAAAAACAGAATCGTTGGCGCTTGTAAAGTAGTTGTGGGATTTTACTGGAGCGTGCTTTTTAGTTGATTATTTTTTGCAGAAGATTGGTAGACAAATTCCGCAAATTTACGAATTTAGTTTGAATTTTTGGAGTTCCATAAGTAGATGAAAACCGCCGATTACTACAGACTGTTATGTCTTTGACAGATTCTGTTTTCCGTGTGTTGTTTGCTTATTCCGATGCATCTATGAGTAGTATTGGAGGATATGAATCATAGAGAAGTTGGAATACAGTAGGTTTAACACCAATATAAACAAAGAATGAATTCATTGCTGCACCTTTGAGAAGTGGTTTGTTTTCTTATACTAACGGAGCTCACGATTTTTTTTGTCTAAGTTTTGTGTTGTGAAGTTTTCAAGTTTTGAGTATTGCTTTGATGGACTATGGAACAAGGAGTAGCAAAGGCCTAAGCTTGGGGATACCCATGGCACCCCAAGTAAATTCAAGATAATTAAAAGCCTAAGATTGGGGATGCCCCGGAAGGCATCCCCTCTTTCGTCTTCATCCATCAGTTACTATACTTGGAGCTATATTTTTATTCGCAACATGATATGTGTTTTGCTTGGAGCGTCTTGTATAATTTGAGTCTTTGCTTGTTAGTTTGCCACAATCATCCTTGCTGGACACACCTATTTGAGAGAGTTAAATATGGCCAAGAAATTATTAGAACACTCTATGTGCTGCACTTATATCTTTTGAGTTGAATAGTTTTTGCTCCAGCGCTTCACTTATATCTTTAAGAGTACGGTGGTGATATTATTTTGTAGAAATTGTTGAACTCTCATGCTTCACTTATATCTATTTTAGAGTCTATTAAAACAGCATGGTAATGTGTTTAGGCTAAATTAACTAGTCTTCACATGATAGACATCCAATGTCAATGTAGTAAAAATCTTCACACTAAGTGCATTGAATAGAATGAGATGTTGGATGCGTGATAATTGTTTTGAGATATGAGGATAGTGATATTAGATTCATGCTAGTGGAGTTATTATGAAATTGATAAATATTTGTGTTAAGGTTAGTAATTCCCGTAGCATGCACGTATGGTGAACCGTTGTGTGACTAAGTTAGAGCATGAGGTATTTGTAGAGTGCCAACCTTTGTGTGGAGGTCGGGGGCGCGCGATGGTTTACTCCTACCAACCTCCCCCCCTAGGATCATGCGTTGATTGCTTTGTTTTGACGACTCGTAGATTTTTGCAATAAGTATATGAGTTCTTATGACTAATGTTGAGTCCATGGATTATGCGCACTCTCACCCTTCCACCATTGCTAGCCTCTCTTGTACCGCGCAACTTTCGCCGGTACCATAAACCCACTATATATCCTTCCTCAAAACAGCCACCATATTGTTCCTCAAAACAGCCACCATACCTACCTATCATGGCATTTCCATAGCCATTCCGAGATATATTGCCATGCAACTTTCCACCGTTCCGTTCATATGACACGCGTCATATTGTCATATTGCCATTGCATGATCATGTAGTTGACATCGTATTTGTGGCAAGGCCACCATGCATAATTTTTATACATGTCACTCTTGTTTCATTGCACATACCGGTACACCGCCGGAGGCATTCATATAGAGTCATACTTTGTTGTTGTAGTATCGAGTTGTAATATCGAGTTGTAATGAAAGTGTGATGATCATCATTATTAGAGCATTGTCCCATGGGAGGAAA
>LR738712.1:516976694-517000335 GCA_902687465.1 Secale cereale
CCCCCCCCGCAAAAAAAGACCAAAGAAAAAAGGCCAAAAAAAGAAAAAAAGAAGAAATAAAAAAAAGGTAAGAAAAAGAAAAAGGGACAATTGCTACTATCTTTTTCCACACTTGTGCTTCAAAGTAGCACCATGTTCTTCATTGTAGAGAGTCTCATGTTTAGTCACTTTCATATACTAGTGGGAATTTTCATTATAGAACTTGGCTTGTATATTCCAACGATGGGCTTCCTCAAATGCCCTAGGTCTTTGTGAGCAAGCAAGTTGGATGCACACCCACTAGTTCCTTTTGTTGAGCTTTCATTCATATTTAGCTCTAGTGCATCCGTTGCATGGCAATCCCTACTCACTCATATCGATATCTATTGATGGGCATCTCCATAGCCCGTTGATACGCCTAGTCGATGTGAGACTATCTCCCTCCTTTTTGTCTTCTCCACAACCACCTCTATTCCACCCATAGTGCTATGTCCATGGCTCATGCTCATGTATTGCGTGAAAGTTGAAAGGTTTGAAAAGATAGAGTATGAAAACAAATGCTTGGCTGAAATCGGGGTTGTGCATGATATGAATATTTTTATGTGATAACGAGGGAGCATAGCCAACACTATATGATTTTGTAGAGATAACTTTCTTTAGCCATAGTATTTTGAGAAGACATGATTGCTTTGTTAGTATGCTTGAAGTATTATTGTTTCTTATGTCAATATAGACTTTTATCTTGAATCTTTCAGATCTGAACATTCATGCCACAATTAAGAGAATTACATTGAAAAACTATATTGGTTAGCATTCCACATCAAAAATTCTTTCTTTATCATTTACCTACTCGAAGACGAGCGGGAATTAAGCTTGGGAATGCTTGATACGTCTCCAACGTATCTATAATTTTTGATTGTTCCATGCTATTATTTATGAAGTCTTGGATGTTTAATGGGCTTTGTCATTCACTTTTATATCATTTTTGGGACTAACCTACTAAACCAAAGGCCCAGTCCAGATTGCTGTTTTTTGCCTATTGCAGAAAAAGAATATCAAACGGAGGCCAAACGGAATGAAACCTTCGCGAGAGATATTTTTGGAGAAAATCACGCCAGAGGAACTTGAAAACCATGTCAGGGGAGCATCGAGGCGCCCACGAGGGTGGGGGCGCGCCCCCCTTTCCAAAGCGCGCCCCCTACCTCGTGGGCCCCTCGAGCGTCCCCCGGTGCCCTCCTTCTTCCTATATAAGTCTACGTACCCCAGAAACTCCGTGAACAGAGAGAAAACCCTAATTCCACCGCCGTAGCTTATGTTCCCGTGGAGATCCCATCTTGGACCCTGTTCCGGAGCTCCACCGGAGGGGGATCCATCACGGAGGCCTTCATCATCATCATCATCGCCCTCACCATGAGTTGTGAGTAGTTTACCACAGACCATCAGGTCCATAGCTAGTATCTAGATGGTTTCTTCTCTCTCTCTCTAGATCTAAATACAAAGTTCTCCTCGGTCTTCGAGGAGATCTATTTGATGTAATCTCTTTTTGCGGTGTGTTTGTCGAGATCCGATGAATTGTGAGTTTCTGATCAAGGTTATCTATGAAAGATATTTGGTTCTTATCTAAAAATTTTATGTGTGCTCATAATATCCTTGCAAGTCTCTTCGAATTATTGGTTTGGTTTGGCCTACTAGATCTATAGTTCTTGCAATGGGAGAAGTGCTTGGCTTTGGGTTCAATCTTGCGGTGTCCTTTCCCAGTGACAGTAGGGGCAGCAAGGCACGTATTGTATTGTTGCCATCGAGGATAAAAAGATGGGGTTTACATCATATTGCTTGACTTTATCCCTCTACATCATGTTATCTTGCTTAAGGCGTTACTCTATTCTTATGAACTCAATACACTAGATGCATGCTGGATAGCGATCGATGTGTGGAGTAATAGTAGTAGATGCAGAATCGTTTCGGTCTACTTGTCTCGGACGTGATGCCTATATACAATGATCATGCCTAGATAGTCTCATAATTATTCACTTTTCTATCAATTGCTCGACAGTAATTTGTTTACCCGCCGTAGAATATCGCTATCATGAGAGAAGCCACTAGAGAAAACTATGGCCCCCGGGTCTATTCTCAACATATCAATCTACATCTACTTTACTTTTACCGCTTTTATTTGCTGTTTTATTAAACTAAAAATACCAAAAATATAACTATCATCTCTATCAGATCTCACTTTCGTAAGTGACCGTAAGGGGATTGACAACCCCTTATCGCGTTGGCTGCGAAATTCTTATTTGCTTGTGTAGGTGCGAGGGACTCACGCGTGGTCTCCTACTCGATTGATACCTTGGTTCTCAAAAACTGAGGGAAATACTTACGCTACTGTGCTGCATCTCCCTTTCCTCTTCGAGGGAATACAACGCAAGCTCAGGAGGTAGCACCTGGGCGGCGTGAGTGGCCCAGCGCTCACCATGAGCCCGGGATGCCCCCGCCATGGAAGCGACTGGGCGAGGATGGAGCGCGGGCGGCGAAGGAGCGAGGATGTTGACACGCCCCTACCTGACGCGCCAAATGTCGGATTTAGGGCTCCGCAGACCCAATAAGGTTCGAACACTCGGGTGTCCACGAAGATCCTCGACCTCTCCAGTCCCAATCCACTGTCCCTCGACCCGACCTAGTCAGATTCATGTGAGAGGGGAAGAAAATGAACACGTCAATTTACCCAAGTTCGGGCCAACTTGCGGTGTAAAATCCAACTCCTGCTTTGTGGTGGATTGGCCTCGCGAGGAGCAGAATTTGAACTTGCTACAATGAGCAAATGGCCTCGGGAGGGCTCATGAGAGGAAGGGGGATTCAAAGGATCGATCCCCCTCTATGATGGATGCTAGTCCCTATCAGATCTCACTCGTGTTCGCGACATTGAAGAGATTGACAACGCATTTTCTGCGTTGTGTGCAAGTGTTTGTTAGTTTGTGCAGGTGCATGTATTGGAGACTTGCTTGTACCTCCTAATGGATTGATACCTTGGTTCTCAACGGAGGGAAATACTTGTCTCTACTTTGCTGCATCACCCTTTCCACTTCAAGAGAAAAATCAACGCAAGCTCAAGAAGTAGTAGGAAGAATTTTTGGCGCCGTTGTCGGGGAGGTCTACATCAAGCCTACCAAGTAATTGTCATAAACTCTTATCTCTTGCACTTACATTATTTTCCATTTTCCTCTCGTTTTCATCTCCCCCACTTCTAAAACATTTTCAAAAAAACACAAAAATATTTGCCTTTTTATTCGCCCCTATTCCATTCTTCTTTTTGTTTGCTTGTGTGCTAGATCACTTTGCTATCATGTCTGAATATAGGGAGCTTATCGTTGAAAATAAAAATCTTGGAGAAAGATTGGAATCTTGTGATAGTGAAAAGGAATCCCGTCCTAATTATAATGCAAAAACCTTTTATGTGGGGGGGTGGTAATTTTATTGGTAAAAGGATAACTCGAGACTTTTTCAATTGTACATGAGTTTTAGCAATTAAGAGATCTATTCTTCTTTAGACAATTCTTTATGCGATGTTATTGCTATGCTTGTGGCTAAGTTAGAGAGAAAATTTATACACATTCACCCAACTTTACAAGATATATTTTATGAACTCCCTAATATACTTCATCCTCACGCTAAAATATTGCAACAATTATTCTCATGCAAGAGTTTGCTTTTATAATACAAGAGGCTAGGGAAAATTTTGCTTTCTACAAAAAGGATATTGAACATCCCCCTATAGAGGAAATTCTCCATGATAAAGAAACTTTGCGTAGTTTGGAAGCTATAGATTATCATGCTTACAGCAGCAATCTTAGGAGAAGAGTTCCTTACAAAGAAATTACTCAAGCTATTTGTCTTAATACTAATGAAAATTTTGATTGGGTAGTTAAGGGAATTTATGTTGGATTTGATGAGGAATGGATGGGGGTGATAACCCACAAGTGTAGGGGATCGCAACTGTTTTCGAGGGTAAAGTATTCAACCCAAATTTATTGATTCGACACAAGGGGAGCCAAAGAATACTCTTAAGTATTAACAGCTGAGTTGTCAATTCAACCACACCTGGAAACTTAGTATCTGCAGCAAGATAGTTTAGTAGCAAAGTAATATGATAGTGGCGGTAGAAGCAATAAAGTAGCGATAGTGTTTTTGTAGTTTTTGTGATAGTAGCAACGGAAATGTAAATAAGCAACAAGCAATATAGGAAAAGCTCGTAGGCATTGGATCGGTGATGGGAAATTATGTCGGATGCAATTCATCATGTAGAAGTTATAACCTAGGGTGACACAGAACTAGCTCCAGTTCATCAATGCAATGTAGGCATGTATTCCGAATATAGTCATACGTGCTTATGGAAAAGAACTTGCATGACATCTTTTGTCCTACCCTCCCGTGGCAGCGGGGTCCTATTGGAAACTAAGGGATATTAAGGCCTCCTTTTAATAGAGTACCGAACCAAAGCATTAACACATAGTGAATACATGAACTTCTCAAACTATGGTCATCACCGGGAGTGGTCCCAATTATTGTCACTTCGGGGTTGCCGGATCATAACACACAGTAGGTGACTATAGACTTGCAAGATAGGATCAAGAACACACATATATTCATGGAAACATAATAGGTTCAGATCTGAAATCATGGCACTCGGGCCCTAGTGACAAGCATTAAGCATGGCAAAGTCATAGCAACATCAATCTCAGAACATAGTGGATACTAGGGATCAAACCCTAACAAAACTAACTCGATTACATGATAGATCCCATCCAACCCATCACCGTCCAGCAAGCCTACGATGGAATTACTCACGCACAGCGGTGAGCATCATGGAATTGGTGATGGAGGAAGGTTGATGACGACGATGGCGACGATCTCCACTCTCCGGAGCCCCGAACGGACACCAGATCAGCCCTCCCGAGAGAGATTAGGGCTTGGCGATGGCTCCGTCTCGTGAAACGCGATAATTCTTTCTCCTTGATTTTTTTCTCCCGGAAAGTGAACTTATAGGATCTGGGGATACGTCGGTGGAGCACCAGGGGGGCCACGAGGCAGGGGGCGCGCCCCCCACCCTCGTGGACAGGGTGTGGGCCCCTGGTATGGATCTTCTTGCAGATATTTTTTATATTTTCCAAAATAAATCTCCATGGAGTTTCAGGTCATTCCGAGAACTTTTTATTTTTGCACAAAAACAACACCATGGCAATTCTACTGAAAACAACGTCTGTCCGGGTTAGTTCCATTCAAATCATGCAAGTTAGAGTCCAAAACAAGGGCAAAAGTGTTTGGAAAAGTAGATACGTTGCAGACATATCAACTCCCCCAAGCTTAAACCTTTGCTTGTCCTCAAGCAAATCAGTTGATAAACTGAAAGTGATAAAGAAAAACTTTGACAAACTCTGTTTGCTCTTGTTGTTGTAGATATGTAAGCTAGCATTCAAGTTTTCAACAAGATCATGAACTAACCACATTCACAATAACTTTCAGGTCTCAAGACTACTCACATCAATGGCATAATCAACTAGCGAGCAATAATAATAAACCTCGGATGACAACACATTCTCAAAATAATCATGATATGATATAACAAGATGGTATCTCGCTAGCCCTTTCTGAGACTGCAAAACATAAATGCAGAGCACCTTTAAAGATCAAGGACTGACTAGACATTGTAATTCATGGTAAAAGAGATCCAGTCACGATCATACTCAATGCAAATTAATAGTAATACATGCATAAAAATAAATAGATAGGCCCTACGCAGAGGGAAGCAAGGATTTGTAGAGGTGCCAGAGCTCGATTTTTAAATAGAGATGAGTAACATTTTGAGCGGTATACTTTCATTGTCAACATAACAACCAAGAATCTCGATATCTCCCATGCTACGCACATTATAGGCGGTTCCCAAACAAAATGGTAAAGTTTATACTCCCCCAACCACCAACAAGCACACTCCACGGCTAGCCCAAAACAACGGGTACCATCCGAACTAGCAACAACCCTGGGGGAGTTTTGTTTAATTATTATGATTTGAGCATGGGACTAGGCATCCTGATTACCAGCCATTTTCTCATGAATGATGAGCGGAGTCCACTCATCGTGAGAATAACCCACCTAGCATGGAAGATATAGACAACCCTAGTTGATACATGAGCTGTTCGAGCATACAAAACAGAATTTATTTGAATTTTTAGAGTTTGGCACATACAAATTTACTTAGAACGGCAAGTAAATACCGCATATAGGAAGGTATGGTGGACTCATATGGAATAACTTTGGGGTTTATGGAAGTGGATGCACAAGCAGTATTCCTGCTTAGTACAGGTGAACGCTAGAAAGAGACTGGGAAGCGACCAGCTAGAGAGCAACAACGGTCATGAACATGCATTAAAATTAATCAACAATGAATGCAAGCATGAGTAGGATATAAATCACCATGAACATAAATATCATGAAGGCTATGCTGATTTGTTTCAACTACACGCGTGAACATGTGCCAAGTCAGATCACTTAAATCGTTCAAAGGAGGATACCACCCCATCATACCACAACACAACCCTTTTAATATCATGTTGGCACGCAAGATAGACCATTTAAACTCTCAACTAATTAAGCATGGCATAAGCGGCTATGATCTCTAATTGTCATTGCAAGCATGTTTCATTCATAACAAGCTGAATTAGGAACGATGAGCCATCATATTTACAAAACAAGAGAGGTCGAGTTCATTCCAGCTTTTCTCATCTAAATTAGTTCATCATATATCATCCTTATTGCCTTTCACTCGCACGACCGAACGGTGTGGATAAAAATAATAGTGCACGTGCATTGGACTAAGCTGGAATCTGCAAACATTTAATACAAGAGAGAAGACAAGGTAATATGGCTCAAGGTTAAATCAACAACAAAGCATATGAGAGCCACTAAGCATTTCCAATCATGGTGTTCTACTCTTATCCCCCAAAGAAAAGAAAAGAAACTATTTACACGAGAAAGCTCCCAACAAGCAAAAGAAGAACGGGAAATCTTTTTGGGTTTTCATTTTAACTACTACTACAAGCGAAGAAAGTAAACTAGCTAGAAGCTGCAACTAATATATTTTTTTGTTTTTCTGGGTTTTTCTAGTACACAAGAAAAAGACTAAGAAAAAGAAATCGAAACTAAGCGTGGATGGTACAGTGAAAGAGTGTGAGCACCGACAACTAAAATAGGTGTGTGAACATGAATGTAAAGTCGTTGAGAAACACGTACTCCCCCAAGCTTAGGCTTTTGGCCTAAGTTGGTCTATGGCCAGTATTGGCCTGACGAAAATCCAAAGTCGTAGTTGGGGTTGTACTGAGATGCAGCAGCCACTGCATGTTGAGCTGTAGCTCGAAGGCGGGCTGCCTCCGTCATGTTATAATAAGCATTTGCCTCCTCCGTAGTTATAGTGTATCTCCCTTTTGCCTGAAAGTTAAACAAAGTGGGGGTAGGAAGAATAATTGGGATGGCATGCTGCCTGTTAAAGATTAGTCGATATTTGATGGTTTGATCATCCCACTCTATAAACCGGTGACTAGTCATAGCATGGCAATCTAACTGAGCAAGAGGTAAAGGTTCATCATTTTCATGGACAGGGACACCAAGACGGCGGGCTATGCGAGTGGCATAAATCCCACCAAATAAATCTCCATGCAACCCATTATGGTGTAGCCTACGTGCAACAATGGCTCCCAAGTTATATTGTCTATCATCTAGTACAACACTCCTGAGAACACTAAGATCAGGGACACACATGTGGTAGGCCTCATCCTTACCGTTTATGCATCTACCGATAAAGAGAGCAAAGTAATGAATAGCAGGAAAATAAATGCTCCCTATGGTAGCCTGTGTGATTTCTCTAGATTCCCCCACGGTGATACTAGTAAGGAAATCTCTAAATTCAGATTTGTGAGGATCACCCATACTGCCCCACTGAGGGAGCTTACAAGCATCATTAAAATCCTCTAAGTCCATGGTATAGGATTTATCATAAAGGTCAAACAGGACAGTGTGAGAATTACGTGAAGATGAAAATTTAAACCTTCTCACAAAGCTATCAGTTAAGCCACGGTATAGAGGGCACTTATCTTGTATGAAGCCCTCAAGGTCAGAGTTGCACACGTATGTGTAAAATTAATCCGTGATGCCAGCCTGATCCATAAAGTCATATGACGGCCATTCACAAGGCCGCACATCAGCATCCCTCGGTAGTTCATCGTCTGGCTCACGGAACGTGAGCCTCGGTTCTTGCTTCCTTGAAGAACCACATTGGAAGTTTTTCCTAGGCATTTTTCTGAGATTTTCTATATTTTTTAGTAATTCAAAATAAAAGTTAACCAAACTCAACAAGATTGAGAGCAACAACTCCTATAAGTGCCTAGAGCCTATATCATGCATTAGAACTACTTGGGACCAATAAAATTTGACATGCAAGCTCAAGAACAAGGTTACCACAGCAGCAAAAATTTGCAAAAAATAAAGCACTAGAACAAAAACTAATTGGACCAATGGAGGAGTCACATACCAAGGAACAATCTCCCCAACAGTTTGGTGAATGGTGCTTTGAGCAAGGAGATCGAAAATGGTAGCAAGATGAGCTAGAACTCGGGTTTGAGCTGGTTGGTGATTTTTTTGGGAGGAAGAAGAAGAGCATAGGTGCAGGAATAAGTGGAGGGGGGGCACGTGGGGCCCACGAGGTAGGGGGCGCGCCCTGGACCCTCGTGGCCAGGTGCTGGCTCCCCTCGCTGTGTGTTCTGTGCCATATTTTCTCAAATATTCTAGAAAATATCATATTTCATTTTCATGGCATTTGGAGAACTTTTATTTTCAGGATATTTTTATTGCACAGATAAATCTGGAAATAGACAGAAAATACTATTTTTGCTTTATTTATCCTAATTAACAGAAAGTAAAAGGAGGGTATAGAAGGTTTGTGCTATCTAGATTCACCTATCCCATGCTCATCAAAAGGAATCCATTAACAAGGTTGATCATGTCTTGTTAATAAATTCTTTCCGAGTAACATGAAACCGGAGAATTTTCGAATAACACTAGGTTACCTCAATGGGGATGTGTATATCCCCAACAATAAGGATGTCATATGTCTTCTTGATAGTAGGAAGAGGAAATTCAAAACCTCCAATAGTAATAGTTGAAATTTTTCCAATATAATTGATAGTGTGGACCTGAGGTTGTTTCCTCGGAAAGTAAACCATATGCTCATTACCATTGACATGAAAAGTGACATTGCCTTTGTTGCAATCAATAACAGCCCCTGCAGTATTCAAAAAGGGTCTTCCAAGAATAATAGACATACTATCGTCCTCGGGAATATCAAGTATAATAAAGTCCGTTAGAATACTAACATTTGCAACTACAACAGGCACATCCTCACAAATACCGAAAGGTATAGCAGTTGATTTATCAGCAATTTGCAAAGATATTTCAGTAGGTGTCAACTTACTCAAGTCAAGTCTACGATATAAAGAGAGAGGCATAACACTAACATCGGCTCCAAGATCTCACAAAGTAGTTTTAACATAGTTGTTCTTAATGGAGCAAGCTATAGTAGGTATACCTGGATCTCCTAATTTCTTAGGCATTCCACCCTTAAACGCGTAATTGGCAAGCATGGTGGAAATTTCTACTTCAGGTATCTTTCTTTTGTTGGTAATAATGTCTTTCATATACTTAGCATAAGGATTTGTTTTGAGCACATCAGTCAAACGCATATGCAAAAAGATAGGTCTAATCATTTCAGCAAAGCGCTCAAAATCCTCATCGTCCTTTTTCTTGGACGGTTTCGGAGGAAAAGGCATGGGTTTCTAAACCCATGGTTCTCTTTCCCTACCGTGCTTCCTAGCAACAAAGTCTCTCTTATCATAACGTTGATTCTTTGATTGTGGGTTATCAAGATCAACAACAGGTTCAATCTATACATCATTATCATTGCTAGGTTGAGAATCATCATGAACATCATCATTAATATTATCAATAGGTTCATGTTCATTACCAGATTGTGTCTCGACATCAGAAACAGATATATCATTGGGATTCTCAGGTGTGTCAGCTACAGGTTCACTAGAAGCATGCAAAGTCCTATCATTTTTCTTTTTCTTCTTTTTAGAAAAATTAGGTGCATCTAAATTAGCTCTCTGAGAATCTTGCTCAATTCTCTTGGGGTGGACTTCAGGATAAAGAGGTTCCTGAGTCATTTTACCACCTCTAGTTGCAACTCTAACAGCATAGTCATTATTATTACTATTTAATTCATTGAGCAAATCATTCCAAGCCTTAAGTACTTGTTCTACTTGAGTGGTGACCATAGAAGCATGTATACTAATGAGTTTCAATTCACCTTTAGCTCTAGACAGATAATCACTCAAGCGTTCAATCATATAAGCATTGTGTTGTAATTGTCTACCAATATAAGCATTGAAGTTTTCTTGTTTCACAATAAAATTGTCAAACTCATCTAAGCATTGACTAGCAGACTTATAATGAGGAATATCACCTTCATCAAATCTATAGAGAGAATTTACCTTTACTACCTATGTCGGGTAATCAAGACCATGTATTTCTTCAATAGGAGGTAAATTCTTAACATCTTCAGCTTTAATACCTTTTTCTTTCATAGATTTCTTTGCCTCTTGCATATCTTCAGGTCTGAGAAATAGAACACCTCTTTTCTTCGGAGTTGGCTTAGGGGCTGGTTCAGGAAGTGTCCAATTATTTTCATTGGCCAGCATATTATTCAATAGTACTTCAACTTGTTCAACTGGTCTTTCCCTGAAAACACAACCAACACAACTATCCTGGTGGTCTCTGGAAGCATCGGTTAGTCCATTATAAAAGACATCAAGTATATCATGCATCTCAAGAGGATGATCTGGCAAAGCATTAAGTAATTGGAGAAGCCTCCCCCAAGCTTGTGGGAGACTCTCTTCTTCAATTTGCACAAAGTTATATATTTCCCGTAAGGCAGCTTGTTTCTTATGGGCGGGAAAATATTTAGCAGAAAAGTAATACATCATATCCTAGGGACTAGGCACACAACCAAGATCAAGAGTATTAAACCAAGTCTTTGCATCACCCTTTAACGAGAAAGGAAACAACTTAAGGATATGGTAGTAACGAATCTTTTCATCGTTGGTAAACAGGGTGGCTATATCATACAACTTAGTAAGATGTGCCACAACAGTTTCAGATTCATAGCCATGGAAAGGATCAGATTCAACCAAAGTAATTAACTCAGGATCAACAGAGAATTCATAATCCTTATCAGTAACACATATAGGTGAAGTAGCAAAAGCAGGGTCATGTTTCATTCTAGCATTCAAGGACTTTTCTTTTAGGTTAGCTAATAATTTCTTAAGATCATATATATCATTGCAAGCAAGAAAGTCTCTAGCAGTTTCTTCATCCATAACATAACCCTAAGGAACAACAGGCAATTCATATCTATTGGGAGTAGCATCATCATCACTTTCATAAATATCATCAGTTTCAATATTTGCATTCTCCCTAACCTTAGCAATTTGTTCATCTAGAAATTCACCTAGTGGCACAGTATCAGGCATAGAAGTAGTTTCATCATACATAGCAGAAGTAGCATCATCAAGAACATACGACATATCAGATTCAATAGCAGGAGTAGGTGTCGCAAGTTTACTCATAACAAAAGGATAATCAAGTGCAGAGCTAGATGGCAATTCCTTACCTCCCCTCGTAGTTGAGGGTAAAATCTTGGTTTTTGAGTCCTTCAAATTCTTCTTAGTGATCGACAGATATAAATCCCAAGTGACTTAAAGAATAGAGCTATGCTCCCCGGCAACGGCGCCAGAAAATAGTCTTGATAACCCACAAGTGTAGGGGATCGCAACAATTTTCGAGGGTAAAGTATTCAACCCAAATTTATTGATTCGACACAAGGGGAGCCAAAGAATACTCTTAAGTATTAGCAGCTGAGTTGTCAATTCAACCACACCTAGAAACTTAGTATCTGCAGCAAGATAGTTTAGTAGCAAAGTAATATGATAGTGGCGGTACCAGCAATAAAGTAACGATAGTGTTTTTGAGGTTTTTGTGATAGTAGCAACGGAAAAGTAAATAAGCAACAAGCAATATAGGAAAAGCTCGTATGCATTGGATCCGTGATGGGAAATTATGTCGGATGCAATTCATCATGTAGAAGTTATAACCTAGGGTGACACAGAACTAGCTCCAGTTCATTAATGCAATGTAGGCATGTATTCCGAATATAGTCATATGTGCTTATGGAAAAGAACTTGCATGACATCTTTTGTCCTATCCTCCCGTGGCAGCGGGGTCCTATTGGAAACTAAGGGATATTAAGGCCTCCTTTTAATATAGTATCAGACTAAAGCATTAACACATAGTGAATACATGAACTCCTCAAACTATGGTCATCACCGGGAGTGGTCCCGATTATTGTCACTTCGGGGTTGCCGGATCATAACACATAGTAGGTGACTGTAGACTTGCAAGATAGGATCAAGAACACACATATATTCATGGAAACATAATAGGTTCAGATCTGAAATCATGGCACTCGGGCCCTAGTGACAAGCATTAAACATAGCAAAGTCATAGCAACATTAATCTCAGAACATAGTGGATACTAGGGATCAAACCCTAACAAAACTAACTCGATTACATGATAGATCCCATCCAACCCATCACCGTCCAGCAAGCCTACGATGGAATTACTCACGCACGGCGGTGAGCATCATGGAATTGGTGATGGAGGAAGGTTGATGATGACGATGGCGACGATCTCCACTCTCCGGAGCCCCGAACGGACTCGAGATCAGCCCTCCTGAGAGAGATTAGGGCTTGGCGGCGGCTCCGTCTCGTGAAACGGAATAATTCTTTCTCCTTGATTTTTTTTCTCCCCGAAAGTGAACTTATAGGATCTGGGGATACGTTGGTGGAGCACCAGGGGGCCCACGATGCAGGGGGCGCGCCCCCCACCCTCGTGGACAGGGTGTGGGCCCCCTGGTATGGAGCTTCTTGCAGATATTTTTATATTTTCCAAAATAAATCTCCGTGGAGTTTCAGGTCATTCCGAGATCTTTTTATTTCTGCACAAAAACAACACCATGGCAATTCTGCTGAAAACAGCGTCAGTCCGCTTAGTTCCATTCAAATCATGCAAGTTAGAGTCCAAAACAAGGGCAAAAGTGTTGGGAAAAGTAGATACGTTGGAGACGTATCAGGGGTTAATGTCTAAAGAACCCATAAGAAATGAGATACGAATTTTATATGACGATATTTATGGGAATGATCATGAGTATTACATTATGAATGTTAAGATTACCGATAAAAGTCCTATTCATGAATTAAGCTCTCCTATTAGAAACGGGAGAGAAGAGAAAAAAAGATTTGTTGAGAAATCTTTTAATAGATTTGATTTCTAATAAGATGAGTATCAAAGATGACAATACCTAGATCATTAATTTATGCTGAGCTAGGGGCATTAAACAGTAGCGCTAGATCGTTACTTTATTTTGTTTTTACCTTTTTCTTGTTGTTCTTGAATAAATCTGTCATCAAGCCTCTGGTTAGATGTGTTTTCATGTTTTAAATTAGTGTTTGTGCCAAGCAAGACCTTTGGGATGATTTGCAAGATAGTAGAATGGTTTTTTCTGGAAAAAAGAAACTTTTGCATCCAGTATCAAAATTGTTTATGGTTGCTGGAACTTGAAAAAACTCTGAATTTTTACACATTTCTGACCTATAAATTTCCCACGTTGCTCACTCTTGTTCATGACATTGAAGGGATTGACAACCCCTTTTCCGCGTTGTGTGCAAGTGTTTGTTAGTTTGTGGAGGTGCATATATTGGAGACTTGTGTGTGCTTCCTACTTGATTGATACCTTGGTTGTCAACTGAGGGAAATACTTATCTCTACTTTGTTGCATCACCCTTTCCTCTTCAAGGGAAAAATCAACGCAAGCTCAAGAAGTAGCAGTTTGCATGGAGGCTTCACGGCAAATTCCTTCATGTATTTGGGATTGACGTATCTGTAAGTGCTCCATTCGTATGCCCATCTGCCTTTTATCCCCTGCATACGAATCTTGCACCGTTTGTTAAATGATACGTCTCCAACGCATCTATAATTTTTTATTCTTCCATGCTATTATATTATCCATCAAGGATGTTTTATATGCATTTATATGCTATTTTATATTATTTTTGTGAGTAACCTATTAACCTAGAGCCCAGTGCCAGTTCGTGTTTTTTCCTTAGTTTTGAGTTTTGCAGAAAAGGAATATCAAACGGAGTCCAAATGAGCTGAAAATGTACGGTGATTTTTTATGGACAAGAAGAAGCCCCCGAAGCAAAAGAGATGGGCCAGAAGAGTACCGAGTCAATGACAAGGGTGGGGGAGCGCCAAACCCCTAGGATGCGTCCCCCTACATTGTGGTCGACTCGTGGACCCCCTGACTTGTTCTCAATGCCAAAAATTCCTATATATACAAAAAAAAACAGAATGAAACCTAGATCAGGAGTTCCGCCGCCGCAAGCCTTTGTAGCCACGAAAAAACTATCGGGAGCAAGTTCCGGCACCCTGCCGGAGGGGGAAACCATCACCGGTCTCCATGATGAGGAGGGAGTAGTTCACCCTCAGGGCTGAGGGTATGTACCAGTAGCTATGTGTTTGATCTCTCTCTCTATCTCTCTCTCTCGTGTTCTCGATTTGGCACGATCTTGATGTACCCCAAGCTTTGTTACTCTAGTTGGATCATATGGTGTTTCTCCCCCTCTCTACCTTGTGATGAATTGAGTCTTTTCCTTTGAGGTTTTGTTATGTCAGGTTGAATCTTTGGATGTGAGAGCACTTGATGTATGTCTTGCGATGGGATATCCGTGGTGACAATGGGATGTTCTGTTGATCCACTTGATTTATGTTTTGGTTATCAACTTGCGGATTCCCGTGGTGACATTGGGATAATCTGTGCATAGGGGTTGGTACGTGTTTTCATATTCCTTTCTCCAATAGAAATCTCGGGATGCTGTTGAAGTTGTTTGTGTTGGATTGAATATTATGAATCTGCAATTGTGTGATGCACATTGTATAATTAGCCCATGGATACTTGTGGTGACATTGGAGTATCTAGGTGACATTAGGGTTGATTGATGTGTGTCATGTGGTGTTATTTTAGTATGAACTCTAGGGCTGTTTGTGGCACTTATAGGAACAACCCAATAGATCGATCAGAAAGAATAACTTTGAGGTGGTCCCGTACCCTACAAGCAATTTCATCTTATGTTCTCCGTGATGGGAACTTTGGAGTGATTCTTCGTTGCACATTGAGAGATTGTTATATGATCAAATCATGTTATCAGTGTTGAGAGAACTTGCACTAATGAAAGTATGAACCCTAGGCCTTGTTTCCAAGCATTGCAATACCGTTTGTGCTCACTTTTATCATTAGTTACCTTGCTGTTTTTATATTTTTAGATTACAAAAACCTATGTCTACCATCCATATTACACTTGTATCACCATCTCTTCGCCGAACTAGTGCACCTATGCAATATACCATTCTATTGGGTGTGTTGGGGACACAAGAGACTCTTTGTTATTTGGCTGCAGGGTTGTTTGAGAGAGACAATCTTCATCCTATGCCTCCCACGGATTAATAACCCTTAGGTCATCCACTTGTGGGAAAATTGCTATTGTCCTACCAAACTCTACGCTTGGAGGCCCAACACGAGTCTACAAGAAGAAGGTTGTGTAGTAGACATCCTTTCCATGAACATTTTCGCCACGCGTGCAGCATCCTGAGTACAATTCATCAGGAATCTCAAAAGTTGTATGTTCCTCCTTCCTCTTGCCACATTTCTGTGGCTTCTTTCCATCAGCCATTTTCTTCAATCGAGGATTTTGCACTTTTGAGGACTCTGAAGGTGTTTGAAGATTATCCTCAAGCTATCCTGCAAATGAATTCATTTGATGAGAACCTAGAGATTCATCGGCATACATTGTACCGCTGAAAAGAGTATAGTTGCAAAGAAATGGGAAGGGTCACGTGTGTTCTCAGTGATTTTCAAAATTAACCAGTTGAGGAAATTGACCCTTGTCGTCTTGAAGAATTTCATCAAGTGTTCAAGATATAGGTTCCAGAGATGTACAGATTGAAACAAATTGCACAATTGAGGAATTTAGTTTTCAAGCATAACATTGATGAAATACACGAGACTAGCCAAAAGAAAGTGCTGAGGAATTTGGAAGTGTAGTAAAACACCACTTGAAGATTTTCTTAGTAGAGTGAAGATCAAAGCAGTGCAGTAAATAAGCATTTAATTACCCAGAGATGAACTCGATGAACTAGACGATGCAGCAAAGGAAATCATCAGTTCATATCTTCTATGCCCTAACTCGGCGACGAAAGACGACTACGGCGGCGGTAGAAGTAAAGAAATCCCCGTTCGGCGTGATTACGATGACGAAGAAGTTTAGGCAGTGAAGCTCGACTTCTACGGCGGCGATGGAATCCAGCGGCAACGCTAGGGTTTGAGGACTGAGAACGACTAGGTTTGGTACGTGAAGTGAAACAGCTTTGAGGAGGTCAAGGCTATTGATGCGGAGCATCCCTACATCATCCCCATGGACTCTCCTACAACTCGTCAAGCACGTCGTGTACCAATGACAAGAGCACGCGACATCGAAACCGAGGTTAACTCTTTCCTCTTCGAACTTCATTTGAATTCACGTGAGAGTTGGGTCCTACCTCAAATGGGAACTCTATGCATTATTAGATACCACGGAGATGATCACGAGAAAGCATGGAGGATTCACCAAGTCCACACGGAGACCCAAAGAGAAGGAGGAGGAGAAGGAAAATCGAGGCGCGGAGGACCGAGCCCTCTGGACACCCCGGGTGCCTGGCCACAACCTGGGCCTCGCCCGAGCCACCCCCGGGTGCCCGGACGCCACCTCGGCCGCGCCCCAGCACACCCCCTGGGTGCCTGGCCTCCTGGCCCCGGGTGCCCGGCCGCCCGCCTGGGCTACAGCCGCTGGCCCCGGGTGCCCGGCCCCCTCTGCTGGTGTTGCTTCTGCCCGCCCCGGGTGCCCGGCCCCTTCCGTGGCGCATACCTCTGTCCGGTCCGGGTTCCCGGACCACTTTACCCAGGGTGCCCGGACACCTTCCAATGTGCCTACATGCACTATGGGCATAATGACCCTTGTACCCCTCTTTTCCTCTAATTTCGTCCCTAGCCTATATAAACTCCTCCCTTAGCTCATTTAGAGGATAGCAAAGCAAATGTGAGATACTGAGAGAGCTTTTATCATCTTCCCCTCCACTTGGAGATCAAGACCTCAATAGGAGAAGATCCAAGTGTGGATTCAAGACCTCCTTGAGACGTCTCTAACGTATCTAATTTTCCAAACACTTTTGCCCTTGTTTTGGACTCTAACTTGCATGATTTGAATGGAACTAACCCGGACTGACGCTGTTTTCAGGAGAATTGCCATGGTGTTGTTTTTGTGCAGAAATAAAAAGTTCTCGGAATGACCTGAAAATCCACGGAGAATTATTTTGGAAAATATCAAACGTACCTGCGGAAAGATCTAAGTCAGGGGGCCCACACCCTGTCCACGAGGGTGGGGGGCGCACCCCCACCCCCTGGGCGCGCCCCCTGCCTCGTGGGCCCCCTGACGCTCCACCGACGTACCCCCGGACTCCATATATTCACTTTCGAGGAGAAAAAAAATCAGAGAGGAACAATTATCGCGTTTTACGAGATGGAGCCGCCGCCAAGCCCTAATCTCTCTCGGGAGGCCTGATCTAGAGTCCGTTCGGGGCTCCGGAGAGTGGAGATCGTCGCCATAGTCATCATCAACCTTCCTCCATCACCAATTCCATGATGATCACCGCCGTGCGTGAGTAATTCCATCGTAGGCTTGCTGGACGGTGATGGGTTGGGTGAGATTTACCATGTAATTGAGTTAGTTTTGTTAGGGTTTGATCCCACGTATCCACTATGTTCTGAGATTGATGTTGCTATGACTTTGCCATGCTTAATGCTTGACACTAGGGCCCGAGTGCCATGATTTCAGATCTGAACATATTATGTTTTGACGAATATATGTGTGTTCTTGATCCTATCTTGCAAGTCTATAGTCACCTACTATGTGTTATGATCCGGCAACCCCGAAGTGACAATAATCGGGACCACTCCTGGTGATGACCGTAGTTTGAGGAGTTCATGTGTTCACTATGTGTTAATGCTTTGGTCTGGTACTCTATTAAAAGGAGGCCTTAATATCCGTTAGTTTCCAATAGGACCCCGCTGCCACGGGAGGGTAGGACAAAAGATGCCGTGCAAGTTCTTTTCCATAAGCACGTATGGCTATATTCGGAATACATGCCTACATTACATTGATGAACTGGAGCTAGTTCTGTGTCACCCTAGGTTATAACTTTTACATGATGAATTGCATCCAACATAATTCCCCATCACCGATCCAATGCCTACGAGCTTTTCACATATTGCTTGTTGCTTATTTACTTTTCCGCTGCTACTATTACAAAAACTACAAAAACACTACCGTTACTTTTATTGCTGCTACCGCTATCTCCACATTACTGTGCTACTAAACTACCTTGCTGCAGATACTAAGTTTCTAGGTGTGGTTGAATTGACAACTCAGCTGCTAATACTTAAGAGTATTCTTTGGCTCCCCTTGTGTCGAATCAATAAGTTTGGGTTGAATACCTTACCCTGAAAAACTGTTGCGACCCCCTACACTTGTGGGTTATCAAGACTATTTTCTGGCGCCGTTGCTGGGGAGCATGGCTTTTTTTTGAGTTACTTGGGATATATATCTGTTGATCACTATGAAGAATTTGAAGGACTAAAAAACCAAGATCTTACCCTCAACTACGAGGGGAGGTAAGGAACTGCCATCTAGCTCTGCACTTGATTCACCCTATGTTATGAGTAAACTTGGGACACCTACTCCTTCTATTTAATCTGATATGTCGTATGTTCTTGATGATGCCACTTCTGCTATGTATGATGAAACTACTTCCATGCCTGATAATACTGTGCCACTAGTGAATTTCTAGATGAACAAATTGCTAAGGTTAGGGAGAATGCAAATATTGAAACGGATAATATTTATGGAAGTGATGATGAAGCTTCTCCCCCTAGATATGAATTGCCTGTTGTTCATGAGGGTTATGTGATGGATGAAGAAACTGCTAGAGACTTTCTTGCTTGCAACGATAGATATGATCTTAAGAAATTATTAGCTAAGCTGAAAGAAAAGTCCTTGAATGCTAGAATGAAACATGACCCCGCTTTTGCTACTTCGCCTATCTTTGTTACTGATAAGGATTATGGTATCTCTGTTGACCCTTAGTTAATTACTTTGGTTGAATCTGATCCTTTCCATGGCTATGAGTCTGAAACTATTGTGGCACATCTTACTGAGTTGAATGATATTGCCACCCTGTTTACTAATGATGAAAAGATTCGCTACTACTATATCCTTAAGTTGTTTCCTTTCTCTTTAAAGGGTGATGCTAAGACTTGGTTTAATTCTCTTGATCCTAGTTGTGTGCGTAGTCCCCAGGATCTGATGTACTACTTCTCTACTAAATATTTTCCCGCTCATAAGAAACAAGCTGCCTTGCGGGAAATTTATAACTTTGTGCAAATTGAAGAAGAGAGTCTCCCACAAGCTTGGGGGAGGCTTCTCCAATTACTTAATGCTTTGCCTGATCATCCTCTTGAGAGGAACGATATACTTGATGTCTTCTATAATGGACTAACCGATGCTTCCAGAGACCACCTGGATAGTTGTGCTGGTTGTGTTTTCAGGGAAAGAACAGTTGATCAAGCTGAATTACTATTGAATAATATGTTGGTCAATGAAAATAATTGGGCACTTCCTGAACCAGCCCCTAAGCCAACCCCGAAGAAAAAGAGGTGTTCTATTTCTCAGTCCCGAAGATATGCAAGAGGCAAAGAAATCTATGAAAAAAATGTATTAAAGCTGAAGATGTTAAGAATTCACCACCTATTGAAGAAATACATGGTCTTGATAACCCGACATAGGTAGTAAAGGTAAATTCTCTTTATAGATTTTATGAAGGTGATATTCCTCGTTATAAGTTTGCTAGCCAATGCTTAGATGAGTTTGACATTTTTATTGTGTAACAAGAAAACTTTAATGCTTATATTGGTAGACAATTGCAACATAGGGCTTATATGATTAAACGCTTGAGTGATTATCTTTCTAGAGTTAAAGGTGATCTAAAACTCATTAGTAAACATGCTTCTATGGTTACCACCCAGTAGAAAAAGTACTTAAGGCTCAGAATGATTTGCTCAATGAATTAAATAGTAAGAATAATGACTTTGCTGTTAGAGTTGCTACTAGAGGTGGCAATATGACTCATGAACCTCTGT
Organism: Secale cereale; assembly: GCA_902687465.1. Lineage (NCBI taxonomy): Eukaryota > Viridiplantae > Streptophyta > Magnoliopsida > Poales > Poaceae > Secale > Secale cereale. The sequence continues at coordinate 516,997,175 of LR738712.1, forward strand.
ATCCTGAAGGCCACCCTAAGAGAACTGAGCAAGATTCTCAGAGAGCTAATTTAGATGCACCTAGTTCCTCGAAGAAGAAGAAAAAGAAAAATGATAGGACTTTGCATGCTTCTAGTGAACCTGTAGCTAACACACCTAAGAATCCCAATGATATATCTATTTTTGATGCTGAGACACAATCTGGAAATGAACATGAACCTAGTGATAATATTAATGATGATGTTCATGATGATGCTCAACCTAGCAATGATATTGATGTCGAGATTGAACCTACTGTTGATCTTGATAACCCACAATCAAAGAATAAACATTATGATAAGAGAGACTTTGTTGCTAGGAAGCACGGTAAGGAAAGAGAACCATGGGTTCAGAAACCCATGCCTTTTCCTCCTAAACCATCCAAGAAAAAGGATGATGAGGATTTTGAGTGCTTTGCTGAAATGATTAGACCTATCTTTTTGCGTATGCATTTGAGAGATGTGCTTAAAACAACTCCTTATGCTAAGTATATGAAAGATATTATTACCAATAAAAGAAAGATACCTGAAGTAGAAATTTCCACCATGCTTGCCAATTACACTTTTAAAGGTGGAATACCTAAGAAACTAGGAGATCCAGGAATACCTACTATACCTTGCTCCATTAAAAGAAACTATGTTAAAACTGCTTTATGTGATCTTGGAGCCGGTGTTAGTGTTATGCCTCTCTCTTTATATCGTAGACTTGACTTGAGTAAGTTGATACCTACTGAAATATCTTTGCAAATGGCTGATAAATCAACTGATATACCTGTCGGTATTTGTGAGGATGTGCCTCTTGTAGTTGCAAAGTTACTATTCTAATGGACTTTGTTATACTTGATATTCCCGAGGACGATAGTATGTCTATTATCCTTGGTAGACCCTTTTTGAAAAGTGCAGGAGCTGTTATTGATTGCAACAAAGGCAATGTCACTTTTCATGTCAATGGTAATGAGCATATGGAACACTTTCCGAGGAAACAACCTCAGGTCCACAGTATCAATTATATTGGAAAATTTTCAACTATTACTATTGGAGGTTTTGAATTTCCTCTCCCTACTGTCAAGAAGACATATGATATTATTATTGTTGGGGACATACATATCCCCATTGAGGTAACGAAGTGTTATTCGAAAATTCTCTGGTTTCATGTTATTCGGGAAGAGTTTATTAACAAGACCTGATCAACCTTGTTAATGGAGTCCTTTTGATGAGCAAAAGATAGGTGAATCTAGATATTACAACCTTCTGTATCCTCCTTTTACCTTCTGTTAATTAGGATAAATAAAGAAAAATTAGTATTTTCTGTCTGTTTTCAGACTTATTCGTGCAATAGAAAAATACCCCAAAAATAAAAGTTCTCCAAATGCCCTGAAAATGAAATATGAATTTTTTAGAATATTTGAGAATATATGGCACAGAAAACACAATGAGGGGAGCCAGCACCTGGCCACGAGGGTCTAGGGCGCACCCACCCTCACATGGTGCGCCCCCTACCTCGTGGGCCCCACGTGGCCCCCCTCCACTTATTCCTGCACCCATACCCTTCTTCTTCCTCCCAAAAATATCACCAACCAGCTCAAGCACAAGTTCTAGCTCATCTTGCTGCCATTTTCGACCTCCTTGCTCAAAGCACCATTCACCAAACTATTTGGGGAGATTGTTCCTTGGTATGTGACTCCTCCATTGGTCCAATTAGTTTTTGTTCTAGTGTTTTATTTGTTGCAAATTTTTGGTGCTGTGGTTACCTTGTTCTTGAGCTTGCATGTCGAATTTCTTTGGTCCCAAGTAGTTCTAATGCATGATTTAGTCTCTAGGCACTTGTAGGAGTTGTTGCTATCAATCTTGTTGATATTGGTTAACTTTAATTTTGAGTTACTAAAAATTTCAGAAAATTTCAGAGGAGGAAAATGATAAAGATATTGTTGAGGGGTTCCTCAAGTAAAAGTTCAAAGGAGAAGAAGAAGGAAGAAAACAAAAAGCCCAAATATAATCTTCCTCGCATGGCGGAAGTTCGGCCGTGTGAATGGCCTTGTAATGAGTTCATGAGAGCCGCCGGGATTTACGAAGACTTTTATTGGTTGGGAAATAATGCAGGCCTCACCGACTTCCTCCACGACCAGCGTGAACAGTATCTCTTGCTCACTAATATTTTCACGCAAAATTTTCATTTTCACGCTAAGAAAACACCACCTACAGTGGAGTTTCATTTATATGATGAGGTTAAGGAAATATCATTCTTTGAGTATTGTGAAATATGCAAGATACCCTTTGAAGGTAGACTTGATGAACCACGTCGTGAATACGTTGAAGGGTTTGTTGACATGATAGCTGTAGGGGAAACTAGACAAGTCTCAGGGGCAAGAATTACTAGTATACGTTTCCCTGTTCTACGCTACTTTGCTTTATTTGCTAGTAGATATTTATGTTGGGGAACGTAGTATTTCAAAATTTGCCTACGATCACGCAAGATCTATCTACCAGATGCATAGCAACAAGAGGGGAGAGTGTATCTACGTACCCTCGTAGACCGGGAGCGGAAGCGTCAAGTGACGCGGTTGATGTAGTCGAACTTCTTCGCGATCCAACCGATCAAGCACCAAACATACGGCACCTCCGCGTTCAGCACACGTTCAGCTTGATGACGTCCCACGAGCTCTTGATCCAGCTGAGCTTCACGGGAGAGTTTCGTCAGCACGACGGCGTGGTGACGGATATGATGTATCTACCGGCGCAGGGCTTCGCCTAAGCACTGCGACGGTATGACCGAGGTGTGTTTCTGTGGAGGGGGGCACCGCACATGGCTAGAACAATTCAACTTGTGTGTCCTTGGGTGCCCCCTTGCCCCCGTATATAAAGGAGCAAGGGGGAGGCCGGCCGGCTCTCCTATGGTGCGGCTAGGGAGCAATCCTACTAGGAATAGGATTGCAATCCTATTCCTAGTAGGAGTCCACCAATGAAGGAAAGGGGGGAAGGAAAGAGAGGGAGAGGGAGAGGGAAAGAGGGGCCGCGCCCCCCTCCCCTAGTCCTATTCGGACTCCTCCTAGGGAGGGGGCACGCCACCTCCTGGCTGCTGCCCTCTCTCTCCCCTATGGCCCACCAGGGCCCATCATTCCCCCGGGGGTTCCGGTAACCCCCCCC
>LR738712.1:517000453-517095660 GCA_902687465.1 Secale cereale
CCCCCCCCCCCCCCCCCCGGCACTCCGGTAAATTCCGAAACTTTCCAGAACACTTCCGGTATCCGAATATAGTCGTCCAATATATCAATCTTTATGTCTCGGACATTCCGAGACTCCTCGTCATGTCCGTGATCTCATCCGGGACTCCGAACTACCTTGGGTACATCAAAACTCATAAACTCATAATACCGATCGTCATCAAACGTTAAGCGTGCGGACCCTACGGGTTTGAGAACTATGTAGACATGACAGAGACTCATCTCCGGTCAATAACCAATAGCGGAACCTGGATGCTCATATTGGCTCCTACATATTCTATGAAGATCTTTATCGGTCAAACCGCATAACAACATGCGTTGTTCCTTTTGTCATCGGTATGTTACTTGCCCGAGATTCGATCGTCGGTATCTCTATACCTAGTTCAATCTCGTTACCGGCAAGTCTCTTTACTCGTTCCATAATACATCATCTCGTGACTAACTCATTAGTCATTTGCTTGCAAGGCTTATTATGATGTGCATTACCGAGAGGGCCCAGAGATACCTCTCCAACACTCGGAGTGACAAATCCTAATCTTGATCTATGCCAACACCGCGAATACTTTCGGAGACACCAGTAGAGCATCTTTATGATCACCCAGTTACGTTGTGACGTTTGATAGCACACAAGGTGATCCTACGGTATTCGGGAGTTGCATAATCTCATAGTCATAGGAACATGTATAAGTCATGAAGAAATCAATAGCAGTAAAAACTAAACGATCATAGTGCTATGCTAACGGATGGGTCTTGTCCATCACATCATTCTCCTAATGATGTGATCCCATTGATCAAATGACAACTCATGTCTATGGTTAGGAAACATAACCATCTTTGATCAATGAGCTAGTCTAGTAGAGGCATACTAGGGACACTCTGTTTTGTCTATGTATTCACACATGTACTAAGTTTTCGGTTAATACAATTCTAGCATGAATAATAGACATTTATCATGATATAAGGAAATATAAATAACAACTTTATTATTGCCTCTAGGGCTTATTTCCTTCAATTTAATTGGTCGAGGTAATAGTGGGAATCTTAGTGCCCCTGATATTGTCATTTTATGCCATGCTTTGTTTCAAGACACAACTTTTAGTTTGGGTGCCGTCGTTGCTAAACGATTGAGTTTGAACCACTCAAAGGGCCCCGTCTTTGGAGGCATCTTTGCTTCTCGCCTTGCTGAACATTTTAGAATACCTATTAGGCATCATGAGAAAGAAGAAAAATTGCTTGCCCCTGTTTATCTAGATTACAAGAGCATGATAGCACATGATTTTATTGTTAAAGACAGGGATAGGTTGCTTAATTACAAATTAAGGTTTGTTGAAAAATATTGTGAGATTGTTACCTTGCCTGCACCATCTCTATTTGATCTATCTACATGCATATATCTTGTTACGTCAGAATGCTTTCTACAAGTACCAGAGCTAGGCACGAGCTTCAGAGCCTTAGCCGGAGCCACCAGTCGATCCTTATCGTCAGTCTGTTTATGGGTGGGATCTGGATGAGCTTGCCAACCAGTGGCAACCAGAGGACACATCTCAGTACACTGGAGGGAGTAGCTTCGATCCATGGCCATAGACCAACTTAGGCTAAAAAGCCTAAGCTTGGGGGAGTACGTGTTTCTCACCGACTTTACATTCATGTTCACACACTTGTTCTAGTTGTCGGTGCTCACACTCTTTCATTGGACCATCCATGCTTAGTTTCAATTCTTTTCTTAGTCTTTTTCTTGTGTGTTATAAAAATCTTAAGAAAAAACAAAAAAAAATTAGTTGTAGCTTTTAGCTAGTCTACTTTCCTTGCCTGTAGTAGTAGTAATTAAAAGAAAACCCAAAAAGATTTATCATTCTTCTTTTGCCCGTTGGGAGCTTTCCCGTGTAAATAGTTTCTTTTCTTTTCTTTGGGGGTCAAGAGTAGAAGACCATGATTGAAATTGCTTAGTGGATCTCATATGCTTTATTGTTGTTTTAACCTTGAGCCATATTACCTTGTCTTATCTCTTGTATTAAAAGCTTGCAGATTCCAGCTTAGTCCAATGCACGTGCACTATTATTATTACCCACACTGTTCGGTCATGCGAGTGAAAGGCAATAAGGATGATATATGATGAACTAATTGAGATGAGAAAAGCTGGTATGAACTCGACCTCTCTTGTTTTTGTAAATATGATAGTTCATTGTTCCTGATTCAGCTTGTTATGAATGAAACATGCTTGCAATGACAATTAGAGATCATAGCTGTTTATGCCATGCTTAATTAGCTGAGAGTTTATAATGGTCTATCTTGCGTGCTAACATGATATTAAAATGGTTGTGATGTAGTATGATGGGGTGGTATCCTCCTTTGAACGATTCAAGTGGTCTGACTTGGCACATGTTCACGCATGTAGTTGAAACAAATCAACATAGCCTCCATGATATTTATGTTCATGGTGATTTATATCCTACTCATGCTTGCATTCATTATTGATTAATTTTAATGCATGTTCATGACCATTGTCGCTCTCTAGCTGGTCGCTTCCCAGTCTCTTTCTAGCCTTCACATGTACTAAGCGGGAATACTACTTGTGCATCCACTTCCATAAACTCCAAAGTTATTCCAACGAGTCCACCATACCTTCCTATATGCGGTATTTATCCGCCATTCCAAACTCTAAACCTTCAAAAGAAATTCTGTTTTGTATGCTCGAACACCTCATGTATCAACTAGGGTTGTCTATATCTTTCATGATAGGTGGGTTATTCTCACAATGAGTGGATGATACGTCCAAAACGTATCTATAATTTCTGCTTGCTCCATGCCTCTTTTGGGTGATATTGCTATGATATTTATACACTTCCATACACTTTTGATCATATTTGGACTAACCTATTAACTCAGTGCACCCCAGTGCCAATTTCTGTTTTCGGCTATTTTCGTATTTCAGGTTTTCCCATTACGAGAACTGCGAGAAAAATCCCGGAAAAATTATATAAAAAATCAGCATTCCAGAAGCTACCAGGCACCCGAAGCACAGCCGGACGGGGGCCACCAGGGCTCCAGGCGCCCTGGTGGCGCCCCCCCTGGGCCGCGCCGGGGGGGGGCGCCTGGGCCCCCCGAGCCTCGTCTGATGCCCCCCTTTGGCATATATTTATATCGTGTCCCGAAACCCTCGAGACGGGAACCCTTTTTCGCGATCTCACCTCTGTTCCGCCGCCGCCGCGCTTCCAAGATCGGGAGCACCAGGAGAACTCTTCCCGGCACCCTGCCGGAGGGGAGGATCACCACCGAGAGCTTCTCCACCACCATGGACGCCTCCCGGATGAGTTGTGAGTAGTCTCCCTTGGACCATGGGTCCATGACCAGTAGCTATGTGATGTTCTCCTCCCGTTCTTGTGCTTCACTAATTAGTCCTCGTGAGGTGCCCTACATGATCGAGGCACATATGTAATCCTTATGCTGTTGCTATGATGAGTTTGCTGGGATCCGATGGATTATGAGATTATGTTCAGATTGTGTTTGAGTAATATATTTGATTCACCTCTTTTATATTTATGTTCATAAGTAATTCTTGCATGTTCTCCGTTGTTATTTATTGCTTTGGCCAAGTAGTAGGTAGTGACTCCTAGAGGGAACGTTATGCTTGATTGTGGGTTCATGCCCCTCGATGACTAGCTTGAGTGACAGAAACATGAGTCTAGGGGATGTGTTGTTGCCACAAGGGGGAAAACAACGGTGCTTGTGCCCGCGGGTGCAAGGATTGTTTACTTTACGCAAAGTTCTTTTAATGCAGTTGTCTGTTGCTTTGAGTTTACACTATGGGTGGGACTCGCAACTTAATACCAGCGAGATGTTCTGGATAGATATCTCAAGGTGGATGATTAGTAGTAGATGCAGATGGATTTCGGTCTACTTACTTTGGCGTACCGCCCATGCTTTGAACCTCTACCTTTGTTGCAACTTAGTCAGCATTGGTTTGCGCACATGGTCCTGTCAATTGCCCAGCTGTAATTCGTTTACCTCACATAGCTGTTTTATCGTCTTTTGGGAGAGAGACATCACTAGTGAACATCATGGGACTCCGGTCCATATTACCATCATTGATCACATCCGCTATTTACTTTCCGCTTTTATTTACTATTGCAGCAATATCTATCACTACTATCACTTGCGTTTGATCCTTTGTAAACGACAAGGCCGGAGGGATTGACAACCTCTCTGTACTCGTTGGGAGCAAAGTTATTTGTATCTGTGTGCAGGTCCACGTTGATTGCTAATATCTGGCGTCGTTAGCAGTTGACACCTTCATGTTGAAACTGGGAGTCTCAGGGGAAATCGATCCTTGGTATCTTTGCCAAGGGAAAACTTCCGCTACACTGCATCTCAAACCTTCCACTTGGGGTAACCAACTAGGGGCGAGAAGCCATCAAGCAAAGTTTTCTGGCGCCGTTGCCGGGGACTCCACTCTTCAAGATAGGGGAGTTGCATGCTATCTTTTATCTTTGCTTTTTAGTCTTGTTAGTTTACCTTTCAGCTTTCTTTATGTCTTTTCACTAGTTTTGCTTAATGGAAAACAACAAAAATATGAGAGAGCTTTATAAGCTCTACCTTGCTTTGGGACATGATGTGTTTGAAGAGAAAATTAAAAAACCTATGGAACTTTATTATTTGCATAACAATCATGATGGTGGTGATGTTATTAGTATGCTTTCTTTGAATATCAATATTGCTAATGACATGGGAAGCTCTAAGCTTGGGGATGACACGTTTGATGAACATGATATTTTTAGTCCCCCAACTTTTGAAGAGAAAATTTACTTTGATGATACTTTGCTTCCTATATATGATTACAATGATGAATATGATGTTTTCAGTCCACCTACTATTGAGGATAAAATTTATTATGATTATGATATGCTTCCTAAATACAATGATTATCATGATGGTTATGATTGCTTTACTCTCACTATTCCTAATAAGAAAGATTTTTCTTATATGAAGAGTAATGATACCTTTTTGCATGTGGATCATGGTAACAATGCTTTGCTTACATTGTTGAGTTTATTCGTGATCCCACTGAAAATTATTATGAGAAGGGAACATATGCTTATAGATATTTCAATAATATCAAGTTCCCTCTCTTTATGTTGAAGGTTTTGAAGCTACACTTGTTTTGTCTTCCTGTGCTTCAATGAATTATTCTATTGCAATATTCCTATGCATAGGAAGCATGTTAGGCTTAAATGTGTTTGGTATTCGCTTCTTGATGCTCTCTTTTGTTCTTCAACTCTTATTCCTACGAGAGCATCATTAAAGTCTTAAGCCTATCTTTATGGCTATAAAGAAAGAGCTCTAGGGAGACAACCTTTGTTATCTTTGCTTTCAGTTTGTTCTTTCAGTTTTTAGTGGTCTTGATGTTTGTTCCTACTGTAGCAACATCATTGTATCTTTATTTTTCAGCTTTGTGCCAAGTTTAGCCTCCGATTGCAAGAAAGTTCAAAAGTTGTGAGGTGCAGTCCAGGAAACAGATTCTGTCCTTGGACAGAAAAATTCGTATAAAATCACTAGATCATCTTTTTGGTCTGAAGTTTTTCGACAGCGTGCACTATACAATTGTATTTCGTGCATCTGTTCTGAGTTTTTTTATTAGAGTTGCAGAAGTGCCCCGAAAAAATCATTTACTACCTGCTGTTCTGTTTTTCACAGATTCTGTCCTGTTTTGCCTTTCCTTCATTTTGCAAACCTAGAGCTTGCATTTTCTTTGCAAAAACCTTTTGGCAATCTTGAGAAACAGTAGACCGTCAATAATATCCTTATATCCAGCAAGGAACAATTATTTTATTATGGGTACTAACCTCGCTAATCAGATTATGATGAGTTATGTATGAAGGGAGTTTTCAAGTGTGCGAGGGAAGATGATAAAAAGATTCAGGAGTGTCAAACGCTCAAGCTTGGGGATGCCCCCATGCACCCCCATGAAATATTCAAGGAGACTCAAGTGTCTAAGCTTGGGGATGCCCCCGTGCATCCCCTTCTCCATCAACATTATCAGTTCGTCTTTCGTTCCACTATATTTTAATCACTTCATGTGTTATGTGCTATGCTTGGAGCGTCTTGCTTCTAGTTTTCCTTTTTAGTTTTCCTTAGCTTTTCATAACGAGTCGGAACTCAGCTTTCTTTATGTGGGAGAGAAACACGCTCCACTTCTACCTAGAACATAACATAGAATTTTCATGTCTATCTTTGCTGTGTGTGTTCTTTGTCTTTTAATAGCTACTATCATGCTTAGCTCTTAACTTTCATGCTTATCTTTTTAAAGAGCTTTTGTTTAGTTGGTTGCTTGAACTCTCTTTATTTATCATGATTATCTTATTAAGAGAGTTTGCTTCCGTTGCATTGGTTGATATGTCTATGATAAATATGCTACGTGCATAATGGCGCTTAGTAGTTCATGTTTTCTTATGGTTAGTCTCAAATAGCTGGGGGGTTCCCAATGTGTTATTGGAGTACCAACATGATTTGTTTGCCTATGATGTGGTATGGTTTAGTAATATCTTCCTTCGAGAATTTACATTGATTGACTTGGCGTATGCTCACGCATATTTAAGACTATAAAGAAAGTCTGTCAAGCCTTGATGATCTTTTGTTTCTGAGTAGCGATATAACTACCATGCCTGATTCAATGTTGCTTTGTCGCTCTGCATTATTATGACCGTCATTGCTCTCTTAGTTGGTCGCTCCTAGTCTTTTGCTAACCTCCACCTGTACTAAGCGGACTGACTGCTTGTGCATCCAAATTCCTTTAAACCAGTTATGCCATATGAGTCCACCATACCTTCCTACATGGTATTTACCTGCCATTCCTAACGGAGACTTGCATGTACCATCTCGAAATTATTCAAAGAAAACGCATTCCTATTTTGTGCCCCTGTTTTAAGTTCATGAGGAAGTAGTAGTTAATTCATGATCTTTTTAAGTTGGACAAGCCTCACCCCGGGATTGCATGTATAATGTGCAAACCCATAATACGAGAAGGAACTGGCATTGAGTTCGCCCGGCTCAAAAAGATAATATAACAAACAAACCCTCCTTCACGCTTTGTTCATGACAAATCAGAAAACTTCGGCAGTGATAAACAAAGGAGATTAAGAGGATGTGATCGTCCTCATTCGGGAGCCGTTCCTCGAAACTTGTCCATCTCAAGAAGTGATTGAGTTGTCTGCTAGCATTCGTTCACGAAACATGCATGATCTAAAAAATAATTATTACCTCTGTTTTTAAAACCAAGAGCTCTGGTACATGTTTTGTCTTTGTTTCCGACTACGGGTTTTCAACCTTGCCAACAAAAGCCACGGTTCGAGAGTCTCCACCTTCTTTTAAAAGCACCAACTACTGAGAGCATGATTGTCATTCTGAGTGTAATGTGCATTGTCCCAAAGTAGCATTGTCTTTTGCATGATTGTGATATCGTTTATTTTGAAATCATTGTATCTAGTCATCACTTAAACCTTGGAGGTGCCCCTGCATTTATGTTTTGCTTCACTAAAGGGGGCAAGCGAGATATCACTTTATCATATTTGCACACCATGCTCATTGCAAATCTATTTGATGTTTCAGTATCATATTGTAAAACTTTCAGTTCTTTGTGATTTTCTCTTGAGGCAACTTAATTACTATAGATTCATTGTCTCAGTAAGCTTTTGTCATGTGACTATGAAAAAGTCCTATATGGTTAATAGCATGTCACCATAGAAATTATTCTTGTTATCATTTACCTACTCGAGGACGAGCAGGAATTAAGCTTGGGGATGTTGGTACGTCCAAAACGTATCTATAATTTCTGCTTGCTCCATGCCTCTTTTGGGTGATATTGCTATGATATTTATACACTTCCATACTCTTTTGATCATATTTGGACTAACCTATTAAATCAGTGCACCCCTGTGCCAGTTTCTGTTTTCGGCTGTTTTTGTATTTCAGGTTTTCCCATCACGAGAACTGCCAGAAAAATCCCGGAAAAATTATATAAAAAATCAGCGTTCCAGAAGCTACCAGGCACCCGAAGCACAGCCGGAGGGGGGCCACCAGGGCTCCAGGCGCCCTGGTGGCGCCCCCCCTGGGCCGTGCCGGGGGGGCGCCTGGGCCCCCTCTGATGCCCCCCTTTGGCATATATTTATATCGTGTCCCGAAACCCTCGAGACGGGAACCCTTTTTCGCGATCTCATCTCTGTTCCGCCGCCGCCGCGCTTCCAAGATCGGGAGCACCAGGAGAACTCTTCCCGGCACCCTGCCGGAGGGGAGGATCACCACCGGGAGCTTCTCCACCACCATGGACGCCTCCCGGATGAGTTGTGAGTAGTCTCCCTTGGACCATGGGTCCATGACCAGTAGCTATGTGATGTTCTCCTCCCGTTCTTGTGCTTCACTAATTAGTCCTCGTGAGCTGCCCTACATGATCGAGGCACATATGTAATCCTTATGCTGTTGTTATGATGAGTTTGCTAGGATCCGATGGATTATGAGATTATGTTCAGATTGTGTTTGAGTAATATATTTGATTCACCTCTTTTATATTTATGTTCGTAAGTAATTCTTGCATGTTCTCCGTTGTTATTTATTGCTTTGGCCAAGTAGTAGGTAGTGACTCCAAGAGGGAACGTTATGCTTGATTGTGGGTTCATGCCCCTCGATGACTAGCTTGAGTGACAGAAACATGAGTCTAGGGGATGTGCTGTTGCCACAAGGGGGAAAACAACGGTGCTTGTGCCCGCGGGTGCAAGGATTGTTTACTTTACGCAAAGTTCTTTTAATGCAGTTGTCTGTTGCTTTGAGTTTACACTATGGGTGGGACTCGCAACTTAATACCAGCGAGATGTTCTGGATAGATATCTCAAGGTGGATGATTAGCAGTAGATGCAGATGGATTTCGGTCTACTTACTTTGGCGTACCGCCCATGCTTTGAACCTCTACCTTTCTTGCAACTTAGTCAGCATTGGTTTGCGCACATGGTCCTGTCAATTGCCCAGCTGTAATTCGTTTACCTCACATAGCTGTTTTATCGTCTTTTGGGAGAGAGACATCACTAGTGAACATCATGGGACTCCGGTCCATATTACCATCATTGATCACATCCGCTATTTACTTTCCGCTTTTATTTACTATCGCAGCAATATCTATCACTACTATCACTTGCGTTTGATCCTTTGTAAACGACAAGGCCGGAGGGATTGACAACCTCTCTGTACTCGTTGGGAGCAAATTTATTTGTATCTGTGTGCAGGTCCACGTTGATTGCTAATATCTGGCGCCGGTCGCAGTTGACACCTTCTTGTTGAAACTGGGAGTCTCAGGGGAAATCGATCCTTGGTATCTTTGCCAAGGGAAAACTTCCGCTACACTGCATCTCAAACCTTCCACTTGGGGTAACCAACGAGGGGCGAGAAGCCATCAGTGGAATCCGCTCATCATTCATGAGAAAATGGCTGGTAACCTGGATGCCCAGTCCCATGCTTAAAATCATAATAATTAAACAAAACTCCCCCAGGGCTGTTGCTGGTTTCGACGGTACCCGTTGTTTCGGGCTAGCCGTGGAGTGTGCTTGATTGGTGGTTGGGGGAGTATAAACTTTACCATTCTGTTTGGGGAACCGCCTATAATGTGTGTAGCATGGGAGATATCGATATTCTTGATTGTTATGTTGACAATGCGAGTATACCGCTCAAAATGTTATTCATCTCTATTTAAAAATCGATCTCTGGCACCTCTACAAATCCCTGCTTCCCTCTACAAAGGGCCTATCTATTTACTTTTATGCAGAGTCATCATCCTCTTATAAAAGAGCACCAGTAGGAGAGCACCTGTGTCATTTGCATGTACTACTATTAATTTGCATTGAGTATGATCATGACTGGATCTCTTTTACCATGAATTACAATGTCTAGTCAGTCCTTGATCTTTAAAGGTGCTCTGCATTTATGTTTTGTGGTCTCAGAAAGAGCTAGCGAGATACCATCTTGTTATATCATATCATGATTCTTTTGAGAAAGTTTTGTCATCCGAGGTTTATTATTATTGCTCGCTAGTTGATTATGCCATTGATATGAGTAGACTTGAGACCTGAAAGTTATTGCGAATGTGGTTAGTTCATGATTATTGCTGAAACCCTGAATGTTGGCTTACATATTTACAACAACAAGAGCAAACAGAGTTTGTCAAAGTTTTTCTTTATCACTTTCAGTTTATCAACTGAGTTGCTTGACGACAAGCAAAGGTTTAAGCTTGGGGGAGTTGATACGTCTCCAACGTATCTACTTTTCCAAACACTTTTGCCCTTGTTTTGGACTCTAACTTCCATGACTTGAATGGAACTAACCCGGACTGACGCTGTTTTAAGCAGAATTGCCATGGTGTTTTTTTTGTGCAGCAATAAAAAGTTCTCGGAATGACCTGAAAATCCACGGAGAATTATTTTGGAAAATATAAAAAATACCTGTGGAAAGATCTACGTTAGGGGTCCCACACTCTTTCCACGAGGGTGGGGGCGCGCCCCTCCCCCTGGGTGCACCCCTACCTCGTGGGCCCCCTGACGCTCCACCGACATACCCCGGACTCCATATATTCACTTTCGGGGAGAAAAAATCAGAGAGGAAGAATTATCGCGTTTTATGAGACGGAGCCGCCGCCAAGCCCTAATCTCTCTCGGGAGGGCTGATCTGGAGTCCGTTCGGGGCTCCGGAGAGTGGAGATCGCCGCCATCGTCATCATCAACCTTCCTCCATCACCAATTCCATGATGCTTACCGCCGTGCATGAGTAATTCCATCGTAGGCTTGCTGGATGGTGATGGGTTGGATGAGATTTACCATGTAATTGAGTTAGTTTTGTTAGGGTTTGATCCCTAGTATCCACTATGTTCTGACTGATGTTGCTATGACTTTGCCATGCTTAATGCTTGGCACTAGGGCCCGAGTGCCATGATTTTGGATCTGAACCTATTATGTTTTCACGAATATATGTGTGTTCTTGATCCTATCTTGTAAGTCTATAGTCACCTACTATGTGTTATGATCTGGCAACCCCGAAGTGACAATAATCGGGACCACTCCCGGTGATGACCGTAGTTTGAGGAGTTCATGTATTCACTATGTGTTAATGCTTTGGTCCGGTACTCTATTAAAAGGAGGCCTTAATATCCCTTAGTTTCCAATAGGACCCTGCTGCCACAGGAGGGTAGGACAAAAGATGTCACGCAAGTTCTTTTCCATAAGCACGTATGACTATATTCTGTACACATGCCTACATTACATAGTTTAACTGGAGCTAGTTCTGTGTCACCCTAAGTTATAACTTTTACATGATGAATTGCATCTAACATAATTCCCTATCACCGATCCAATGTCTACGAGCTTTTCACGTATTGCTTGTTACTTATTTACTTTTCCGCTGCTACTATTACAAAAACTACAAAAACACTACCGTTACTTTTATTGCTGCTACCGCTATCTCCATATTACTTTGCTACTCCCTCCGTCCGAAAATACTTGTCATCAAAATGGACCAAAAGGGATGTATCTAGAACTAACAGACATATAGATACATCCCCTTTTATTCATTTTGATGACAAGTATTTTCGGACGGAGGGAGTACTAAACTACCTTGCTGCAGATACTAAGTTTCCATGTGTGGTTGAATTGACAACTCAGCTGCTAATACTTAAGAGTATTCTTTGGCTCCCCTTGTGTCGAATCAATAAGTTTGGGTTGAATACTTTACCCTCGAAAACTGTTGCGATCCCCTACACTTGTGGGTTATCACTCCTCTTGGAGAAGACTATCATCAAGACCTCACCTCCTTTGGAGTGGGAAGAACTTTACCCTAGTGCTATTTTCCTTGGATTGTTCATGTATTCTTGTGGATCTACGTGTTTGCTACTCTAATGGATGTGTGATTGGGTTTGTTTGGAGTGATTTACCTTGTGTGTTCTTGTGTTCTTGCTCCTTCTTCCCCTCCAAGTGTGAAAAGATCTAACCCTAGGGTTCCACCCTACAACAGCTATTTATACCCGCCGTGAAAACCGAGTGTTCCGAAACATTTGGATAGATAAGCCCTTGGCGATTCACATCTGAGTGACTGAAACATCTCCAACGTATCTATAATTTTATTATTATTCCATGTTATTATATTATCTGTTTTGGATGTTTTACATGCATTAATATGCTATTTTATATTATTTTTGGGACTAACTTATTGATCTAGAGCCCAGTGCCAGTTTCTGTTTTTTTCTTGTTTTTGAGTTTGGCAGAAAAGGAATATCAAACAGAGTCCAAACGGAATGAAACTTTATGATGCTTTTTCTTGGACCAAAAGACACCCTCGACTCCGGTAACCCCCCCCCGGCACTCCGGTTTATTCCGAAACTTTCCGGAACACTTCCGGTGTCCAAATATAGTCGTCCAATATATCAATCTTTACGTCTCGGACATTCCAAGTCTCCTTCTCATGTCCGTGATCTAATCTGGGACTCCGAACTACCTTTGGTACATCAAAAATCATAAACTCATAATATCGATCGTCATCAAACGTTAAGCGTGCGGACCCTACGGTTCGAGAACTATGTAGACATGACCGAGACTTATCTCTGGTCAATAACCAATAGCGGAAGCTGGATGCTCATATTGGCTCCTACATATTCTATGAAGATTTTTATTGGTCAAACCGCATAACAACATACGGTGTTCCCTTTGTCATCGGTGTGTTACTTGCCCGAGATTTGATCATCAGTATCTCAATACCTAGTTCAATCTCGTTACCGACAATTCTCTTTACTCGTTCTGTAATGCATCATCCTATGAATAACTCATTAGTCATTTGCTTGCAAGGCTTATTATGATGTGTATTACCGAGAGGGCCCAGAGATACCTCTCCGACACTCGGAGTGACAAATCCTATTCTTGATCTATGCCAACACCACGAACACCTTCGGAGACACCTGTAGAGCATCTTTATAATCACCCAGTTACGTTGTGACGTTTGATAGCACACAAGGTGTTCCTACAGTATACGGGAGTTGCATAATCTCATAGTCATAGGAACATGTATAAGTCATGAAGAAAGCAATAGCAGTAAAACTAAATGATCATAGTGCTAAGCTAACGGATGGGTCTTGTCCATCACATCATTCTCCTAATGATGTGATCCCATTGATCAAATGACAACTCATGTCTATGGCTAGGAAACATAACCATCCTTGATCAATGAGCTAGTCTAGTAGAGGCATACCAGGGACATGTTGTTTTGTCTATGTATTCACACAAGTACTAAGTTTCCGGTTAATACAATTCTAGCATGAATAGAAGACATTTATCACGATATAAGGCAATACTAATAACATCTTTATTATTGCCTCTAGGGCATATTTCCTTCAGTCTCCCACTTGAACTGGAGTCAATAATCTAGATTACAAAGTAATGATCCTAACACCCATGGAGTCTTGGTGCTGATCATGTTTTGCTCGTGGAAGAGGCTTAGTCAACGGGTCTGCTACATTCAGATCCATATGTATCTTGCAAATCTCTATGTCTCCCTCCTTGACTAGATAGCCGATGGAATTGAAGCGTCTTTTGATGTGCTTTGTTCTCTTGTGAAACCTGGATTCCTTCGCTAAGGCTATTGCTCCAGTGTTGTCACAAAAGATTTTCATTGGACCCGATGCACTAGGTATTACACCTAGATCGGATATGAACTCCTTAATCCAGACTCCTTCATTTGCTGCTTCCGAAGCAGCTATGTATTCCGCTTCACACGTAGATCCCGCCACGACGCTCTGCCTGGAACTGCACCAACTGGCAACTCCTCCGTTTAATAAAAATACATACTTGGTTTGTGACTTAGAGTCATCCGGATCAGTGTCAAAGCTTGAATCGACGTAACCGTTTACGACGAGCTCTTTGTCACCTCCATACACGAGAAACATATCCTTTCTCCTTTTCAGGTACTTCAGGATGTTCTGGACCGTTGTCCAGTGATCCACTCCTGGATTACTTTGGTACCTCCCTGCTAGACTTATAGCAAGGCACACATCAGGTCTGGTACACAGCATTGCATACATGATAGATCCTATGGCTGAGGCGTAGGGAATGACTTTCATTTTCTCTCTATCTTCTGCAGTGGTCGGGCATTGAGTCTTACTCAACTTCACACCTTGTAACACAGGCAAGAACCCTTTCTTTGACTGATTCATTTTGAACTTCTTCAAAACTTTATCAAGGTATGTGCTTTGTGAAAGTCCAATTAAGCGTCTTGATCTATCTCTATAGATCTTGATGCCTAATATGTAAGCAGCTTCACCGAGGTCTATCATTGAAAAATTCTTATTCAAGTATCCTTTTATGCTATCCAGAAATTCTATATCATTCCCAATCAACAATATGTCATCCACATATAATATCAGAAATGCTACAGAGCTCCCACTCACTTTCTTGTAAATACAGGCTTCTCCAAAAGTCTATATAAAACCATATGCTTTGATCACCTCATCAAAGCGTATATTCCAACTCTGAGATGCTTGCACCAGTCCATAGATGGATCGCTGGAGCTTGCACACTTTGTTAGCACCTTTAGGATCGACAAAACCTTCTGGTTGCATCATATACAACTCTTCTTTGAGATATCCATTCAGGAATAAAGTTTTGACATCCATTTTCCAGATTTTATAATCATAAAATGCGGCAATTGCTAACATGATTCGGACAGACTTAAGCATCGCTACGGGTGAGAAAGTCTCATCGTAGTCAACTCCTTGAACTTGTCGAAAACCTTTCGCAACAAGTCGAGCTTTGTAAACAGTAACATTATCTTCAGCGTCAGTCTTCTTTTTAAAGATCCATTTATTTTTGATGGCTTGCTGATCATCGGGCAAGTCAACCAAAGTCCATACTTTGTTCTCATACATGGATCCCATCTCAGATTTCATGGCCTCAAGCCATTTTGCGAAATCAGGGCTCATCATCGCTTCCTCATAGTTCGTAGGTTCATCATGGTCTAGTAACATGACTTCCAGAACTGGGTTGTCGTACCACTCTGGTGCGGAACGTACTCTGGTTGATCTACGAAGTTCAGCAGAAACTTGATCTGAAGTTTCATGATCATCATCATAAGCTTCCTCACTAATTGGTGTAGGAATCACTGGAACTAGTTTCTGTGATGTACTACTTTCCAATTCGGGAGAAGGTACAATTACCTCATCAATTTCCACTCTCCTCCCACTCACTTCTTTCGAGATAAACTCCTTCTCTAGAAAGGATCCATTCTTAGCAACGAATATCTTGCCTTCGGATCTGTGATAGAAGGTGTACCCAACAGTCTCTTTTGGGTATCCTATGAAGACACATTTCTCCTACTTGGGTTCGAGCTTATCAGGTTGAAGCTTTTTCACATAAGCATCGCAGCCCCAAACTTTAAGAAACGACAACTTTGATTTCTTGCCAAACCACAGTTCATAAGGCGTCGTCTCAACGGATTTAGATGGTGCCCTATTTAACGTGAATGCAGTTGTATCTAAAGCATAACCCTAAAACGATAGTGGTAAATCGGTAAGAGACATCATAGACCGCACCATATCTAATAAAGTACGGTTACGATGTTCGGACACACCATTACGATGTGGTGTTCCGGGTGGCGTGAGTTGTGAAACTATTCCACATTGTTTCAAATGAAGACCAAACTCGTAACTCAAATATGCACCTCCACGATAAGATCGTAGAAACTTTATTTTCTTGTTACGATGATTCTCTACTTCACTATGAACTTCTTTGAACTTTTCAAATGTTTCAGACTTGTGCTTCATCAAGTAGATGTACCCATATCTACTCAAATCATCAGTAAAGGTCAGAAAATAACGATACCCACCGTGAGCTCCAACACTCATCGGTCCACATACATCAGTATGTATGATTTCCAACAAATCTGTTGCTCGCTCCATTGTTCCAGAGAACGGAGTTTTATTCATCTTGCCCATGAGGCATGGTTCGCAAGCACCAAGTGATTCATAATCAAGTGATTCCAAAAGTCCATCACTGTGGAGTTTCTTCATGCGCTTTACACCAACATGACCTAAATGGTAGTGCCACAAATAAGTAGCACTATCATTATTAACCTTGCATCTTTTGGCTTCAATATTATGAATATGTGTATCACTAAAATCGAGATCCAACAAGAATAGACCACACTTCAAGGGTGCATGACCATAACAGATATTATTCATAAAAATAGAACAACCATTATTCTCTGATTTAAATGAATAACCGTCTCGCAACAAACAAGATCCAGATATAATGTTGATGCTTCACGCTAGCACCAAATAACAATTATTCAGGTCTAAAACTAATCCCGAAGGTAGATGTAGAGGTAGCGTGCTGACGGCGATCACATCGACTTTGGAAACATTTCCCATGCGCATCGTCACCTCATCCTTAGCCAATCTTGGTTTAATCAGTGGTCCCTATTTCGAGTCACAAATATTAGCAACCGAACCGGTATCAAATACACAGGTACTACTACGAGCATTAGTAAGGTACACATCAATAACATGTATATCACATATACCTTTGTTCACCTTGCCATCCTTCTTATCCGCCAAATACTTGGGGCAGTTCCGCTTCCAGTGTCCAGTACCTTTGCAGTAGAAGCACTCAGTTTCAGGCTTGGCTCTAGACTTGGGTTTCTTCGCGAGAGTAGCAACTGTCTTGCTATTCTTCTTGAAGTTCCCCTTCTTTCCCTTGCCCTTTTTCTTGAAACTAGTGGTCTTGTTAACCATCAACACTTGATGCTCCTTTTTGATTTCTACCTCCGCATCCTTGAGCATAGCGAAGAGCTCGGGAATTCTCTTTTGCATCCCTTGCATATTATAGTTCATCACGAAGCCTTTATAGCTTGGTGGCAGTGATTGAAGAACTCTATCAATAACACTATCCTCGTCAATTTTGCAACCAAGTTGAGTCATATGATTGTAGTACCCAAACATTCTGAGCAAGTGTTCACTGATAGAACTATTCTCCTCCATCTTGAAGCTATAGAACTTATTGGAAATTTCATATTTCTCAATCCGGGCATTTGCTTGAAATATTAACTTCAACTCCTGGAACATCTCATATGCTCCATGACGTTCAAAACATCGTTGAAGTCCCGGTTCTAAGCCGTAAAGCATGGCACACTGAACTATCGTGTACTCATCAGAACGAGCTTGCCAGACGTTCATAACGTCCGGAGTTGCTCCTGCAGCAGGCTTGTCACCTAGCGGTGCTTCAAGGACATAATTCTTCTGTGCAACAATGAGGATAATCCTCAAGGTACGAACCCAGTCCGTGTAATTGCTACCATCATCTTTCAACTTAGCTTTCTCTAGGAATGCATAAAAATTCAAAGGAACGGTAGCACGGGCCATTGATCTACAACAACATAGATATGCAAAAACTATCAGGACTAAGTTCATGATAAATTAAAGTTCAATTAATCGTATTACTTAAAGAAATCCCACTTAGATAGACATCCCTCTAGTCATCTAAATGATCACGTGATCCAAATCAACTAAACCATGTCCGATCATCACGTGAGATGGAGTAGTTTCAATGGTGAACATCTTATGTTGATCATATCTACTATATGATTTATGCTCGACCTTTCGGTCTCTAGTGTTCCGAGGTCATATCTGCATATGCTAGGCTCGTCAAGTTTAACCCGAGTGTTCTGCGTGTGCAAAACTGGCTTACACCCGTTGTATTTGAATGTAGAGCTTATCACACCCGATCATCACGTGGTGTCTCGGCACGACGAACTTTCGCAACGGTGCATACTCAGGGAGAACACTTATACCTTGAAATTTTGTAAGGGATCATCTTATAATGCTACCACCGTGATAAGCAAAATAAGAAGAATAATAAGTGACATGATATGGCCATCATCATCTTGTGCTTTTGATCTCCATCTCCAAAGCACCGTCATGATCACCTTCGTCACCGGCGCGACACCTTGATCTCCATCGTAGTATCGTTGTCGTCTCACCAACTATTGCTTCCACGACTATCACTACCGCTTAGTGATAAAGTAAAGCAATTACATGGCGACTGTATTTCATACAATAAAGCGACAACCATGTGGCTCCTGCCAGTTGTCGATAACTTTACAAAACATGATCATCTCATACAATAACGTATAACTCATCATGTCTTGACCATATCACATCACAACATGCCCTGCAAAAACAAGTTAGACGTCCTCTACTTTGTTGTTGCAAGTTTTACGTGGCTGCTACGGGCTTAGCAAGAACCATTCTTACCTACGCATACAAAACCATGACGATTTTTCGTCAAGTATGTGATGTTTTAACCTTCACAAGGATCGGGCGTAGCCACACTCAATTCAACTAAAGTGAGAGACACAGACACCCGCCAGTCACCTTTAAGCAATGAGTGCTCATAACGGTGAAACCAGTCTCGCGTAAGCGTACGTGTAATGTCAGTCCGGGCCGCTTCATCGCACAATACCGCCAAACCAAAGTATGACAAGCTGGTAAGCAGTATGACTAGTATCGTCCACAACTCACTTGTGTTCTACTCATGCATATCATCTACGCATAGACCTGGCTCATGATGCCACTGTTGGGGAACATAGTATTTTAAAATTTTCCTATGATCACGCAAGATCTATCTACCAGATGCATAACGAGAGGGGAGAGTGTGTCTACATACCCTCATAGAACGCTAGCAGAAGCGTCTAGTGACGCGGTTGATGTAGTCAAACTTCTTCGCGATCCAACTGATCAAGCACCAAACGTACGGAGCCTCCGCGTTTAGCACTGATACGTCTCCAACGTATCTACTTTGCCAAACAGTTTTGCCCTTGTTTTGGACTATAACTTGCATGATTTGAATGAAACTAACCCGGACTGACGCTGTTTTCAGCAGAACTGCCATGGTGTTGTTTTTGTGCAGAAATAAAAAGTTCTCGGAATCACCTAAAAATCAACGGAGAAATATTTTAGAAAATATAAAAAATACCTGCAAGAAGATCCACACCGGGGGGGCCCATGGCCTGTCCTCGAAGGTGTGGGGCGCGCCCCCCTTCCCAGGGCGCGCCCCCCTGCCTCGAGGGCCCCCCGATGCTCCACCGACGTATCCCGAGGTCCTATATATTCCGTTTGTGGGAGAAAAAAATCAAGGAGAAAGAATTATCGCGTTTCACGAGACGGAGCCACCGCCAAGCCCTAATCTCTCTCGGGAGGTCTGATCTGGAGTCCGTACGGGGCTCTGGAGAGTGGAGATCGTCGCCATCGTCATCATCAACCTTCCTCCATCACCGATTCCATGATTCTCACCGCCGTGTGTGAGTAATTCCATTGTAGGCTTGCTGGACGGTGATGGGTTGGATGGGATCTATCATGTAATCGAGTTAGTTTTGTTAGGGTTTGATCCCTAGTATCCACTATGTTCTGATTGATGTTGCTATGACTTTGCTATGCTTAATGCTTGTCACTAGGGCCCGAGTGCCATGATTTCAGATCTGAACCTATTATATTTTCATGAATATATGTGTGTTCTTGATCCTGTCTTGAAAGTCTATAGTCACCTACTATGTGTTATGATCCGGCAACCCCGAAGTGAAAATAATCGGGACCACTCCCGGTGATGACATTAGTTTGAGGAGTTCATGTATTCACTATGTGTTAATGCTTTGGTCCGGTACTCTATTAAAAGGAGGCCTTAATATCCCTTAGTTTCCAATAGGACCCCGCTGCCACGGGAGGGTAGGACAAAATATGGCATGCAAGTTCTTTTCCATATGCACGTATGACTATATTCGGAATACATGCCTACATTGCATTGATGAACTCGAGCTAGTTCTATGTCACCCTAGGTTATAACTTCTACATGATGAATTGAATCCGACGTAATTTCCCATCACCGATCCAATGCCTACGAGCTTTACCTATATTGCTAGTCGCTTATTTACTTTTCCGCTGCTATTATCACAAAAACTACAAAAACACTATCGTTACTTTTATTGCTGTTACCACCACTATCATATTACTTTGCTACTAAACTATCTTGCTGCAGATACTACGTCTCAAGGTGTGGTTGAATTGACAACTCAGCTGCTAATACTTAATAGTATTCTTTGGCTCCCCTTGTGTTGAATCAACAAATTTGGGTTTAATACTTTACCCTCAAAAACTGTTGCGATCCCCTACACTTGTGGGTTATCAAGCACACGTTCAGCTTGATGACGTCCCACGAGCTCTTGATCCAGTAGAACCTCGCGGGAGAGTTTCGTCAGCACGACGGCGTGGTGACGGAGATGATGAAGTTACCGTCGCAGGGCTTCGCCTAAGCAATGCAACGGTATGACCGAGGTGTGTTTCTGTGGAGGGGGCACCGCACACGGCTGGAGAGATCAACTTGTGTGTCTAGAGGTGCCTCCTGCCCCCGTATATAAAGGAGCAAGGGGGAGGCCGGCCGGCCCCCTATGGCGCGCCCTAGAGAGGCAATCCTACTAGGAATAGGATTGCAATCCTATTCCTAGTAGGAATCCACCAACAGGGAGAGAGAGGGAAGGAAGGAGAGGGAGAGGGAGAAGGAAAGGAGTGCCGCCCGCCTCCTTTCCTTGTCCAATTTGGACCAAGGGGGAGGGGCGCGCGGCCCAGCCCTGACTGGCCCTCTCTCTTTCCACTAAAGCCCATTAGGGCCTATAGCTTCC
The DNA here is from genome assembly GCA_902687465.1 of Secale cereale. Taxonomy (NCBI): domain Eukaryota; kingdom Viridiplantae; phylum Streptophyta; class Magnoliopsida; order Poales; family Poaceae; genus Secale; species Secale cereale. Next base: position 517,021,225 of record LR738712.1, read on the forward strand.
CCGGGGGGTTCCGGTAACCCCCCCCCTCCCCGGGCACTCCGGTTTATTCCGAAACTTTCCGAAACACTTCCGGTGTCCGAATATAGTCGTCCAATATATCAATATTTATGTCTCGGACATTCCGAGATTCCTCGTCATGTCCGTGATCTCATCCGGGTTTCCGAACTACCTTCGGTACATCAAAACTTATACACTCATAATACCGATCGTCATCAAACGTTAAGCGTGCGGACCCTACGGGTTCGATAACTATGTAGACATGACCGAGACTCATCTCCGGTCAATAACCAATAGCGGAACCTGGATGTTCATATTGGCTCCTGCATATTCTACGAAGATCTTTATCGGTCAAACCGCATAACAACATATGTTGTTCCCTTTGTCATCGGTATGTTACTTGCCCAAGATTTTATCGTCGGTATCTCAATACCTAGTTCAATATCGTTACCGGCAAGTCTCTTTACTCGTTCCGTAATGCATCATCCCATGACTAACTCATTAGTCATTTGCTTGCAAGGCTTATTATGATGTGTATTACCGAGAGGGCCCGGAGATACCTCTCCAACACTCGGAGTGACAAATCATATTCTTGATCTATGCCAACACCACAAACACCTTCGGAGACACCTGTAGAGCATATTTATAATCACCCAGTTACGTTGTGACGTTTCATAGCACACAAGGTGTTCCTCCGGTATACGGGAGTTGCATAATCTCATAGTCATAGGAACATGTATAAGTCATGAAGAAAGCAATAGTAGTAAAACTAAATGATCATAGTGCTAAGATAACGGATGGGTCTTGTCCATCACATCATTCTCCTAATGATGTGATCCCATTGATCAAATGACAACTCATGTTTATGGCTAGGAAACATAACCATCTTTGATAAATGAGCTAGTCTAGTAGAGGCATGCCAGGGACATACTGTTTTGTCTATGTATTCACACATGTACTAAGTTTCCGGTTAATACAATTCAAGCATGAATAGAAGACATTTATCATGATATAAGGAAATACAAATAACATCTTTATTATTGCCTCTAGGGCATATTTCCTTCAGTACTTGGCTTTGGGATCAATCTTGCGGTGTCCTCACCCAGTGACAAAGTTGGGGTAGTGAGGCACGTATTGTATTGTTGCCATCGAGCATAAAAAGCTGTGATTTTCATCATATTGCTTGAGTTAATTCCTCTTCATCATGTCATCTTACTTAAGGTGTTACTCTGTTCTTCATGAACTTAATACGCTAGATGCAGGCAGGAGTCAGTCGATGTGTGGAGTAATAGTAGTAGATGCAGGCAGGAGTCGGTCTACTTGATACAGACATGATGTCTATGTTACATATTCATTGCCTTGTATATCGTCATAACTTTGCGCTTTTCTATCAATTGCTCGACAGTAATTTGTTCACCCATCGTATTATTTGATATCATCAAACAAGCCTCTAGTGAAACATATGGCCCCGGGTCTATTTTCTATCATATTAGTTTCTGATCTACTATTTTGCAATATTTTACTTTCAGATCTATAAATCAAAAACCCAAAAATATTTTATCTTTTATTTATCTTTCTTTATCAAATCTCAGTTTTGCAAATAACCGTGAAGGGATTGACAACCCCTTTATAGCGTTGGGTGCAAGTATTTGACTGTTTGTGCATGTATTGGCGATTTGTGCGTTCTTGTCCTACTAGATTGATACCTTGGTTCTCAAACTAAGGGAAATATTTATCTCTACTTTGTTGCATCACCCTTTCCTCTTCAAGGGAAAAACCAATGCAAGCTCAAGAAGTAGCAATGACGTATGTCACACATACATTTTCACACTTTTAAATGGGTGTGAAGTGCGGGATGAAGTTACAAAGACAAAAGGGACTTCTAATATTTTAAAATGTGTTCACAATTTCTGTAGCTGTTAAGGACAAAGTGAAGATATTGAACAGTGTCAAGTAGAGCGCATGTGAATAATTTATGAATAGAGTGGGTTGAGCTTAGCATAAAGGGGAGCGGGTACAATCACGTCCACATAGACGAGGGAATCAAGTTGAAAAATTAGCTATATGTGGATGATGTTGAGGACATAAAAATCTCAGAAAGATAAAATTAAAACCGTAAAGAATAACATCAAATGATGAATTTGAAAAGTTTGACAAAAAACTCAATTTTCAAGAATGTTATTGAGAGGTGGTGGCGTTACCCAGCGTATAAGAACTGTGATGACTTCATACACCGCGTGCAATTATCATAGGGTTCTGAGAGTCAAGTTCTTCATTGATTTCTTCACACTTAGAGGGTTAGTCTTGATTCATTGAACAAAAATGTTACTTCGTGTCTTCTGCATCAAAGTCATCAAATATGCATAAGAGTTAGTATGTGTGTCCACTTCAGAGGACATTCATAGATTCTAGGATGTTTAGCTCACACCGCAACTTGCAGAACCTCTTTTTATCAACGGGCAAGTGAAGATATCGGCAAGCTGGTCTTCAGTCTTCATGTGGTCGATGACAATGTCTCACTTCAGCACATGATCAAGAAGAAAATAGTGATGAATCTAAATATGCTTAGTCTTGGAACGTTGCACGAGGTTGTGGACGATCTTGATAGCACTCTCATTGTCATGGAAGAGAGGGACATTCTTCATGTTGACGCCATAATCCTTGAGAGTTTGCTTCATCCATAGCAACTATGAGCAGCAGGCACCAGCGGTAATGTATTCTGCCTGAGCTGTGGAAAGTGCCACATCCGTTTGCTTCTTTGAGGACCAACAAACAAGAGATCATCCGAGAAATGACATTTGCCAGAGGTAGACATGCATTCCACACGATCTCCAGCGTAATCAGAATAAGAAAATCCAGCTAGATCAAAAGATGAGCTCTTGGGATACCATAATCCAAGCGTTGGTGTTTGAGCTAAATATCGAAGAATTTGTTTCACGTCATGGTCGTGTGATTCCTTTGGTGTTGCTTGAAATCGGGCACACATGCATATGCTAAGCATAATATCTAGCCTAGATGCACATTGGTAAAGAAGAGAACCAATCATGGAGTTCTATACCTAGTAATTGAAATATTTACCATTTTCATCAGTGCAGAGTTCACCATTTGTGGGCATAGGAATTTTGAGGCCTTTACAATCTTGCATGCCGAATTTCTTCAAGCAATCTTTGAGGTATTTTTCTTGATAAATGAAGATGCCATTGGGTTGTTGAAGAATTAGACGACCGAGGAAGTATGTCAATTCTCGTATCATTGACATATGATATTCTTCATGCATCATGTATGCAAATTCATCAGTAAAATGCTCGTTAGTGCAACCAAAGATAATATCATCAACATATATTTGGCATACGAACAATTCACCATCATAAGATTTAGTGAAAAGAGTAGGATCAAGTGAACCGGATTTGAACCCCTTTTTCTTCAGGAATTCCTTCAGAGTATCATACCAAGGCCGTGGGGCTTGCTTGAGGCCATAGAGAGCCTTGTTCAGTCTGAGGACTTTGTCAGGATGCTTCAGATCCTCAAAACCTGGTGGTTGAGCTACATAAACTTCTTCCTCAAGCTTACCATTAAGGAATGCACTTTTCACATCCATTTGATAGAAGAGTATCTTATGATGGTTAGCATATGCAAGCAATATAGGAATAGCTTCAAGTCTAGCAAAAGGTGCAAAAGTTTCACCGAAATCAATACCCTCAACCTGTGTGTGGCCTGGTGCCACAAGACGAGCCTTATTTCTTACCACCTGGCCATTTTCTTCTTGCTTGTTGCGATAGATCCACTTAGTGCCAATGATATTGTGCTTATCTGGATTAGGACGATTCACTAGCTCCCACACATTATTGAGCTCGAATTGTTGCAATTCTTCCTGCATGGCTTGAATCCACACAAGCTCCATAAATGCTTCATCCACTTTGGTGGGCTCTGTGATGGAGACAAATGCAAAATGCCCACAAAAGTTAGATAGGTGTGAAGCTCTTGAGCGTGTGATGAGACCAGGTGCATTGATATTGTCGAGGACCTTCTGTATCTGCACTTCGTTTGCCACTCGTGGATGAATTGTGCGAGGGCCTTGTTGAGGTTGAGAATTGTCGGGGGAAACTGTCCTCCCACGAACACCTATGGGGCCGGAGCCCCTTCTACGTTGTGGAGCGGAGGGAGCACGGAGAGCAGATCGAGGGGCACACGCGGGCAGTTTACCCAGGTTCGGGCCGCGCGGACGCGTAAAACCCTACTCCTGCGTTGGTTGTATTGAGCTCGGGAGCTTGAAGAGCTACAGTACTAGCTGCACCGAGCGAGAGAGTTGCTTAGGTTTCGAACCCTCTCTACGTTGTGCATGGGCCTCCTTTTATAGCTCAAGGGGTCACCGACAGGTGTCAACGTAGAGGAGGGCAAAAATGTAATTTTGGTGGTAGTTGTAACAGTGCGTGAATAGTGCATGAACAGTGGATGAACGGTGATCTTCACCTAACTTTGACAGTGGGGGACAAGGGCATTAAATGCCCGTCACCGTCGACCCCAAAAGTGTCCGTCCATGCTTCTCCGTTCGACACGGCGGTAGCCTCGTCACCGTGGCTTGCCACCGTGTGCCCGAGGCTGCACAGCCTTCCGCCACGCGTCCCTGGAAGGTCCCCAGGGCGACGCGTGGGCAGATGAGCTGGAGCGCGGGCACACAGCATAAGTTTCCCCCGGCAAGCACCTTGCCGGGGTCGCGACCTTGCTGGGCCCGGAAGCTTGTCGCTCTCCGGGTCCTGCCGGGGCGCATAATGTGCCGAGGAATTTCTTGAGGTGTGTATTCCTTGGCCTTCCTGGCAAGCTCCTCTTGCCAGGGTCTTGTGCTAACGTGATAATCTTGAGCCTAGTGCGGCCTTCCCGGCAAGCTCCACTTGCCGGGGCCTCGGTCTTCTGACTTGTATACTTTGTTCTTGAATGGCTTCAAAGGGACCGGAAAGGTTCTTGGAGAGCACGTGGTATGCCCTGCCGCGGGGAGCTGCTACTGCCCGTGCACAAGTTGGGGTACTAAGGTACCCCTATCTTAGTACACCGACAGGAGCCCCCGGGCCTGGGCCACACACGGTGCCGAGCGCTGTTGGGCCAGGCCCAAAGCAGTGCACGGGCACGCGCGGCCCATGGCAAGCCGTATCCCCTTCCGCATCCGCCGCATCCCTCCCTAACGGCACGTGTCGATTGCGGCGTCGTGGGAGAGATCATGGCATGTTCTTTAATGGGAAATGCGGAGCGTCCCCCACTTCCCCCTTAAAAGCAGAGGAAGCAGGGGCAGTTCCCTCCATCATCTTCATTGCGTCTTGACTCTCCAGAAACCCCCGCAGCTTCTTGCCTCCACCCCTCCTCCATCATCTTCCGCATCCGCGGCGCCGTCGAGCTCCTCGCCTCTTCCCTCTCTGCCTCCGCCATGGCTCCGAAGAGCGACAAGGCGAAAGCGGACAAGGCCAAGAAGGAGAAGTCCGAGCAGGCGGCGAAGCTGGCCGCCCTGCGGAAGAGGAGCGTGGTCTTCGCGCCGAGGCTTGGCGCGAGGGAGCTGCGGAACAAATATTATCTGTTCTGGTCGAGGGAGACCAAAGCTCATCCCCGCACCAGAGCCTTCCCCGCCGCCGCCAAAGATATGTTCCCGGGCGGGTACTTCTTCTTCGCTGCTTTTTTCCACTGTGGTCTGTGCCCTCCGTTCTCGGAGTTCTTTTGCGATATCATGAACACATATGGCCTCCACCTCCTTGATTTCACCCCCAACGCCATCCTTACGATGGCCATTTTCGTTCATCTGTGCGAAAACTATGTTGGGATTCATCCAAACGTAGCCCTTTTCCGCCATTTCTTTATGCCTAGAGTAGAGGCTGGCGCTCCCCTTTCCGGCGGCATCTCCTGGATCTTCAGGCTGAACAAGAAGGACTCGTACCTGAAGGGAGAGCTCCGCGGCAAGTGGGAAGAATGGAGAGCCGATTGGTGTTGGGTGGTGGAGGATAAGCCGGAGCCCTTCACCGCGCCGCGCACAACGGCCATAGTGCGCGGCAGAGATTGGAGCGAATTGGCCCCGGAGGACAACAAGCTCAGCATCGCCCTTATTAGGATTATTCGTCTCCGGGTCGCCAATCTGACTATCGGAGAGGTTGGGGCAGATTTCCTCCGTCGCCGCATTGCCCCCTTACAAGAAAGGAAAAGGGCCGCCTGGGAATTCGGCAAAGCGGCGGATATCATGAGGCTGCGCCCTAGATTAAACTATAATTTCACTGCCTTGGAGTTGAAGGGGATGGTCCGGGAACTCTTCAAGCATGACCCGGCCCACCCGGAGTGGTTCAAACCTTCCCGGGGAGTGGTGCCGCTGTGCAACAGCACTGCCCGGGATTCCTTGCGCGCGATGATGCCTGCGTGCGACTCCCACGGCGTCGACCCCACTTGGATAGAGCCTCCGCCAGATACTGTGCTGAGCTTTTTCGACAACTTGGTCGAGACGCCCAAAAACACCGAGGAGAACAGGGGCCTCACCCGGGCCACTACGGCTCGGGATATAGCCTATATCGCCTCCAGGATGGAGGAGGCCGCCGCAGCTGCGGCGGCAGGTGACTTTGGATACTCTGTGGACGATGCAGAGGCCGCGGACGCGGTGAGCCAAGCAGAGGAGGCGGAAATCCTCAAGCTGCTCAAGCTTCCGCCCGAGGAGTTTGCCGGGGTGCCTTCCCTGAGGTTTGCCGGGATGGGCGAGGTTGCCGGGGGGAGCGAGGTCGCCGGAGGGAGCGAGGCCGCCGGGCACGGCGCTGAGTCCAGCGGGCCTGCCGAGGAGGAGGAGGAGGAAGCCGAGGCTGATGAAGACTCTGGTGGATCCCTGAACCTCGATGACGACGCCTCCTCGTCCTCAGAGAACTCCCCGCCCCCGGCAAGTCCCAAGCAGCAGCCGAAGAAGCGCCTCCGCAAGGCAGCTGAGACGGCGAGGCCGCAGGCGCCTCGACAGCAGCCAGCGCGTCGTGCGACGCGCGCTACCAGGACGAGCGAAGTCGTCAAGGAAGCGCCCCGTGCTCGAGTGCCAAGCGGAGCGGGATCTTCCTGGAGCGGGACGGGTGCTCCTCCTGCCCCTCGGTCTTCGGCGTCGACGGGGGCTGGGTCTTCGCAGCCCCCAGCCCCGGAGACCGCCAAGCGCCCGAGGGAGCCTTTTCCTCCTGCTCCTCGCGCGGGAGCACCTCAGGCGGATTTCGACTTCTCCGCCCTCAGCTCCGACGACGAGGAAGAGGAGTAAGTACTTGCAATTTGTAATTTCTTTGATTTTGTCTTGATTTCCCTTGTTGATTCTGATCTTGTTTTTGTTTTACTTTCAGGACCCTGGCCCAGCGGATGGCGAAGAGGGCCAAGATCCCTGTGGTCGAGGTTGAAGATGACTCGCCCGCCGCGGCGACCGGAGACGTGCCAGCGGCAAACTTGCCGGATCAACCCGCTGCTCCGAGGAGCAGCCCCCAGCGTAAGTCTGGTTTTTATGTTTCTGCTTGGCGGGCGCGCTTGAGGCTGTTGCTTGTACTGATATTTTGTTGTCTTGTTTGTCTTGTGCAGAAGTGGAGCCACAGCCGCAGGAGCGCCCGGAGGTTGCCCCCGACGAGCTACTTGCTCCACCCTCCCCGCCAAGGGTGAGCTCCCCGGCAAGGGAGAACGCTCCGCCAAGGACGGGTACTCCGCCAAGGGCGAGTACCCCGCCAAGGGTGAGCAGCCCGACAAGGGTGAGCACCCCGCCAAGGGAGGGCACGGGCGGCCCTCCGCCTGCAGGGGCCACCATTTCGCCGCCAAGGGAGAACTCCCCGGCGAGGGAGCCTGTCGTTGAAGAAGTCCGCGAAGGTGAGTCTTGTAATTTCTTCTTTTTGAACTTGTCTTTTTGGATATTTGCTTGACTCTTTCTTTCCTTTTTTTTTCTGCTAGTCCTCCTGCACCGGAGCGGATGGAGACGGAGACCGCCGGCGAGGAGGGCGCGCACGGCGACGGCGGCAACGCCACTGCCACTGAGGGCATGGCTGGAACCGACGAGCCTGCCGCTGAAGAGACCGCCCCGCCCGCAGATGCCGCGGCTGGGGAAGGGACCGGCGACCACACTGCTGGCCCGGAGGCAGCAGGAGCGTCAAGCGCTGCACCGGCCGCCGACCCTTCCGCCTCCACGGCTGGGCAGGGCGTCTACCTGGAAGCCCCCAACGGGGTTTTCATACAAGTCCCGTGGGCGTCTTCGTCGCGAGCCCCCGTGGAGGGAGAGACCTACGACGGAGAGGTCCTCGCCTCCGCGGGGTTGAAAGTTGTTGAAGCGCCCGGCGGTAGCAACGAGCCCGAAGAGGAGAAGCTCCTTCGCCGGCTCCTGGCCCTGTACCGGGCCAGGCAGGTGAAGCTGGAGTCCCGGGAAGCCCTCACCGCCAAGGCCAGAGCTGATTTGGAGAAGCGCGCTGCGGAGCTCCGCGCCGCCAACCAGGCAGCCCTCCGCAACTTGGCGGAGGAGCGCGAAGGGCTTGCCGAGGCGCAGCAAACCTTCCTCCTAGAGAAGGCTGAGGTCGAGGAGCAGCAGCGGCGGACTGCCGAAGAGCTGTCTCAGCGGGAAGGGGCGCTCAACCAGCGGAAGGTCGACCTCGACAGCCACGAGGACGACCTCACCGCCCGGGAGCTGGCCATTGGCGGGGCCCTGAAGGAGGCAAAGGACGCCGCCGCCGCCGCGGAGACTGCTAAGACGGATCTGACGGCCAAGGTGGAGCAGCTGGAGCTGTACCTGAAGGCGAGCGAGGACAGAGTCACTGCACTCAATGTGGAGCGGGAGAAAGACGCCCACACCAACTCTGAGTTACAGGTACGTCTCTCCGAGAAGGGCACTGAGCTTGCCGCCGCCAAAGATTCCATCGCTGACTTAGAGTTGAAGGTCTCCACTCTGACTGATTCGCTCGACGCTGCCCGGGACCGCGAGACAAAGCTGAAGGACAAGCTCCGCAAGGAGCGGAACTTGGTGGAGAGCGCCGCCGTCTCAGCGAACAACTTCAGCCGGGCAGTGGAGCAATGGACTGATGATCTGGTCACCTCCGCTGCCAATATTGACAAGGAGATGGTGGCACTGAAGGCGGAGCACCTCGCGTACTCTCCGGACGAGAACCTCCCCCACAGCGCCAAGTTGAGTCTCTTCTTCAGGGGAATCGCGCCGGCACTTGCGCGGCTACAGGAGAAGATCCCCGTGCAGCTGGCCGACGAGGCGCGTCGGCTCTGCATGGGCACCTTGGAGCGTGTCTTGACGAAGATCGTCTACCGCAACCCCGGCATCAATCTTGTCAACGTCCTCCGCACCTTGCCGGCCGAAGCTGATCAGGAGGCGTTGAAGGCGCAAGTCGCCCACATCGTCGCCAAGGTGAACAAAATCACAAGGCGTGAAGGCGACCGCGTAGATTAGATTCTTTTCTTTCTGCTTCCTTTGCCGCTGCAAAGTATGTTATGGACATGAATCAATTAGTTATTGCGGCAAGTTATCTTTGTAATATACAATCTTATTTTGATCAATCAATGCAGTGTTATCTCCCTTGCTTTTGGTCCTCCACTTTGTATGCTTTCTACCCTATGCTTTCAGGGGACTTGCCGGCAAGGGGCCCTTGCCGCGAGCGCTGAGTGCTGGACTCTTAGCGGTCAGCTGGCAAAAGACCTCGTCGGCAAGTAACCTTGCCGCAGCTAGTCGCAGCACACTTAGACCGCTGAGCGAACTCGAAAACAAAGTAAGGGCGCGACACTTGTCGCAGCTCACTTAAGCCGTTGAGCGTGCTCGAAACAGAGTAAGGGCGCGGCTAGACGCGGGTAGGTTCCTCCGCGCACAGGTTTTCCATACAAAGTGTGGTTGTTCAAGGAAGATAACTAAAATTTAAAAATTTGAACTGCTCAAACTTTGGTGACTTAGCTTTCATAAATTGTTTATTCCCCGATAAGGCTTCTCTTTCTTGAACAACACTTGGTTCATACCTCCATCTCCTCCCCCCCCCCGGCAAACTTGTGCGCGAGGAATACTCCTTCTGCTTAAGAGGGAAAGAAAAAAGAGGAGGAAAAACAAGTATAGGGCCTCACGGCTTGCTAGTGCTTACCGGGGATGTGCATTGCACAAAGTGTCAGATAATGCATGCAAATAACAAAGAAAAGCATGGAAATGACAAGTAGTGCGAAGCACAAAAGCTTTACTGATGCACGGGATCTGCGCCCGGCTTTGTACAAAGGTTTACATGCAACAGCGGCAAGACTTGTACAAAAGGTGGTTGCCGGAGCGGATCACGGCAACCGCGCCTTATGGGTGAAACTTGCGAAGATGCTCTATGTTCCAGGAGTTGCTCACCGGTAAGCCTTCTTCGGTCTCAAGGCGGACAGCGCCGGGCCTTGTGACTTGTCTCACCCGATAAGGGCCTTCCCACTTCGGCGTCAACTTGTTGGAATTCTTGGCGGACTGAACACGCCGAAGAACAAGGTCGCCTTCCTCGAGACTCCTGGCCTTGACCTTGCGGCTATGGTAGCGACGCAAGGCTTGCTGGTATCGAGCAGCTCGTACAGCAGCCTGGAGACGTTCCTCCTCAAGGAGCAATGCATCATCTTGCCGCAGTTGCTCTTGCTCGAGCTCATCATAAGCGAGCACTCGAGGAGATCCGTATACGAGTTCCGTGGGGAGAACTGCCTCTACTCCATAGACAAGAGCAAAGGGTGTCTGTCCGGTGGCTCGACTTGGTGTCGTCCTGATTGACCAAAGAGCCGCTGGCAACTCCTCTATCCAGTTTCTTCCGCACTTGCGCAGCCTGTCGAAGGTTCTTGTCTTGAGTCCGCGCAACACTTCAGCATTGGCCCTCTCCGCTTGACCATTGCTCCTCGGGTGAGCAACAGAAGCAAAACAGACCTTGGCGCCGAGGTCTTGGACGTACTGCATGAAGGTGCGACTTGTAAACTGTGTGCCGTTGTCGGTGATGATCCTGTTAGGGATTCCGAAACGGCAAACAATTGACCTGAAGAACCTGACTGCTGACTGTGCTGTCACCTTTCTCACTGGTTCCACTTCCGGCCACTTTGTGAACTTGTCGATTGCAACGTACAAGTACTCAAAGCCCCCGACTGCGCGGGGAAAGGGGCCGAGGATATCGAGCCCCCAGACCGAGAAGGGCCAGGACAAAGGGATCGTCTGGAGAGCTTGAGCTGGCTGATGAATTTGCTTGGCATGGAACTGGCACGCTTCACACTTGGTTACTTGTGCAGTTGCATCTTGGAGGGCTTCTGGCCAGAAGAACCCTTGCCGGAACGCCTTCCCGGCAAGTGCCCTTGCGCCGATGTGGTGGCCACATATGCCTCCATGTATCTCTGCCAACAGCTTCTGTCCATCTTCTCTGGAAATGCACTTCAACCTGACACCGTTGAGTCTTCTTCTGTACAGTTCATTGCCAACGAACTGGTACATACTTGACTGCCTGGTTATTTTCTCTATCTCTTCTGGGTCGTCGGGAAGTTCTCCAGTTTGCAGAAAACGAACGATTTGCTGTGCCCATGCTGGAGCCTGAGGCTCAACAGCAAGGACTAAAGGCATGAGGGCTGCTGCGGGAACCTCAGCTTCTACGGCAGGAACATGCGGTTCTGCCAGAGCTGATGGTCCCCCGGCAAGCCTGCCGGGGCAAGGCTTGTCGGGAACGCTTGCTTCAACTATACAGACCCCTTGGATCTGCAAGAGCAAACTGTTCCTCAGCATCTTGGCTGTTGATCCTCGGGACCTTGGCGGCGGCTTCGGGAAGATCCGCCGGCAAGTAGTCGCCGGAGACCAACTTCCTCTTCTTGTTCTGCCCAACTGATGGTGTAACGGATGGCTGAGTTAGCTTGAGCAGGAAGGTCCCTGGTTCCACAGGTAACTTCATTGCAGCACACTTTGAGAGGCCATCTGCAATATCATTCTGAGCTCTTGGAACGTGCTCCATTTGCAGGCCCTCAAAGTGTTCTTCAAGCTTTCTCACTTCGTCAACATAAGCTTCCATCAAAGGGCTCTGGTAACTCTTATTCACTTGTCGGACCACCAATTGTGAATCTCCCCGCACAATCAACTTCTTGATCCCAAGTTCGGCCGCAATTCTGAGGCCGGCAAGCAAACCTTCATACTCAGCAGTATTGTTTGTCGCTTGTTCCTTGGGAAAGTGCATCTGGACAACATACTTGAGGTGCTCTCCGGTGGGCGCTATGAGTACCACGCCGGCACCGGCGCCTTGCAGCGAGAAAGCGCCATCAAAGTACATTACCCATTCGCTGCTTACTTCTTGGACGGGGACGCTTGTCTCTGGAACTTCTTCATCTGGCGTTGGGGTCCATTCAGCTATGAATTCTGCCAAAGCTCTGCTCTGTATGGTTGAAGTACTCTCAAACTTGAGACCAAAGCTTGACAGCTCCAGTGCCCACTCGACGATCCTGCCTGTTGCTTCGGGATTCTGCAATATCCTCTTCAACGGAAAGCGAGTGACCACCGTTATCTCGTGTGCTTGGAAGTAATGGCGCAGCTTTCTCGAGGCCATGAGGAGGCCGAAAAGCAACTTCTGCACCCCATAATATCTTGACCTAGCCCCCTGCAAGAGGGAACTTACAAAATACACTGGGCGCTGCACCACCTTCCTTCGCACTTCTCCTTGTTCCTGCGCAGACTTGTCCTTGTCGGGGCCAGAGCTTGTCGGGGAAGCCCCCTGCTTGTCGCTGGATTCGCTTGCCGGTGGCGTGGGTTCCTCATCTGCCTCCCTCTCCGCTACTAACGCAGCACTAACCACTTGATTGGTTGCTGCTAGGTACAGCAGCAACTTCTCTTGTGGTCTAGGTGCGACAAGTATTGGAGTAGAGGACAGGTATCCTTTCAAGTCTTGCAGCGCTGCCTCCGCTTCCGGAGTCCATTTCATAGGACCTGCCTTTTTCAAGATTTTGAAGAAAGGCAGGGCGCGTTCTACAGACTTTGAAATGAACCTACTGAGGGCAGCCACACAACCAGCAAGTCTCCTTACGTCCTTAAAACGCTTCGGGGCTTCAATCTGCTCAATGGCTTTGATCTTGTCGGGATTTGCTTCAATCCCCCTTTGGGACACAAAGAACCCGAGAAGCTTGCCGGAGGGGACTCCGAAGACGCACTTCTCGGGGTTCAACTTGAGCTGGATCTTGCATAGATTCTCAAAGGTTTCCTCTAAGTCTTGGATCAGGGTATCTTTGCTCTTGCTCTTGACCACTATATCATCCATGTAGGCTTCTACATTTCTGTGGATCTGTGGCTCAAAAGCAGTGTGCACCACCCTTGCAAACGTTGAGCCTGCATTCTTCAATCCAAAAGGCATGCGTATGAAGCAGTATGTGCCGCATGGAGTAATGAATGCAGTCTTCTCTTCGTCTTCCTTGGCCATGAAAATCTGGTGGTCCCCTCAGTATGCATCAAGGAAGGAAAGCAGCTCGCATCCGGCGGTGGAGTCAACAATCTAGTCAATACGCGGCAAGGGAAATGGATCCTTGGACATGCTTTATTCACATCAGTGAAGTCTATACAAAGTCTCCACTTCCCATTGGCCTTGCGTACGACAACTGGATTGGCCAACCACGTAGGATGGATCACGCCTCTAACTAGGCCTGCTGCTTCCAACTTCTTTATCTCTTCGGCGATGAATTCTTGGCGCTCCACGGCTTGCTTTCTGACCTTCTGCTTGACGGGCCGCGCATGAGGACAAACAGCAAGCTTGTGCTCAATTACCTTCCTGGGAACGCCGGGGATGTCAGATGGTTGCCACGCAAACACATCGACATTCGCCCGCAGGAAGGTAACGAGCGTGCTTTCCTATTTGTTGTCGAGCGTAGCACTGATGGTGAAGGTACCACCAGTGCCGTCCTCCTTGGCGGACACCTTCTTGGTCGCCGGTGGAGCTGCCATCCCTTTCTTGCACTTGCCGGTGGAGCTCGATGGTGCGTCCTCGACGGCAGCGCAGCACTCCGAAGAGGTGCGTTTGCCGGAGTGGGCTCCAGAGCTCTTGCCGGACTTGGTCTTGGTCTTCCCCCCGGGAGCTTCAGCGGCAAGTGTGTTGCTTTCTGCTGCGGCTGCTGCATCCCGGTATATCTTGTCGGCGCAGATAAGCGCGTCGTTCTTGTCGCCAGGGACAGAGATGATGCTTATCGGCCTCGGCATTTTGAGTACGTTGTAGGCATAGTGGGAAGCTGCCATGAACTTGGCGAGGGCAGGTCGTCCAAGTATCCCATTGTATGGCAATGGGATATCGGCAACGTCAAAGGTTATCCTCTCCGTCCTGAAGTTGAGCTCTCCGCCAAAGGTCACTGGCAGCGTGATCTTCCCCTTCGGCTTGCTCCTTCCCGGGTTGATTCCTTGGAACGACCCGGTTTCTTCGAGCTCGCTGTCGGGGATCTGTAGCTTCTTGATCACAGCTGAGGAGATCAAGTTCAGGCCGGCCCCGCCGTCAACCAACATTTTGGTGACCTTGAGGTTGCGGATAGTTGGTGAGACCAACATCGGCAAGCACCCGACCGCCGTTGTGCGGTCAGGGTGATCCTCAAGGTCAAAAATGATGGGCGTGCTGGACCACTTCAGCAGCCCGCGCGACTCGACGGGCGGCTCAGCTGCGTTTACTTCCCGCACCCACTGCTTGAGTTGGCGGTGGGAAGTGTGCAGAGAGGCGCCTCCGTCGACACACAGAACTTCCGTGGCCTTCTGGAACTCCTGTTCGCTATTATCTCCTTCCTCCATGTCATCGTCGTCGTCTTCGTCCTCATCTTTGTCGCGGCCCCGGGGAGGTCGGTCACCTTGCCGCTGCTTGGCCTTGCCGCGGCGTCCTCCCCGGCCATTGAACGGCCGCTTCTTGCTGGGCTCTCCTCCGCCTCCTTGGGCCTTCTCCTTGTCGCGACGCTCGTATTCAGCCTTCTGCTGTTCTACGAGGTACTCGACTCGCTTGCAGTTCTGAAGATCGTGGCCCTTGGTGCGGTGGATCTTACAGTATTGCTTGTCGGAGCCGTCCGGCTTGTCGGCCGCCGCTACAGGGGCAGGCTCCTTGCCGGAACCGCCAGCCTGTGCCTTCTTGGCGGGAGCCTCCTTGCCGGACTGCTCGACGACTAGCACCTCCTTGCTCTTCTTCTTTCTGTTGTTCCGCCGCCGGCTCTTCTTTGCCGGGGCGGCATCCTCACTGTCGCTTCCTCCTGCGCCAGTATCCTCTCGGAGGAGTCTCCTCCCCTCTTCGGCGCGCGCACACTTGTCAGCCAGAGCGTAGAGCTCGCTGACATCCCGGATCTTGGTCATGGCCATCTCTTCCCTCATGCGGCGGTTACGCACGTTCTGGTGGAACGCGCTGATAACCGCGGCAGGGTGGACGTCGGGAATGTTGTGTTGCATGCGGTTGAACCTCTCGATGTACTTGCGCAGGGATTCTCCCTCCTTCTGGGCTAGGATGTGGAGATCGCTCTCTTGGCCGTGGGGTTTGTGGCCGCCCGTGAAGGCGCCAACAAACTGGTGGCACAGGTCCGCCCACGAAGAAATGGAGTTTTCCGGCAAATGCATAAGCCAAGAACGGACGTTTGGCTTAAGCACTAGCGGGAAGTAGTTGGCTAGTATCTTCTCGTCGCGTCCCCCGGCAGCCTGCACCGTGATGGTGTAGATGCTGAGGAACTCTGAAGGGTGTGTCTTGCCGTCGTACTTCTCGGGTACGTCGGGCTTGAAGTTTTTCATGCTGGGCCACTGGACTCGCCGCAGCTCACGGGTGAACGCAGGGCAACCTGCCGCGTACGGCAAGTCGCCTGGCTCACCGGGCGCGTACGTGTCGACAGCGGTCCCAGCGCGCTGATCCGATTGTCGCCGGGCTTCTCGTCGGCGCTCGATGCGCGTCTGAGCGTCTTCTTGCCGCCGGTCGTCGAGGACTTGGCGCTGGTCCCGACGAGCCCGCGGATCCGACGACGCCGTAGAGTCATCGTCGACGTTAATCCGGCGGGGTGGCGTCTTCTGCTTCCGCGGCGGGGAGTGCATGGTGGTTGCACCCCCGGCGGTCTTGTCGCCATCGGCCTTCGTCTGGTCGACTTGCCGCGGCCGCGACGTCGCCGGCTGCTGCGGCGTGTCGTTGTTGGCGAAGGCGATGAGGCTCTGGATCGTCGCCCTCCAGTCTTCGGCCTTGTCCGCCGCTGGAGGGAAATCGAGGAGCAGCTGTGCTCTTGCTAGAGCTTCTGCTGGAGAAGAGGGGAGCGGCGGCGAGCGGTGCGAAGAGCGAGATATGCTCGGACTTCTAACAGGGTTAGAAGGAGCAGTTTCTCGCCCCGGCGACCGCGCCTTGCTCGTACCAGGACGATGGCCTTGAGCATCCCGCGATCCTCCGGTCTGTCCTTGCCCCAGCAAGCGAATGGTACCTCCTGTACCAAGGTGCTGCTGGCTTGGCACCTCCCGAGAGAGGCGTGGTGCGTCTACGGACACAGAGGCCTTGGAATTCGCCCGGTCGTCCGTCTTGTCCTTGGATTTGGTGGCGCCGTGAGTTTCCTCGCCGGCGACCACCCTTCCGCCGGCGTCTCCTCCACCAACCGTTGGTTCTGGTGGCGGTGGAACTGACGCAGACGGGCCTCCGACCTCCGAAGCCTTCTTCTTCGGAGGCATGTTGATGCTGCTGACGAAGTTGATGAAGCTGGAGAGGTTGATGAAGAATGCGCCCGCGTGAGCGCCGGATCAGATTCGCACAACCTCGACGCCCCCTGCCTGGCGCGCCAAAGATGTCGGGGGAAACTGTCCTCCCACGAACACCTATGGGACCGGAGACCCTTCTACGTTGCGGTAAGGGAGCGGAGGGAGCACGGAGAGCAGATCGAGGGGCACACGCGGGCAGTTTACCCAGGTTCGGGCCGCGCGGACGCGTAAAACCCTACTCCTGCCTTGGTTGTATTGAGCTCGGGAGCTTGAAGAGCTACAGTACTAGCTGCACCGAGCGAGAGAGTTGCTTAGGTTTCGAACCCTCTCTACGTTGTGCATGGGCCTCCTTTTATAGCTCAAGGGGTCACCGACAGTTGTCAACGTAGAGGAGGGCAAAAATGTAATTTTGGTGGTAGTTGTAACAGTGCGTGAATAGTGCATGAACAGTGGATGAACAGTGATCTTCACCTAACTTTGACAGTGGGGTACAAGGGCATTAAATGCCCGTCACTGTCGACCCCAAAAGTGTCCGTCCATGCTTCTCCGTTCGACACGGCGGTAGCCTCGTCACCGTGGCTTGCCACCGTGTGCCCCAGGCTGCACAGCCTTCCGCCACGCGTCCCTGGAAGGGCCCCAGGGCGACGCGTGGGCAGATGAGCTGGAGCGCGGGCACACAGCATAAGTTTCCCCCGGCAAGCACCTTGCCGGGGTCGCGACCTTGCCGGGCCCGGAAGCTTGTCGCTCTCCGGGTCCTGCCGGGGCGCATGATGTGCCGAGGCATTTCTTGAGGTGTGTATTCCTTGGCCTTCCTGGCAAGCTCCTCTTGCCAGGGTCTTGTGCTAACGTGATAATCTTGAGCCTAGTGCGGCCTTCCCGGCAAGCTCCACTTGCCGGGGCCTCGGTCTTCTGACTTGTATACTTTGTTCTTGAATGGCTTCAAAGGGACCGGAAAGGTTCTTGGTGAGCACGTGGTATGCCCTGCCGCGGGGAGCTGCTACTGCCCGTGCACAAGTAGGGGTACTAAGGTACCCCTATCTTAGTACACCGACAAGAATTTTCCTCAGAATCATTTTCTTCAGTGGTAGCAGATTCTTCAGGATGAGGAATGATCACTTCTTCTTCACTTATTTCTTCACTTGGCACAATTTCACCTATGCCCATCAGCTTGATTGATTCCTCGGGAGGCATTTCATCTAGCACAAGAGGCAGGTGCTGTCTTTGCGAGCCGTTAGTTTCATCAAACCACACATCTATAGTTTTAACAACCTTGTTGTGGTAGGTGTTGAAGACTTTGTAGGTGTGCGAGTCCTTTCCGTGACCAAGCATAAAACCCTCATGTCCTTTCGATGCAAATTTGGAATTGTGATGGGGATCTCTAATCCAGCACTTAGCATCGAAGACTTTGAAATAACTCACATTGGACTTTTTGTCAGTGAGAAGCTCATAAGAAGTCTTCTTGAGGAATTTTTGAAGATATACCACATTGATAATGTGACATGCAGTATCAATTGCTTCAGGCCACGAGTGACGAGATGTCTTGTATTCATCAAGCATGGTGCAATCCATCTCAATGAGTGTCATGTTCTCGCGCCCAACAACTCCATTTTGTTGTGGAGTATAAGGAGCAGAGAGCTCATGAGTGATACCAAGTTCATCAAGATAGTCATCAAGGCATGTGTTCTTGAACTCAGATCCATTGTCGCTTCTGATATGCTTGATCTTGAGACCATAATTCGTCATGGCCCTATTGGAGAATCGTCTAAAGATATTCTGCACTTTAGTCATGATATGCACCCATGTGTAATGAGAATAGTCATCAACTATGACGAATCTGTAGAGTGATGCTGCATTTGTTAGTGTGGCATAACGATTAGGACCAAATAGATCCATATGAAGTAATTCAAAGGGACGAGTAGTAGTCATGATTGTCTTTGCGGAGTGCTTGGATCTGGTCATCTTTCCAGCCTCGCAAGCATCGCAAATGTGAACTTTGATGAATTTGACGCCCTCAACGCTAATGATGTGCTTCTTCTTGACGAGTGTGCACAAATTCCTCATGCCATGATGTCCAAGTCGTCAATGCCACAGTCAGCACTCTGAAGCTATTTCCATAAGACACGTAGCTGGTTGAGGACGTATAGAGAAATCTACATTGTACAAATCACCTCTCCTAAAGCCTTTGAAGACTTTGGACTTGTCAGTTTCCATTAGCACAATGCATCTATATTTGCCAAAGACGACAATCATATCAAGATCATGAAGCATTGAGACAGACATGATGTTGTAACCAAGGGACTCGACAAGCATCACCTTTTCCATGTGTCAATCCTTTGAGATAGCAACCTTACATAGACCCAATACCTTTCTTTTTACTTTATCAGCAAAGGTGATATTCTTCAGATGTGATGGAGTAAGGGGAGCATTGGTGAAGAAATTCCTGTCACCAGTCATGTGGATTGTGTAGCCACTGTCCAGAACCCATTTAGTAGTCTTTGAAGTGTAATCATGTAGAAGCATTGGTCTCACTTACAAATTCATACACTTCAGTTGAAGAATATGATGATTAATTTCATAAGTGAATTTCATCAGTAAGAATATAGCAAGCAGAACAGGATGTGTGAAATGAGGATTCATTTCATCATGTTTAGCTTGCAACCCAACAAGCATTATGTCAGGCCTTCAGCAAATTCATCAGACATTTACTGTGTCTGAAGACCCGACCCTGCAGAAGATATTAGTTCTTATTAACCACCCACATCTGATTGGGTGGCTGAGAAGCAATGTAATGCAAGGCATTGATAGAGAACTTAGGCATTGAAGAATATGCATTTCTCTTCACATGAGGAGTGTAGTACTCATAAGAATATCCAGATATATTCTTAGAAGATTTGTGCACATAGTGATTTGAAGAATAGTGCACATATTCATCAGATTGTTTTCCGTTTCCCTGCATGGAAGTGTTAACACGAGCATTTGAGGATCAGTGTCCTTTTGACAACTTTAGTCCAGGTGAAGAGTTTGCTCTAGGGTTGTTTATTTTCTTCGGTGGTGTCATTATGACATTCACCTGGAGATTTTGAAGAACATTTTTGGGCACCCAGATTTTCTTCATTGGGGAACCATTCATGCAGTTAGTACCAACAAATCTAGCAATTACCTCACTATTCTGATTTTTGAACATCTTATAGTTAGAGTCAAACGACACATCACAAGCGTGTGGAGTATCACAGTTCTAACCAGATAGAGTGGACGGGTTAACTAGAGGTCCTTTTGCAGCAACCCATATGGTCTTGGGATACTGAGGTTTCCACTAAGAACCATCAGCATTTATATTTCTCTCAAAATCAATACCCTCTTTTCTAGGGTTCATGTTCAGAATCTGCTTCTTGAGCACATCATAGAGAGTTTGGTGCCCTTTGAGGCTTTTGTCCATGCATGTGACGTACAATTCCTTCATACCTGCATTTTCGTTAGTAGCACTTGTGATTTCCTCGGATGAGGAAATTGAAACCATAGAGATAGTTCAAGATAAAGCAGCAATTCAAGCATTTGAACATTCAGCTGAAGAATTTGCATTTTCATGTTCAAGGCATTTTAAGCATGGTGCAAAAAATTATTTCTGAGTTGTGCTAGTCTGTTGGGCGAGTAGTGAATCGTTATCTTTTTTGAAGATCATCATGAGACGCTCTCAGCTTCTTGAGTTCTTGCTTTCTTTGAAGAAATTCATAGGTAAGATCCTCATGTTCAGCTCAGAGGGCCACATGACGACTTCCAAGTTCGTCATACTTTGACTGAAGACTTTTAAGATCATCAATCGGAGTTTGAGTTCGTTCCATTTCGTCATTCAATAGATCATCAATTTTATCTAGCAAGTATTTGAATCCTTTTCATAGTTGTTTGTCGCCTTGTGGCAATATTAGCAAGTTTAGAATATCTAGGAGATATGTTTTCATGAGATTCATCTTCACTAGAGAAGGATAGTGATCGTTGCTACTTGTGAACCGCGTTAGTAAACTCCCCGAAGAGGAGGGGATGATGCAGCACAGTGGTGGTAAGTATTTCCCTCAGTTATGAAATTAAGGTTATCAATCCAGTAGGAGCATAGAAACAATAAATCCTCGCAACCCGGCGCATAGAGGGGTTGTCAATCCCTCTTGGGTAAAGTAATATGATAAATAGATAGATTGATAGATGCAAATAAAATAAAAGCAAATAAAATGCAGCGAGAAATTTTTGGGTTTTCGATAATATATATCTGAAAATATAAATTGGAAACGCAAATAGTAATATAGATCTGAAAGTATATGATGAGAAGTAGACCCGGGGTCGTAGATTTCACTAGTGGGTTCTCTCGAGAAAATAGCATATGATGGGTAAACAAATTATTGTTGGGCAATTTATAGAAGAGCAAATAATTATGATGATATCCAAGACAGTGATCATGTATATAGGCATCACGTCCAAGATTAGTAGACCGACTCCTGCCTGCATCTACTACTATTACTCCAACCATCGACCACTATCCAGCATGCATCTAGTGTATTAAGTTCATGCAAAAATGCAGTAATGCCATAAGAATAATGGCATGATGTAGACAAGATCTATTCATGTTGGAATAGACCCCATTGTTTTCTCCTTAATAGCAACGATACATGCATGTCGTGTCTCTTTCTGTCACTAAGATTGAGCACTGCAAGATCGAACCCATTATAAAGCACCTCTTCCCATTGCAAGAGAAATCAATCAAGTTGGCCAAACAAAACCGGAATATCAAAGAAGAAATATGAGGCTATAATTATCATGTATGGATATGAATAGATATAATCATAAAGTCACTATTCATTGGATCCCAACAAACACACCGCAAAAAAAACTACATCGAATAGATCTCCAAAGAGAACATTGTATTGAAGATCAAAAACAGAGAAGAAGCCATCTGGCTAATGCCTACGGACCCGTAGGTCTATGATTAACTACTGACGCGGAAGGAGCACCAATGATGATGATGAACCCCTCCGTGATTGTGTTCCTCCCTCGCGGAGTGCCACAAAAGGGCTCTAGATTGGATCTCATAGTTTTAGAACTTGCGATGGCTGAAATATTTTTTCGTCGACTCCTCTAGGGTTTCTGGAACATTGTGGTATTTATTGAGCCGTAGGTCGGTGGAAAAGAGTCATGTGGTCCCTACTACCCACCAGGGCGTGCCAAGAGCTTGGGGCGCGCCCTTGTGTCTAGTGGGCCCCATGGAACTCCCCTCGTGCGCTTCCTAGACTCCCTGGATGTCTTCTGGTCCCAAAAAATCTCCAAAAAGTATCATGGCATTTGGACTCTGTTTAATATTGATTTTCTGCGAAGTAAAAAACAAGCAAAAAACAACAACTGACATTGGGCATTAAGATATAAAGTTGCTAAAAAACGATTGTAAAACATCCAAGAATGATAACATAACAACTTGGAAAATCATAAATTATATATACGTTAGTGATATAGCATGCTCATTGCGAATCACGGCTAGCACACCTATGCCTTCGACTATGTCGGTCGGTGACAAAGGGGCATATAGGGAAGGCGTCATTGACAAAGCTGAGTCCTCTTGCATCGAGATTCCACCGATTGAACCGAAGAAGGACATGGTGCAGCCAAACTTCAGGACTCCTCCGAGATGAACTGATGTTTCTTCCGTTCGCGACACATAGGCTGGTTGATAGATCCCAAAGCATTCAAGGGAAGTCTTTCCTTTTTATTTAAATATATAAGACAAGGCCTATGTGATCAACGTTGCCGGAGAGATTAATTAGTTTTCCTTAATTAAATAGTACTACTAGGACTAGAAAGATAGAAGACGTGTTTGGCGATACATTTTTCATTGGCTGGTAAGTGTCCAAGTTTGTAAAGAAAACCATGCGTAATCTATGCATGAGTACTTCCTTACTTTAAGGGATTTGGGTCAAGTTTGTTTAGGTTGTTTTCCGTGACGTGTCCACTACGGACACAATTCTGGTTTGGTTAGTTGGCATATAAAGCCAGGGTCATGAGGCTCGTGTAATCAGGTTGAATTTTGAGGTTTATACATCAAGTATGAAGCGGCCCTCTGGGCGTTTGTTTTGTTTATCTTTGTGAAATTCTCTAATTGAAGATTTTACTTTGGCAAGAGGATTCTAGTGCGTACACTGAGAATTTTCTAGCTATTGGTGATACGTCCAAAATGCATCACTATTTTATATCGTAATTTATCCTTATTCATTGATATATTTCACGTTATGATGATGTTCTTATGTTGTTTTGGTCTATTTTACACAGTTTGCAACTTTCCGGTGCCGAAGCAGCAGACGCGGGATTCAGCGGTAAAAAGTGGACGCTGAGTTGCTGAAGAAGAATACCTCCAAATTACCTGAAAATCGACGGAGGATATTTTCCGGACGAATCACGAAGACATGCGAAAGGGCAACCAGAGGGGGGCCACAGGGTGCCCAGGCGCCCTGGGGGCGCCCCCCCTGGCCGCGCCGGGGTGGCGCCTGGAGCCCCTGGCCCACCTTCAGCTGCCCCCTTTTGCCTATATACTCTCCGTTATCCGAAAACCCTAAAAACGAGAGTTATTACGGAGTTCCGCCGCCGCTCCGTGGCGGAAACCTACAGAGAAGAAAAAGCCATCTCCGGCGGGCAGATTCCGCCGGGGAGATCACCTCCCGGAAGGGGAGATCGTCGCCATCGTCATCACCATCGTCACGGGCATCATCGAGATCATCATCAACATCATCCCCAACACCAGCACCATCTCCATCTTCATCCAAATCTCATCTCACAATTGCAACTTATGTTGTAACTCGTACTACCTATCCTCTCTACTCCATCGGTGTTGGTTACTACTTTGTGGTGAATGCTATTGAGTTTTGTTGGAGAAATATTATTATGTCCAGAGTGTTTATCACCCATTTATCTCCACTGATCATGATCTCTTTTATGTCTCGTGAGTAGTTACCTTAGTTCTTGAGGACATGGGGAAAGTCTTGTTGTTAGTAGTCATATGATGTTGAAGTAATATGTGTTGTTTGATACTTAAGTTGTGTTGTCACTCTACTAGTGGTGTTGTGTGAGTCGAACACTCAACACTTTGCCTTATTAAGGACCTAGGATAATACATGTGTACAAAGAATGCTTACGGTGGGTTGCCAGAGTGACAGAAACCTGAACCCCAGTTCGCCCGCTTTTGCATAAGGGAATAATGGATTCGCGATCGTATTGCTATGGTTAGGCTTTTGCCTTAAATTCTATCTTGTATTTGCGGATGCTTGCAAGGTGTTTAATCATAAGAGTGCACTCATCTTAGTCTAGAGAGTGTACTAGCATAGATCCACCCACTCAACACTTATCAATACATAACATAGTGTCGATACGGAATATGGCGAAAGCACATGACTACCTCTCCCGTGTGTCCTCAGGAACGCTTTAGCCTTTATAAGTTCAGTTGCTAGGCCTCTCCTTTGCTCAGAAAGGATTGGGCCACTTGTTATTCTCAGTGCCTTTTACATTGCTTGCTTTTACTTTCCTGTTGCTTATATTGAGAAAACCCCTAAAAAGTTATCTTTCAGTGCTTGCAGTAATTTCTTGCTCGGAATCGCTTATCAATACCTTCTGCTCCTCGTTGGGTTCGACACTCTTACTTATCGAAAACGCTGCAATAGATCCCTTACGGTTGTGGGTCATCAAGTACCGTTTTCTGGCGCCGTTGCCGGGGAGCGTAGCGCTATTGGTAAAGTGAGACTGGTAAGGAAGTTTTTATAATTCTGTTTTTATTTTTGCTATTGCTGCTCTTTGTCCTTATGGACAACCTTGTTATTGGATCGTTGCTTGCGGGAAGGCGCCCCACACCTGTGGTGGTTGATCCTCCCCCTACTGAAATTGTGCCCTATAAAATACCAGCTGGTATTACCGATTATGTTTTGGCTAATCGTTATGCAGGAGACAGACATCCCGGTGAACACTTGCTATATCTGTCACAACTATGTTCATTATTCAAGCTTGCAGGTGTATCGAGGGAGTTTGTCATGAGGAAATTGTTTGCCGTATCACTTATAGATAAAGCTTCAGATTGGTATAGGCTTCTCTATAACTCACACTTGCTTGACTGGCAGGAGCTTATGTCTCTCTTTTATACTAAGTTTTATCCTCTTCATGAAATTCATCGAGACAGGAACTATATCTATAACTTTAGGTCTCGCGACGGAGAAAGCATTGCTCAAGCTTGGGGGAGATTGAAGTCCCTAATGCTCAAATGCCCTATTCATAAGCTTCCCAAGGAAATTATACTTACAAATTTTTATGCCAGGCTTTCTTGTCAGGATAAGGAGATGTTGGATGCCTCCTCTAGTGGGGTATTTCAGAAGAAGAGTGTTGAAGAAAGGTGGGATCTCATTGAAAGGATCCAGAGGAATACCGAAAATTGGGAAATTGATAAAGGTATTGAACCCGCTATAAATTATGAACATGATTATATTGAGAGCTATGTGAAAACTGTTTACTTCAATACTTTTTGCTCTAAGATTGGTCTTGATTCCCATCTAGTGATTGATTTCTGTAAGAATTTTGCCTCTCACGTTGATTCTTTTAAAAAGAAGAGAGACCAGCATCATGAACCTTTTAAAGAGCCACCTGTTGATATTCATGTTTCTGACCCTATTTTGCCTGCAGTTATATATGAACAACCTCCTTTTCCCGCAAGGATGAGGGAGCACTCTCTTGTGACAGGCATAATAAATAAAAGTGAGAGAAGAGTTGATGAGCCTGAGGACCAGATCAGGGTCGATCCTCAAGTTGCATTGATTAAAAACCTTGTTACTAATGATGTTTTGGATTCCAATATAAATTTGTGTGCTGTTTCCACTAACCTTGTCACAGCCAAGAATAAAGGCCCAGTTTCAGGTACCCCAGTGGTATCTGTTAAAATAGGAGATCACAATTATTATGGGCTATGTGATTTGGGATCGAGTGCAAGTGCTATCCCCTATTCACTTTATAAAGAGATCGTCGGTGAGATTTCCCCTTGTGAACTTGAAGAAGTTGATGTTACCATTCATCTTGCAAACAGAACAACTATCTCTCCTATCGGAATTGTGAGGGACGTTGAAGTCCTATGTGGAAAGGTAAAATACCCTACCGACTTTCTAGTACTTGGTTCAGAGAGGGACAACTTTTGTCCAATTATTTTTGGTAGACCTTTTCTTAGAACTTGTGGAGCTATAATAGATTGCAAGAAAGGTAAAGTATCTGTTGAATTCGATGGTGAGCCGTATGAATTTAATTTTTCTAAGTTCTCTAAGCAGCCTCGTGGTACCAATTTACCTAGTGATGATAAACTTATTGAGAGTATTGCTTCTATTGCTATTCCCCCTAATGATCCTTTGCAGCAATATATGGAGGACCACGAGAATGATTTGCATATGCAGGAAAGAAATGAACTTGATGAAATATTCTTGAGGCAACCTGCTATCCTGAAGCACAACCTTCCGGTTGAACCTTTGGGAATTTTATCAAAACCGAAAGAAGACCCGGTGTTCGATCTTAAACCTCTTCCAGATACGCTCAAGTATGCTTATTTAGATGAAAAGAAAGTATATCCTGTTATTATCAATTCTAACCTTTCAGGATATGAAGAAGAGCGACTATTGGAAGTACTCCGTAAACACCGAGGCGCAATTGGCTATACCCTTGATGACCTTAAGGGGATTAGTCCATCTATCTGTCAACATACTATCAACCTTGAGCCTGATGCTAAACCAGTTGTTGATCATCAACGACGGTTGAACCCGAAGATGAGGGATGTTGTGAGAACTGAGATTCTCAAGCTTCTAGCCGCAGGTATTATCTACCCTATAGCTGATAGTAAGTGGGTAAGCCCAGTACATTGTGTTCCTAAGAAAGGAGGTACAACTGTGGTTCCTAATGATAAAAATGAACTAATACCTCAGAGAATTATTATTGGATATAGAATGTGTATTGATTACAGAAAGTTGAACAAGGCAACCAGGAAGGATCACTACCCCTTGCCGTTCATCGACCAAATGCTTGAAAGGTTATCCAAAAATACCCACTTTTGTTATCTCGATGGTTATTCTGGCTTCTCTCAAATTCATGTTAACACTGCTGATCAAGAGAAGACCACTTTTACTTGTCCCTTTGGTACTTATGCTTACAGGCGTATGCCTTTTGGTTTATGTAATGCCCCTGCTACTTTTCAAAGGTGTATGTCTGCTATCTTTCATGGTTTTTGTGGGGATATTATGGAAGTCTTCATGGACGATTTCTCCGTCTATGGAACTTCTTTTGACCATTGTCTCCACAACCTTAATAAAGTTTTGCAGAGATGTGAGGAGACGAATTTGGTACTCAACTGGGAGAAGTGCCACTTCATGGTTAACGAAGGAATTGTTCTTGGTCACAAGATTTCCGAAAGGGGAATTGAAGTGGACAAGGCCAAGATCGAAGCTATTGAGAGGATGCCTTATCCAAGGGACATCAAAGGTATTCGCAGTTTTCTTGGTCATGCTGGTTTCTATAGAAGATTTATTAAAGACTTTTCTAAGACCTCGAGGCCCCTCACTAATCTTCTCCAGAAGGACGTTCCTTTTGTATTTGATGAGGGTTGTAAGGAAGCTTTTGAAGTCCTTAAGAAAGCTTTAATAACCGCTCCTATAGTACAACCACCTGACTGGAATTTACCTTTTGAGATTATGTGTGATGCAAGTGATTTTGCTGTTGGAGCTGTTTTAGGACAAAGAGTTGATAAGAATTTGAAAGTTATACATTATGCTAGCAAAACCCTTGATAGTGCTCAAAGGAATTATGCTACTACTGAGAAGGAATTCTTAGCTGTAGTTTTTGCTTGTGATAAGTTTAGGCAGTATATTGTTGATTCCAAAGTTACTATTCATACTGATCATGCTGCCATTAAGTACCTTATGACAAAGAAGGATGCCATGCCAAGGCTTATCAGATGGGTACTCCTTCTTCAAGAATTTGATTTGCAGATTGTTGATAGGAAAGGAGAAGACGATCCGGTGGCGGACAATCTTTCAAGGATGGAAGATATACCGCATGATCCCATCCCAGTCAACGATAGTTTTCCAGACGAGCAACTTGCCGTTGTAAAAGTACAATCTCTTTCCGATCCTTGGTATGCAGATTATGCTAATTTTATTGTTGCAAAGTATTTGCCTCCAGGTTTAACATTTCAGCAAAGGAAGAAGTTCTTTCATGATTTGAGGCACTACTTTTGGGATGACCCACATCTTTTCAAAGAAGGTCCCGACGGGATCGTGAGAAGATGCATACCGGAACATGAGCAGAAGGACATTCTCAGACGGTGTCATGATAGTCCCTATGGAGGACATCATGCCGGTGAGAGGACTGCACATAAGGTTCTTCAATCAGGTTTTTATTGGCCTACTCTCTTTAAGGATGCTAGAAATTATGTTTTAGCCTGCGATAAATGTCAGAGAGTTGGTAACATTAGTAGAAGGAATGAGATGCCTAAGAATTACTCACTAGTGATTGAACCTTTTGATTGTTGGGGTTTTGATTCTATGGGTCCTTTTCCTTCTTCGCACAAGTACACTCACATTTTAGTAGATGTTGATTATGTGACCAAGTGGGTTGAAGCAATCCCCACTGAAAGTGCTGATCACAAGACATCTTTGAAAATGCTTAAAGATGTAATTTTTCCTAGGTTCGGTGTACCAAGGTATCTCATGACTGATGGAGGATCACACTTCACGCACGGAGCTTTTAGAAAAGCTTTAGCCAAATACGATGTCAATCATAGAATTGCTTCACCTTATCATCCTCAAACTAGTGGGCAAGTTGAGCTCACCAATAGAGAGATTAAGTTGATCTTGCAGAAGACAGTAAACAGAAATAGAAAGGACTGGTCAAATAAGTTAGGAGATGCTTTGTGGGAATATAGAACTGCTTACAAAAACCCCATGGGCATGTCCCCCTATAAGATGGTGTATGGCAAGGCTTGCCATTTGCCATTAGAGTTAGAGCACAAAGCTTTATGGGCTGTCAGAGAGCTTAATGCTGACCCAAAATTAGTTGGTGAGAAGCGTCTCATGAACTTGACTTCTCTAGATGAATGGAGAAGTGAAGCTTACGAGAGCGCTAAAATGTTCAAGGAAAAGGTAAAGAAGTGGCATGATAGGAAGATTCTGAAACGTGAATTTAATATTGGTGATAAAGTTTTGTTGTTTAGATCCCGTTTCAGGTTTTCTCCAGGCAAACTACTTTCTAGGTGGGAAGGGCCATTTCATATTGAAGAAGTCTATCGGTCTGGTGCAATTAAGATTAACAATTTTGAAGGCACCAAACCTCAAGTTGTGAATGGGCAAAGACTTAAACATTACATAGCAGGAGACCTTGTCAATGTTGATGTGAATATAATATACACAACAACTCACGAAGAACATGTTGCAACCCTGTTTCAGACGCCAGCAGAAGTAGAACAAAGAAAAGGTATGTAGTACGGTAAGGAAACATCGTGAACCGCCATAAAAGTTCCGTATTACGAGTTTTTGCAAAATTAGTAAAATTCTGAGCCTAGGTGGAGCCGGAGACGAGCTCCAGGGGGTCCAGGCGCCCCCCTGGCGCGCCCTACCTCTTGGCCGCGCCGCCAGGGCGCCTGGACACCCGGGAGTCCGTCTCCGACTCCGCTTTAGCCTGTTGCCTTCCTTTCTGTGCA
Source organism: Secale cereale (assembly GCA_902687465.1). Taxonomy (NCBI): domain Eukaryota; kingdom Viridiplantae; phylum Streptophyta; class Magnoliopsida; order Poales; family Poaceae; genus Secale; species Secale cereale. The sequence goes on from LR738712.1 coordinate 517,050,597, forward strand.
TAAATTTTTGCTATATATTTGCCCGGATTGTTCCGGCAACGTATCTTGCGATTTCGCGTGTTTTCTTTTCGATCTGTTTCTGCCAGGGAATCTTTCAGCTGAATCTAGGTGCCATGGCTTCTCCAAGTTCCCCCAAGGACAAGTTCGTCGTCAACGTCATCATCCCTTACCTCGCTAAGGTGAAGAAGCACCCTCAGGTTGTTCAGATGGAGGACGGTGTCCTTCATCAAGAAGATCTGAAGGGACCTATCAAGGAGGGGAGCATCCAGGCCAGGCTGGAAGAAGTGGAGCAAGAAGTCTTCGAGTACAAGAAGATGATCGAGCGTGGTGTTGAAGCTAACTTTGACATCATCAACGAGCTGAAGAACTACTTCCTGAAGGAGATGAAGGAGATGTGGAAAAGCATCACCGCGTTTGAAGAAAGAATTGAATAGTTCCAAGGGCAAATTCATGATCTACATTGCCAGAACTGTGAGTATGAATATGGGTGCTGCATGCAGGATTCAGGAGACAAACTTCTCATATGAGACTAGAGAACCCCTTCCATGGAAGCGTTTCGCCGAGGACTACGTGATCAACGCCAACAAGGATGAGGAGTGAAATCTCCTTGGGTAACGGCATTCCCTTGGCTTGTTCCAAGCTTGGGGGAGTGCCCGGTATCTTTATCTTTACCTTTTGTCTTTTAGAGTCAAGTAGAGTCGTATCATGTCTAGGGAGGTTATTATATGAAATAGGTGTGTGCATTGAGGTCTATCACTCCTTCGGTGGGGATTGTATCCGTGAGTGTGGAGTCGTCTATGATGGAATATTAATGAGAAGTTTATTGGTTCCTTTTGCTGCACTCGGTATTCTCTTCACGCAATCGACCTTATATGATTCTTATGGGGAGTATTGACCTTATATCAGGTATGGCTGTGAAAACTTTATTTAATCTTGGCAAACATAGCTTTGGTCATAACAACAAGCATGATTTTCTTAAAATATCGACATAGCGAAAACCTTTATGTTATTATGCTTGAAGTGTTATGCTGACAAGAAAGACAACTTGATATGTTATGATTATTTCAATGTTTATGCTTTATATTGTTTTCCATCTTAGTCATCATCAATTGTCCGTTCTCTCAAAACCTTTGCTAGCCTAACTCTGTACTAAGCGGAATTCTGCTTGTGCATCCATACCCTTAAACCAATACCTTCCATATGAGTCCAACATGCCTTCCTATTCGTGGTATTCCACTACCACCTCCTAAGTACAGAATTTATGTGTTATCCTTAAATGTTCAAAATCTTTTATTTTTGTGCCTCTGCTTTAGCTCATGAGGAAGTAATAGTTAATTCATGGTCTTTTTGAGTTGGACAAGCTTCACCCCGGGATTGCATGTCTAATGTGCAAACCCATAATACGAGAAGGAACTGGCAAAGAGTGCACCCGGCTCAAAAATAATATAACAAACAAACCCTCCTTCACGCTTTGTTCATGAGAAATCAGAAAACTTTGGCTGTGATAAACAAAGGAGAATAAGAGGATGTGATCGTCCTCATGCGGGAGCCGTTCCTCGAAACTTGTCCAGCTCAAGAAGTAATTGAGTTATCTATTAGCATTCGTTGACAAATCATGCACCTCTCAAAACTTGTTTTCACTCTGTTTGATTTAAGGATAGCACATGAGTTTTCCCTACTACCCTAGAGCAGGGCCTATCTTTTAATTTTAGATTGAGTCAGTTATTCCTACTTCCTTCTATTTCTCAAAAAGAGCAGACATTTGATGTTGATAAGGATTCATTCATATGAAGTTGCATTAAGATTTGTCATAGCATATCCTTGTTGACATTATCATTTGATAAGTAAGTTGTTTGTCAAGCCCAGCTAAGGCAAATATCTTCCTTTGTGTTAACACTTTCACTTCTTGCCTGATAACATGTTCTTTCAAAAACTTCAGTTAATCTCATCAAAACATAAAGAAAGAGCAAAAGTAAAAGCTATTAGTTGTTCTTTGACCAAAGGACATGTTTGCCATGATTCAATGAGTTTCCTTAACCCTACTTCCGAATAAAAGTGTTACCACTCTTTTATAAGGGCCTTACGAGTTGAAGATTGCTGTTGAGGATATTTGGGTTGGTGAAGAAACTGTGATGCTTCTTGTCCGTATTCTATTTATTGACACTTCACTCTCTAAACTTGTGGACAGGTTTACCGAGCTCAGTATTCGCTTGGGGACAAGCGAGGTCTAAGCTTGGGGGTGTTGATACGTCCAAAATGCATCACTATTTTATATCGTAATTTATCCTTATTCATTGATATATTTCACGTTATGATGATGTTCTTATGTTGTTTTGGTCTATTTTACACAGTTTGCAACTTTCCGGTGCCGAAGCAGCAGACGCAGGATTCAGCAGTAAAAAGTGGACGCAGAGTTGCTGAAGAAGAATACCTCCAAATTACCTGAAAATCGACGGAGGATATTTTCCGGACGATTCACGAAGACATGCGGAAGGGCAACCAGAGGGGGGCCACAGGGTGCCCAAGCGCCCTGGGGGCTTGCCCCCCTGGCCACGCCAGGGGGGCGCCTGGAGCCCCTGGCCCACCTCCGGCTGCCCCCGTTTGTCTATATACTCTCCGTTATCCGAAAACCCTAAAAACGAGAGTTTTTACGGAGTTCCGCCACCGCTCCGTGGCGGAAACCTACAGAGAAGAAAAAGCCATCTCCGGCGGGCCGATTCCGCCGGGGAGATCACCTCCCAGAAGGGGAGATCGTCTCCATCGTCATCACCATCGTCACGGGCATCATCGAGATCATCATCAACATCATCCCCAACACCAACACCATCTCCATCTTCATCCAAATCTCATCTCACAATTGCAACTTGTGTTGTAACTCGTACTACCTATCCTCTCTACTCCATCGGTGTTGATTACTACTTTGTGGTGAATGCTATTGAGTTTTGTTGGAGAAATATTATTATGTCCAGATTGTTTATCACCCATTTATCTCCACTGATCATGATCTCTTTTATGTCTTGTGAGTAGTTACCTTAGTTCTTGAGGACAAGGGGAAAGTCTTGTTGTTAGTAGTCATATGCTGTTGAAGTAATATGTGTTGTTTGATACTTAAGTTGTGTTTTCATTCTACTAGTGGTGTTGTGTGAGTCGAACACTCAACACTTCGCCTTATTAAGGACCTAGGAGAATACATTGTGTACAAAGAATGCTTACGGTGGGTTGCCGGAGTGACAGAAACCTGAACCCCAGTTCACACGCTTTTGCATAAGGGAATAATGGATCCTCGATCGTATTGCTATGGTTAGGATTTTGCCTTAAATTCTATCTTGTATTTGCGGATGCTTGCAAGGTGTTTAATCATAAGAGTGCACTCATCTTAGTCTAGAGAGTGTACTAGCATAGATCCACCCACTCAACACTTATCAATACATAACATAGTGTCGATACGGAATATGGCGAAAGCACATGACTACCTCTCCCGTGTGTCCTCAGGAACGCTTTAGCCTTTATAAGTTCAGTTGCTAGGCCTCTCCTTTGCTCAGAAAGGATTGGGCCACTTGTTATTCTCAGTGCCTTTTACATTGCTTGCTTTTACTTTCCTGTTGCTTATATCGAGAAAACCCCTAAAAAGTTATCTTTCAGTGCTTGCAGTAATTTCTTGCTCAGAATCGCTTATCAATACCTTCTGCTCCTCGTTGGGTTCGACACTCTTACTTATCGAAAACGCTGCAATAGATCCCTTACGGTTGTGGGTCATCAATTGGCTCGAGGTCCGTCATCACCGACGGGTTGTGCGTTGGTTACGTCTACTACGGCGGGAAGTTCCTCATGTGTCGAGGGATTTTTCGTTGGTCGTCGTCACCTCATCTTCAGGTAATTGGGAGATTTTTATCGTGGATCAAGTGGAGGATTCGTTGCATCATAGAAGATTGGGCCAAATTAGTGGCGCGTCCGAGGTCGTGCCTACATCAGTTGGTATCATATTACTGTGTTTATTATGGTGCAATTTTTTTCTGTAATTTATTGGTACAAATTCTTCAACTGCAATGAGGACAGAGCACTACTTTGATGGTGAGATGTCACAATGTGAGAAGGATCCATCTCGTGCCCTTTCTTGGTTTCAGATCTACACAAGGGTGAAGGTAGGAAAATATTCTTGCGCCATGATGATAGATCGTTCTTTCAAAATAAATTTTGCCAGTCAAATTTTGGTTGAAGCGTTGAAGCTAGCAGTGATAGAGCATCCAGACCCATATAAGCTCGCATGGCAGGGAAAATTTGTGATAATAAAACATCAAGTTGAGGTGCCTTTTGGATTTTGTGGATTTACTGATTCAGTTGTATGTGATGTTCTTCCATATCATATGTATTTGTGTAGCTTGATACTTGGCCAATCTTGAAAAAAAGGAACTGCAGATTGATAAATCTGGTACTTTTTCTTGGAAGAAATTTAAGTTTGTTTGTCAAGGACGGTGGGCTTATTTTGAATCATATTCTTCCGAAAAATATTTGGAGGATCGTAAGAGGCGCGATCAAGCACAAGCTGCAATCAATGCCAAGTCAAATAAAGAGCAAGGATTAGAAGCAACGAAGTTGGACTTATTTCTCGTTGGAAAAAAAATCTGCACTCGACCAGTTGAAAAGGGAGGAAGAGACAATACCTAGGAGTGGGATAAACAAGCAAATCAAAAGGGTACAAGATGATGGAGGAAATAAATTGGAAAAATGTCAGCGTTATAGTTTGTTTCAGACTCAATGCAACATAAAGGGTGTCCCATGCAAGTTAATCATTGACGGAGGTAGTTGCAGTGATGGAATCTGTAAAGCACTGGTGGAAAAACTTGGGTTGTCCACGTGGAGATATACAAAACCTCATCATGTGGGTTGTCTGAACATTTGCAGAATGCTCAAAATAACTCATAAGGTGCATGTGCCATTTTTTATTGGGCAATATGTCGATGAGGTGGAATGCGATGTTTTGCCATTGAAAGTATGTGGCTTATTACTAGGTCGACCTTGGACGTACGACCGTCGTGTGATGCATGCTGGAGTACAATTTTACTTATGATGGGAAGCAGAGGACACTCAAACCGATGAATGATAAATTAATCTCTTCAGATTTGGTTTTGACTGTACGGAAAGAGAGGGCTCCCAAAAACAACATGAAACCAAGGACGGTTTCTCTTCAAGTGGGGGAGGATGATGTAGCATGCTCATTGCGAATCACCGCTAGCACACCTATGCCTTCGACTATGTCGGTCGCTGACAAAGGGGCATATAGAGAAGGCGTCATTAACAAAGTTGAGTCCTCTTGCATCGAGATTCCACCAATTGAACCGAAGAAGGACATGGTGCAGCCAAACTTCAGGACTCCTCCAAGATGAATCGATTTTTCTTCCGTTCGCGACACATAGGCTGGTTGATAGAGCCCAAAGCATTCAAGGGAAGTCTTTCCTTTTTATTTGAATATATAAGACAAGGCCTATGTGATCAAAGTTGCCGAAGAGATTAATTAGTTTTCCTCAATTAAATAGTACTACTAGGACTAGAAAGATAGAAGACGTGTTTGGTAATACATTTTTCATTGGCTGGTAAGTGTCCAAGTTTGTAAAGGAAACCATGCGTAATCTATGCATGAGTAGTTCCTTATTTTAAGGGATTTGGGTCTAGTTTGTTTAGGTTGTTTTCCGTGATGTGTCCACTACGGACACAATTCTGGTTTGATTAGTTAGCATATAAAGCCAAGGTCATGAGGCTCATGTAATCAGGTTGAATTTTGAGGTTTATACATCAAGTATGAAGCAGCCCTCTGGGCGTTTGTTTTGTTTATCTTTGTGAAATTTTCTAATTGAAGATTTTACTTTGGCAAGAGGATTCTAGTGCGTACACTGAGAATTTTCTCTCTATTGGCTCGAGGTCCGTCATCACCAAGGGTTGCGGGCTGGTTACGTCTATTACGGCGGGAAGTTCCTCGTGTGTCGAGGGATTGTCCGTTGGTCGTCGTCACCTCATCTTCGGGTTACGTGTACTGTTCGCGTAATTGGGAGATTTTTATCATGGATCAAGTGGAGGAAGTCGTTGCATCGTAAAAGATCGGGCCAAATTAGTAGTCCGTCCGAGGTCGTGCCTACATTAGTTGGAGACGTATCAGTATCCCCAAACTTAATTCCTGCTCGTCCTCGAGTAGGTAAATGATAGAAACATAATTTTTGATGTGGAATGTCGCCTTACATATTCATCATATATTATTTTCTTTGTAGCATGGACATATGGACTTTTAGACTATTCAAAGAGATATTCTATAATTTGACATGAAGACAAGCATATCAACAAGCAACCGTCTCTTTCAAAATATCAACGCTAAAGAAAGTTATCCCTAGCCCATTATGCTTAATCATTGACTCATTCATGAAACACATCCAAATATTAGCTACATTCAATGCTAAAGTGTAATAATAGTGTTCCGTGGTTGGTGCTTTATAAGAGAAGATGGAGACTCGATAAAAATAAAAATTGCATAAAAGTAAATAGAGGCCTTCGCAAAGGGAAGCATAGATTTGTAGAGGTGCAAGATCTCAGAGCTTATATTGAGAGGTAAGATAATCAAGAGTTCTCAATATATTGCATGCTAAATAAATCATAGGCAGTTCCCAAACATAAAGATAAATTTTATTTCCTTTTCCACCATTATTTCACAATCCATGACTAGCCGTATCCACCGGTGCCTTCCATACCAACACATACCAAAGGAATTTATTATAGTATTTTTTGCATATTGGGACAAGGCATCCATATTACCGCCACACTCTCGTGCAATGACAACTGAATAAACACTCATCTTGAGAATGACCTACTTAGCATGAAAAATATCAGCCACTCGTCGCTGCTTCATGAGCGGTAAGGGCACACAAAAGACAAGTTTATTTTGAAAATTAGAGTTGGCATATACAAATTTACTTCAAACGACATGGAAATACCGCATATAGGTAGGTATGATGGAGTCATTTGGTACAAGTTGGGTTTTAGGATTTGGATGCACAAGCAGCATTCTCGCTTAGTACAAGTGAAGGCTAGCAAATAGATTGAGAAGCGACCAACCAAGGAATGAAAAACATCATAATAGAACAATTAACATAACTAACATCAAATAATGAAACACAATTAGGATGTAACTTCATTGCATAACTATTGACTTAATGTGCTTGCATAGGAAATCACAGCCCTTAGCACCAACATTCTTACTAAAGCATAATTAGTCACCAACATAACTCCCAGATCACTATCGTCATATCGCAAAACTATTGCAAGGAATTAAGTTTAACATCCAAAGATCTTCCTGAAAGTTTTTATTATCTCCTTCCTGGATATCTATTACTTTGGGACCAAATTCTTTTAAATAAAATTACCATTGCTAATAACAAGCTCCCAAGCAAATTTAAGTGAAGAACGAGAACACATATTTCTTCAAAGTTTCAACTCTCAAAATAATATAAGTGAAGCATGAGAGCATATTTCTTCAAAATAACAGCACCACCATGTTCAAAAAGATATAAGTGGAGCACTAGAGCAATTCCATAGCTCTAAAAAATTAAGTGAAGCATAAAGAGCGATTCTAATAAATCAAAGCATAATTTTGGCTTCCTAAAATAGGAGTTTCCAGGATGATTGTGACAAACTAAAAAGCAAAACAAGCAAAGACACATATAATACAAGACGCTCCAAGCAAAACCCATGATATGTGACGAATAAAAACATAGCTCCAAGTAAAATTACCGATGGTCGTTAGAAGAAGGAGGGGATGCCTTCCGGGGCATCCCCAAACTTAGTTGCTTGGTGTTCCTTGAATATTACCTTGGGATGCCATGGGGCTTCCCCAAGCTTAGGCTCTTTTTACACCTTATTCCTTCATCCATCGTGATATCACCCAAAACTTCAAAACTTCAATCACACAAAACTTAACAAAACCTCATGAGATTCGTTAGTATAATAAGAATCGTCTTTACTATAAGTGATGTTGCAAACCCATTCATATTTTTGTTATTACATTATAACTATTGTATTCTAACTTTAGCATGGCTTATACCCCCCGTTACAAACCATAGATTCATCAAAATAAGCACATAATGCAACGAAAATAGAAACAGAACAGTCTGTAAAGTCGTATATTTTAGTCATACTTTTGTAACTCCAAAAATCCTGAACAATTAGTACAACATGGAAGATTTGTAAATCAATTTTGTGTAAAAAACAGCAATTGATTATGCTCCAGTAATTGAAAACAATTCTGCTACTGGACGGACAAAATTATGTTGATGCTCTGAATCAAATCAACTCTCACCCAAATCAATCCCAAAGGATTTTCTTGGCAGAAACACTAATTAAAACACCAAAAACACAATCATTACAGAAGTAATAATGTGTATTTATTGAAAAATAGAAAGAAAAGCAAAAGTAAAAAAATAACTATTGGGTTGCCTCCCAACAAGCGTTATTGTTTAATGCCCTAGCTAGGCATAATGCATAGATCTTACATGTTGTCATCTTTAGTTTCCAACTCCTCAATCACACATCCATAATTCCTTAGAGATCCAACATGCATATTCTCAATAATCACACTCCTAGGGATAAAGTTAAAGAATTCATTCTTACGAGAAGATTCTTTCATCAATTCAGCAAAGTTGAGGTGAACGCTAATCATCTTAAGATCTACATTGTTGCTAATAGAAGCGACACACTTATTCTTAGGAGATGCGAGCATGGAAGCGGAAGCACGTGAGATGTCCCGCCTCACCGCGAATGCAGCCGGCATGTCCCGCCGCGCGGCCGTAGCAGCACATATGTAATGCCCAGGATGCGACTATAGCTCCTACGTGTCGAGGCAAGAGTTAGAGACACAATCGCATTCTCGAATGATCTCAAGCGTGGTATCTTTGCAAAGCTCATGTAATTAATAGGGATAAAAGAGATAAATAGTTCGCTTACACTCGCCATGTCACACAATTAATTCATCATTCATACATTCATCCAAATAACACAGGGTCCGGCTACGGACGAAATCAAACGAGAAAAGATACCACAAACACAAGTCCTGATCGCCCCTAGTAGGAACCACTACTGATCGTCGGGATACGTCACATACATACGACGACGCTCTTCATCGAACTCCCAGTGAAGTTCTTGTCCATCTCCTGCGTCGTACTCAGTTGTACCTGCATCTAGTGTGTGTTGTAAACTATGAGTCACAAGGACTCAGCAATCCCATTCCCGGGTATCAAAACTATCAAAGCCTTATAGGTGTGTAGAGGTAATAAAGTAGCCGCAGCAAGCACTAAGCAACTGGCTTACGAAGTCAGAGCAAGATGAGGATATGTGCCAACGGTCGCCAAAGATGATCAATAAGTGATCCTAGCTACTCACGTTCATGCATAACCTCACCGTGTTCACTTTCCAAAAACCCCTTCGAAAAGAGACCGTCACGGTTACTCACACGGGTAGTGTATTATTTAGGATATGGTGTCAAGTTATCTACAACCGAAAATTAACAAATTTCCATCTGCCACATAACTGCGGGCACGGCTTTTGAAAGTTCATTACCCTGCAGGAGTGCCCCAACTTTGCCCATCACAAGCTCACGATATGCGGAGTCGCAACTCCATGTTGAGACGACCCGAGTATTCTCGAAATCCCGTGCTCAAGATATTTCGGCAAAGGTAAAACTAATCCAGCAAGACCTCCCGGCGTGCCGACACCCTAATAGTAGCCGTGCGTATCGCGTCTCAGGCTACGACCGGATGGGAAAGGCTACGGTAAAACCAGAACCTTGAGTTGCCTCAAGTCGGCCTCGCAGGCTGCCCAGTTTGGACCAACACTCATGAGGAGCACTATCCCGAGGATTGATTAAGAACTCGGGTTAATTACTCCCTATGCAAGTTTTTAGTTGTTAGGCAAATGTAGTACCAAAGTTGGGTCTTGCTGGAAAAGCTTTAAGCAGTGCGAATTATCGAGGGGGCGGGCATAAACCCCAACCGTGTTAGGAACGCAAAATCAAGGAACATAACACCGGTTTATCGGGTCCTAAGGTGGCATGATTGGAACAAAACACCAAGCAGTAGGCCAAGCCTTCCACCCATTACCAATATATATGTGCATTAATTAAATAAGATATATATTGTGTTATCCCAATAAAGAAGTCCAATCATGGAGCAATCTTCAAACTTCACCTGCAACTAACAACGCTATAAGAGGGGCTGAGCAAAAGCGTACTTAGCCAATCAACGGTTTGCTAGGAAGGCGGTTTGAGTGTTTCATGGCAACATAGGAGGCTGGCAAGACAAGAATAGGCATCGAGGCATAACTATAGAGGGAGACAACTAGCAAAGCAAAGATAGAGGTGATATCGGGGAATGGTCATCTTGCCTGGGATCCCGCTAGGAAGAAAAAAGAGTCCACAAAGTAGTCAAACAAATCGTCACAACTCTGGAACGAAACCGAAGCTAACGAGAGAAGCATACCGGAAAGAAGAAAACAACATGGTAAACACACAAGCATAAACAAGGCATATGATGCACAACCAAGTATGATGAATGTCCGGTTTAAATATGCATGGCATAGCAAGGTGCACAAGCAATACTACAAGTTAAGTGGAGCTCAATATGCAACGAGTTGCATATTGACGAAACACCACATTCACATATTTAGTTTGATCTCGTTTATTTACAAGACAAGATTAAATGTTGGTTAACATGGCAAGAGGTGAAGCATAAGTAATCTATACTATCTAGGCATTTTAAATGAGGCCGTAAATAACAACAACAATTCCAGAAAATCCCCATGTCATAAATAGCAATTTTAAGCAAACACAATTTAAACATTTTAAATGTTGTTATCATGATGCGAATGACACATTCAAGTTTTATGCAATTTTAGTGAAAAAGTTGACATGAACAAGATATGAAGCATTTGTCGCCATGACGGAAAGAAAGGGGTACCACGGCAACAACAACGGAAATGATGCCACGACAACATTCCGGTTCCGACAACATATTGAGATGCCAGCGCAAACGAAGTGACGCAATCATGTCATGCAAAGAGATAGGTGGGGTGCTCCCGTTACCGGGTTCCCACATGTCGGTGGCAAGGCAATGAGGAGGAACGTGGAAGCGACAAATTCGGACACGGTGCAAACGCGAGCATCTCATACAAGAAGCTTTCGTCCATGGTGATCGTCTCGACGGTATACCTTCGACGCATGCGTTCGGGGTGGATGGAGTTTGTCGAAGGAAGTAGCGGTACATGGGGCATGGAGGAAGTAGTTGTTCTCGCGGCGGTAATGGTACACGGTCGTCGTGGTACTCGGCGATTCCCCGTAGTTGTATTAACGTTTATGTAGTGGTACTCGATGTAGACGGTAGTTTTCGGACATGGGTCTCCATGTGCACGTCTTGACGGGTCCGAGGGCTCCGGGCGTCGTGGTACTTGGTATCTTCGTGAACATGATGTCGTGGTACTTGAGTAAAACTGCGAAGGCAGTCTTGGTGTTCCGGGTCTTCCTTGTTTAGCCGTTGGGATGCGGTGGCCTTGCGGTCTTGAGACCGACGACTCTGAGGCCATTTGTCAAGGGACTTGGCATCCCGTAGCAGCTGTAGTAGATGGCGGCAGAGCCCATGTGTCAGCGACACGGCAGCCCAGCAAGAGAAGGGAGCTGCTGGAGTCGAGGCAAGGCGATGGAGGCCATCGGGCGCGCGAGCAGGGCTGATGGAGGGAACTTGGGCAGGAGGAGGCCGAGCGCGGCTGCTCCTGTTGTCGGCGGCGGCAAGCTTCGGTGCAGGCGGAGGGGAGATGGTGCGTGGAGGCGGGATGGCGACGGGCGAGATGGAGCCCCGGTGGTGAGGGCGAGGAGCTCGAGGAGGACCTAGGGTGGGCTGGAGCCACTCATGTTCGCCTTCATGCCACGACGGGAGGACGCCGAGGAGGAACTGGTCGGGGCAGCGCAGTCTGATGAGAGGTTGCAGGGAGGCAGCGATGAGGCAGACCAGGCCGGTGAAGGTGCGGGCGCCAGGCCATGGCGACTAGGAGGAGGCCATGGTGCGCGGGGCGTGGACAAGCGAAGGTGAGGCCGATGGAGCTTGGTGGCGAAATGATCATGGCTGTCGATTCGAGGCGGCGACCGGAGCAACTCGTGTGTTGTGCGGGGTGAGCAGAGGAAGCGAGGAGAGGAGCGTGATGTGGTCGGGCGGCGCGTAGAGGAAGGAAGAGGGAGCGAGGTGCGGGAGAGATGGGGTGGCGGTGCTGGGAACGAGAGGGAAAGGTGAGATTGGGCAGGAGGGCTAGGGTTATGAGGAGGGGCGCTGGGACTTAGTGCCAATGGGCCAGACTGGTGGTGGGCTAATGCAGCCTGGCTGGGCTCTCTCTCTCTCTCCCTCATATTCTTTAGAAGAAAAGAATTAGAGAGAAGAAAAAGAAAGAGAGGGTTAGGGATAGAATTGGGCATGGGGATAATCTCCCGGACTCGTAAAAAAGAGGGTGACCCAAGAAAATAAGGAGGAAAGATTGTACGATGCAAATTCAAACTCATTTGAATTTTATTCAAATGGGTTTGAACTAGGACTAGATTTTGAAGTGTCCAAATATGTTCGGATTTTTAGAGGAACCTCGATAAAATGGATAAGAATTGTTGGCAAGGTTTGGGAGTAGAAACTTGACGTAGAAAAGTCATGGGAATTTTGCAAGTGTGTTTTGGTGATTCCAAAGCAATGGAATATTTTATAATAGCTCCATAAATATTAGGAGGATATGTTATAAAGAGAAGTCATCCTTCCCTCGATTTAAATGAATCAAAGATCCACACAATTTATTTAGTTGAGTTCTTAAAAATTAAAGACATGATGCAATGCAAAAAATAAATAGAGCAAGCACAAATGAAACACACGGTTAAAGCCAGAACATATGGAAGTCTTCTCGAGTATTGGTCTTGGGGCGTCACAACTCTCCCACATTAACAGAGGATCTCGACCCGAGATCCTAAGGATGGCACCGGATAGAAGCGGAAGAGGAAGAGGTAAAACAAAGTTGCTTCTTCGACAAACGAGTGAAACCAACAAACCTTGGAGGGTTGGACAACTTGAAAGAAAGAATACAATAAAGATGAACGAGATTACAAACACTCCATTAGCAAAGAGGAACAAGGAACACCGGCGATAATGAAGAGCTTAGGTGACAAGAAAGACATTGAAACCACTCCGATTAAAACAAGATAGAGAAGATATAAGAATGAAATAATTTGGACAGCACTCCGACTGAAAATGGAAGGAATTGAACATGAACTTTCCAAGTTGGGATGATACTTGATGAAATCAACAACACACTGCCTCCGAAACTATTGAATGAATGGCATAAGGGGTAAGAAAGGCTTCAGACAGCACTCCAGTTGAAAAGAGAGGAAAAACTTGATAGGATGAGAGAACTTGAAAAGAGGACACAGTACTCCGGTTAAATGGACAAGCAAGGAAAGAACATCATCTTGACAAAATGAGATGATGGTCAATGAGGGCAATATCACAATGCCTCTAAAATGAAAGAATAGATGCTAGATCATTAGGAAGAAAGAAAGTAGAAGAAAAAGATAACTTCTACCACCAATGAATTTGAGAATTATCCTTACGAAGATGGATTGAATAGAGTTGTTAGAAATTCAACAACGAAAAGAATAAGCTTGATGTGCGCTTATGGAAAACATCCCAAAGTTATGAGGTGACAACCGGCCACTAATGGAAAACAATAGATTGGATTGAGATCAACGAAGAGATGAAAACTTTTTCCACCGAGAGGATAAATAGAGAACTTGAGTCATTTATAAGCACCATAAATAACAACAATCCTCAGGGAAAAGCTTTTAGGTGAAATACAATCCAAGATTACTCCAACGAATAAATTGAAGGGTTGGAAAGATCTCCTGAACAAAGAAAATGATGGGTTTAAATATCTCATTCCTGGCAACTTGTGAATCATGAAACATGAAGGGAAATTGTCAAAAATGACATACCACCATCTCAAACGATAAGGTAGAAAGAATTGCACTTAGGAATGCAAGAAGAAGAATACTTGCACTCTTCCAACAAGAATCTTGATGAACACTTCGAGGATGAATTAAATCATGATGAACCACCATGAAGAACTCCGGCAACAAAATGATGAGAAGTGAAGGATGAACAGAATAAGATTGAAACCTTGCAATGATTTAGACGGATCTTTGCGATGAGAAAATTAATAGAGCTAAGAACACCGGGAGACAAGACGAACAACTTGAAACCAAGAATTTATTCCTCATGAATAAACTCTGAAGGAAGGGATTAATCACTTGGATGAAATAAGAATAAAAATTATGATATGTATATCCTTCACCAATTAAAATTGATGAAAGACAACGGATTGGGCATACTACTTATTCTTCTTGAAAAGGATTGGAGAGAGATATAGCACAATTCAACGGACCACCGACAAGATTTGGAAAGAACGAATGAATTGATATGATAAGAACGAAAGAGTAATCTTGAATGAACAACCATAAGAATTGAAAATGAACGAAGTGAATAGAACGAATCACCGGGAAGAATTAGAAAAATAACAAAATCACTTGAGGAATCTTAAATACAAAAGAATGAAGGGACCACAAGCGGATTAAAGAATACTTGAACGATGCACCGGAACAATATGGAGACCAACGAAGAGGCATCAATTAAGAATAGTTGGAGGGCGAAGTTGTAAACTAAGAATGAAGAAATCTTTTGAAATGATGGCCTTCGGAGGATCACAATGGAAAGAATTCATGAAATGCTTCGGATGGGTAAGAAAAGATTCCTCGTGATCGAAACAACTATGAGGATGTCAGGAAGCTAAAACCACAAATCTTCAAGAGAACGGGCCAAGATTTAAGAGAAACTCTTCTCCGGTCTTCAAATGTTGAGAAGAACGATGAGAAATACCATGAAGAATTTGAGATACTCCGAAAGAATGAAAATATAAGGTTGAAGCAACAATGAATGAAAGCGATCTTAGAGAAGGCATATGACTGATGGAATCAATACTTACGTCACACTTTGAAAAGAATTTCAGAATAACTCCGGAAAATTAGAAGAGTCAGGTAAGATCCTAGGAAAAGACATGTAGGTTAGGGCCCACTGAAAAGAAACACCGTTGGGAAAGATTGCTTGAGAGATAGTGCACCGGTTGAATTAAATGGCTTGAATAAGATAACAACCTCAAAATAGCTTGAACGGGTTAATAATGGAAACACGAATCTTCCAAGATATCTTCAGCACTCCGGAGAAGAATTAGAGAGAGTTGAATAAGCAAGAGAGACTTGGATAAGAAATTCCAACATCGGAAACCTTGTGAAACAAGAGGCACAGATATGATAAACGCCGAAGCTTGAATTACATCCACTGGCAGAATTTGAGAACAAAAGAATGATGAACTTGAAACTCCTGAGAATCTTCATGAGCAATCACCGGATGAAATATTAATTAAAATTTGTTGAAGCGACTTCACATGAATAAAAGGACACTTGATTAAGAATTATGGCTCCATAAATAAAAAGGGTGGAAGGGTGGGGAAAAACAAAGACATAAATGAACGAAACGGACACCATTGCGAAAACTGAGAATTGGTCTTGCACATAATGAAATGATCGGGTGGGAGGGTCGTACACGGGCGTTGTGGTACTCGGCGATTCCCCGTAGTTGTATTAATGTTGATGTAGTGGTACTCGATGTCGACGGTAGTTTTCAAATTTGGGTCTCCATGTGCACGTCTTGACGGGTCCGAGGGCTCCGGGCGTCATGGTACTTGGTATCTTCGTGAACATGATGTCGTGGTACTTGAGTAAAACCGCGAAGGCAGTCTTGGCGTTCCGGGTCTTCCCAGTTTATCGTTGGGATGCGGTGGCCTTGCGGTCTTGAGACAGACGACTTTGAGCTCATATGTCAGGGGACTTGGCATCTCGTAGCAGCAATAGTAGATGGCGGCTAAGCCCACGTGTCGGCGACACGACAGCCCAGCAAGAGAAGGGAGCTGCTGGAGCAAGGCGGCGGAGGCCATCGGGCGCGCGAGCAGGGCTGATGCAGGGAACTTGGGCAGGAGGAGGCTGAGCGCTGCTGTTCCTATTGCCGGCGGCGGCAAGCTTCGGCGCAGGCGGAGGGGAGATGGCGCGTGGAGGCGGGATGGCAACGGGCGGGATGGAGCCCCGGTGGTGGGGAGCGAGGATCTCGAGGACGACCGAGGGCGGGCTGGAGCCACTCCTGTTCGCCTCGATGCCACGACGAGAGGACGCCGACGAGGAACAGGTCGGGGCGGCGCGGTCTGATGAGAGGTTGCAGGGAGGTAGCGACGAGGCAGACCAGGTCGGTGAAGGTGCGGGCGCCATGCCATGGCGATGAGTAGGAGGCCATGGTTTGAGGGGCGTGGACAAGCGAATGTGAGACTGACGGAGCTTGGTGGAGAAATGGCCATGGCTGTCGACTTGAGGCGGTGGCCGGAGCAGCTCGTGTGTTGTGCGGGGTGAGCAGAGGGAGCGAGGAGAGGAGCGCGATGCGGTCGGGCGGTGCGCAGAGGAAGGAAGAGGGAACGAGGTGCGGAAGAGATGGGGTGGCAGCGCTGGGACCGAGAGGGAGAGGTGAGATCGGGCAGGAGGGCTAGGGTTATGAGGAGGGGTGCTGGGCCTTAGTGCCAATGGGCCAGACTGGTGGTGGGCTGATGCAGCCTAGGTGGGCTCTCTCTCCCCCTCATATTCTTTAGAAGAACAGAATTAGAGAGAAGAAAATGAAAGAGAGGGTTAGGGAAAGAATTGGGCATGGGGATAATCTCTCGGACTCGTAAAAAAGAGGGTGACCCAAGAAAATAAAAGGAGGCAAGATTGAACGATGCAAATTCAAACTCATTTGAATTTTATTCAAATGGGTTTGAACTAGGACTAGGTTTTGAAGTGTCCAAAAATGTTCGGATTTTTGGAGGAACCTCGATAAAATGGATAAGAATTGTTGGCAAGGTTTGGGAGTAGAAACTTGACATAGAAAATTCATGGGAATTTTGCAAGTGTGTTTTGGTGATTCCAAAGCAATGGAATATTTTATAATTGCCCCATAAATATTAGGAGGGTTTGTTATAAAGAGAAGTCATCCTTCCCTCGATTTAAATGGATCGAAGACCCACACAATTTATTTAGTTGAGTTTTTAAAAATTAATGACACGATGGCATGATGACATGATGCAATGCAAAAAATAAATAGAGGAAGCACAAATGAAACACACGGTGAAACCCAGAGCATATGGAAGTCTTCTCGAGCATCGGTCTTGGGGCGTCACAACACAGGTCCTGTCGCTCCACCGAAGCAGCACGGAGGTCCCGCCGCACCGTCGATGCAGTAGAGTGGTCCGGCCGCGCCGCGGAAGTAGAAGAGATGTCCCGTCATGCCGTGAATGCAACAGAGATGTCCTCCCGCGCCGCGGCGGCCTGGGAAAATGTCTCGCAGGCAGGCGAGGACTCTTACAGGCGCATGCATGCGATCGTCCATAGCCAGATGGATCAGATCTCCGGCTGGGCAAGGTTACAGGACGACATGAAAGCCTCCTTTGAACAGGCTACCGGCGTCATCCGGCAACTAAATGAGAGCAATGTGAAGTTTCGGGCCGAGCGCGACCTGCTGGGTGCAAAGATCGTCAAAAGTGCAGAGCAGCAGGAGAAGACCACTGCCTTGTAGAAGAGGACCAATGTCATCTTCGAGAAACGTATGGACGAGAATGCCATGCTGCGCATTAAGCGCAGAAGGCTGGTGGAGGAATCCGTGGATGCTCTCAAGCGGCATCTTGAGGACAAGAAAGAGCTCATCGCCGCTCGCCGCGGAGACTAGTTCCCGCGGCCTGCAGCAACGTGTCGAGAAAGTAGAGATCAGCGAGCCAGATCGTTTTCTTCCTTCTTCTTTTGCCCTTGTGTATTTCGGGCATTGCTGCATGTTGCTTTTTTTAATTATGTTCCTAAATATGTAAGACAATTATTATCCACTGTCATCGTCCTTATATTCATTGTCCTTGTTATAAGTCGCAGTCGATGCTGTATAGGTCCGTTGGATCTTACATCAAGATCCGTGCAAAACTTTTTTTTAGATTTTCATTTTTCTCTCTGTCTAGTGAGACATATAGCTACGCCATAGAATAGGGGCTCGGGCACCATTAATGGAGACGTTGTGAGGGAGGTGCGCGGCGGGTAGCGGTCAATGGGCTCTCCTCCCGATGAGCACGTACAGGGGTCTGATTGCACGCCTCCCATACTCAAATAGCTACCCCGCACGGCACCTCCCAGCCATTAAAAAAAGGGGACGCACGACGACATGTAATTGGTAACTAGGACGCCCACGGTTTCAATAATACTTGTGTTTCCGGTTTGTAATGTGACAGCACTTATTCCAAAATGACTTTGTTGATTGTTAATGTGTGTGCCTTCGCAAATCAGACAGAAAAATTACCACAACCTGTTGGTGCCATGTCATGAAACCATGCCAAGCTTCATGATTCTCAGGTGTGTTTTGGATTTACAGGAATTAAAAAACCAAGTTTCTCAATCTTTCTAGGCCGAGCCACGGTGCCCAGATGTTTGAATTTCATTCCCATTTCTTGCATGGGACCTAAGCATGCACATAAGGACACATATTTTTTTTTCAACCAATTTATATGCACTAGAGCATGTGCATGTAGTTCAAATTTGAATTATGCACATCAATGTATTGAAAACTCAGTTAATGCATGAAAATGACAAAACGAACCCCAAAAAATCACAAAAATTGACACAACACTCCTGTTGTTCTATGTTGACACGAGAAAAAAATTGAAAGCAATAAGAGGCAATGGATATCGCTTCGTCCCCAAAGGTAGGACGTTCCCTACCGAAACCATCATGCTTGTTGTGAGAAGCTCTGGCTTGTGAGAAGCATATACCCAAACCTGCCCCAAATGGGACAAAAAATTTACCACGGCATGTTGATGCCGCTCCATGATAGCATGCCAAGTTTCATGAATTTTAGACGAGTTTTGGATTTACTAGAATTTAAAAACCAGGCATCTCAATGTTTTGCCAGCAATCAACGGCACCATGGTGTTTGAATTTCATTCCCATTTCTTGCATGGGACCTAAGCATGCACATAAGGACACAGATTTGATTTTTCAACCAATTTATATGCACTGGAGCATGTGCATGTAGTTCAAATTTGAATTATGCACATAAATGCACTGAAAATGACCAAATGAACCCCGAAAAATCACAAAAATTGACACAACACTCCTGTTGTTCTATGTTGACACGAGAAAAAAAATTGAAAGCAATAAGAGGCAATGGATATTGCTTCGTCCCCAAAGGTGGGATGTTCCCTACCTAAACCATCATGCTTATTGTGAGAAGCATATACCCAAACCTGCCCCAAATGGGACAAAAAATTTACCACGGCATGTTGATGCCGCTCCATGATAGCATGCCAAGTTTCCTGATTTTTAGACGAGTTTTTGGATTTACTAGAATTTAAAAACCAGGCATCTCAATGTTTTGCCAGCAATCAACGGTGCCCTGGTGTTTAAATTTCATTCCCATTTCTTGCATGGGACCTAAGCATGCACATAAGGACACAGATTTGATTTTTCAACCAATTTATATGCACTAGAGCATGTGCATGTAGTTCAAATTTGAATTATGCACATAAATGCATTGAAAACTCAGTTAATGCATAAAAATGTCCAAACGAACCCCGAAAAATCACAAAAATTGACACAACACTCCTCTTGTTCTATGTTGACACGAGAAAAAATTTGAAATCAATAAGAGGCAATGGATATCACTTCGTCCTACCGAAACCACCATGCTTGTTGTGAGAAACTCTGGTTTGTGAGAAGCATACACACAAACCTGCCCCAAATGGGACAAAAAAATTACCATGGCATGTTGATCCCGCTCCATGGTAGCATGCCAAGTTTCATGAATTTCAGACGAGTTTTGGATTTACTAGAAATTAAAAGCCGTTTATCTCAATGTTTTGCTGGAATCAACGATGCCCCGATTATGTGCATTATGTAGGCATTAATGCACGTAATTCAAATTCAAACAATCAGTGCATGAAAGTGTCGGTGTACTAAGGTAGGGGTACCTCAGTACCCCAACTTGTGCACGGGCAGTTGCAGCTTCCCGCGGCAAGGTTTACTGCGGACTCGCCGGAGACCTTCCTGCTCCTTATTAAACCATTCAAAAACAAAGTATACAAGACATAAGACCAAGACCCCGGCAAGAGGAGCTTGCCGGGAAGGCCGTGCCAGGCTCAAGATTGCTCCATTAACACGAGACCCTGGCAAGAGGAGCTTGCCAGGAAGATTAGAAGACAACGCCTCGGCGCTACATGCGCCCCGGCAAGGGGCCCGGGGAGCGGCAAGCTCCCGGGCCCGGCAAGATCGAGGCCCCGGCAAGGCGCTTGCCGGGAAGATTGCGCTGTGTGCCCGCGCTCCAGCTCATCGGCCCACGCGTCGCCCTGGGGCCTATCCAGGGACGCGTGGCGGGTGGCTGTGCAGCCTGGGGGACACGGTGGCACTCCACGGTGATGGCTCCATCGCCGTGGCGGACGGAGACGCTAAGGCGGGAACTTTTGGGGTCGACGGCGACGGGCATTAAATGCCCTTGTCCCCCGCTGTTAGAGTAGGTATAGACCACTGTTCAGTACTGTAGCTCCACTGTTCCCGCACTGTTACAACTACCACCTCTTTTACATTTTTACCCCTTTCTCCTACGTTGACACCTGTCGGTGACCCCTTGCACTATAAAAGGAGGCCCATGCACAACGTGGAGGGGGTTCGAAACCTAGATCACTCTCGCGCACGGTGTAGCTGCTTCTTCAAGCTCCCGAGCGCCCCAACTCAATACACAACTAAGCAGGAGTAGGGTTTTACGCGTCTACCGTGGCCCGAACCTGGGTAAAAACTGCCCGCGTGTTTGCCTCGATCCGCTCTTTGTGCTCCCTCCGCCCTCGTACCGCACAGACAAGGGGCTCCGGTCCCATAGGTGCTCGTGGCGGACAGTTTCCCCCGACATCTTTGGCGCGCCAGGTAGGGGGCGTCGAGGTTGTGCGAACCTGATCCGGCGTTCGCGCGGGCGCACTCTTCATCAACCTCTCCAGCTTCACCAGCAACTTCATCAGCGACAACTCCATGGCCCCGAAGAAGAAGGCTTCGGAGGTCGGAGGCCCGTCTGCGTCTCACCCGCCGCCACCAGAGCCAACGGTGGGCGGGGGAGATGCCGTCGGAAGGGTGGTTGCCGGTGAGGACACTCACGGCGCCACCAGATCCAAGAACAGGACGGACGACCGAACCTCGGTCTCCGTGGACGCGCCGCGTCCATCTCAGCACACGACGACCCAGCAGCGCCATACCACGGGAGGTGGTATCCGCTTGCTGGGGCAAGGCCAAACTGGAGGCTCGCGGGACGCCCTGGACCCCCGTCCGGGCACAAGCAAGGCTAAGGCGCCGGCGCGGGACCCCGCTCCTTCTAACGTTGTTAGAAGTCCGAGCGTATCCCGCTCCTCGCACCGCTCGCCCCCGTTCCCTTCCACTCCAGCAGAAGCGCTCGCAAGAGCGCAGCTGCTCCTCGACTTTCCTCCAGCGGCCGACAAGGCCGAGGAATGGAGGGCCACTATCCGGAGCCTGATAGACTTCGCCAACAAAGAATCTCCACAGCAGCCGTCGGCCTCACGGCCGCGGCAAGCTGAGAAGACGAAGGCTATCGGCGACAAGACTGCCGGGGGTGCGACAAGCGTGCACTCCCCGCCGCAAAAGCAGAAGACGCCGCCCCGCCGGAACAACCCCGACGACGGCTCCACAGCCTCGTCGGACCCGCGGGCCCGTCGGGACCAGCGCCAGGTCCTCGACGACCGGCGAGACGAAGACGCTCGGACCACGATCGAGCGCCGCCGAGAAGCTCGGCGACAATCCGACAAGAGAGCTGGAAACACTGTCGACGCGCACGCGCCCGGTGAGCCAAGCGACTTGCCGTACGCGGCAGGCTGCCCTGCGTTCACCCGCGAGCTGCGGCGCGTCCAGTGGCCCAGCATGAAGAATTTCAAGCCCGACGTACCGGAGAAGTACGACGGCAAGACGCACCCCTCGGAATTCCTCAGCGTCTACACCATCGCAGTACAAGCTGCCGGGGGGCGCGACGAGAAGATCTTAGCCAATTACTTCCCGCTCGTGCTAAAGCCGAACGTCCGTTCGTGGCTCATGCACCTGCCGGAAGGCTCTATCTCTTCTTGGGCCGACCTCTGCCATCAGTTTGTTGGCGCCTTCACCGGCGGCCACAAACCCCATGGCCAGGAGAGCGATCTCCATATCTTGGCCCAGAAGGAAGGCGAACCCCTGCGCAAGTATATCCAACGCTTCAGCCGGGTGCAGCACAACATCCCTGACGTTCACCCTGCCGCGGTTATCAGCGCGTTCCACCAGAACGTGCGTAACCGCCGCATGCGTGAGGAGATGGCGATGACGAAGATTAGAGACGTCAGCGAGCTCTACGCCCTTGCTGACAAGTGCGCACGCGCAGAAGAGGGGAGGAAACTCCCCGGAGAGGATGCTGGCGCAGGGGGGAGCGACAGCGACGACGCCGCCCCGGCAAAGAAGAGCCGGCGACGGAACAACAGAAAGAAGGGCAAGAAGGAGGTGCTTGCCGTCGAGAAGTCCGGCAAGGAGGCCCCCGCCAAGCAGACGCAGGCTGGCGGCTCCGGCAAGGAGCCTGCCCCTGCGGCGGCGGCCGACAAGCCGGGTAGCTCCGACAAGCAATACTGTAAGATTCACCGCACCAAGGGTCACGATCTTTCCAACTGCAAGCGCGTCGAGTACCTCGTCGAGCAGCAAAAAGCTGAGTACGAGAGGCGCGACAAGGAGAAGGCCCAAGGTGGCGGGGAAGAGCCCAGCAAGAAGCGGCCGTTCAATGGCCGGGGAGGACGCCGCGGCAAAGCTAAGCAGCGGCAAGGAGATCGACCTCCCCGGGGCCGCGACAACGACGAAGACGACGATGAAGACATGGAGGATGATGAGAACAGCGAGCAGGAGTTCCAGAAGGCCACGGAGGTCCTCTGCGTCGACGGTGGCGCCTCCCTGCACACCTCCCACCGCCAACTAAAGCAGTGGGTGCGTGAGGTCAATGCAGCGGAGCCGCCCGTGGAGTCGCGCAGGCTCCTCAAATGGTCCAGCACGCCCATCATTTTTGATCTTGAGGATCACCCTGACCGCACCACTGCGGTCGGGTGCTTGCCGATGCTGGTTTCTCCCACCATCCGCAACCTCAAGGTCACCAAAATGTTGGTTGACGGCGGGGCCGGGCTGAACTTGATCTCCTCTGCTGTGATCAAGAAGCTCCAGATACAAGACGGCGAGCTCGAAGAGACCGGTTCATTCCAAGGAATCAACCCGGGAAGGAGCAAGCCCAAGGGAAAGATCACTCTGCCGGTGACCTTTGGCGGGGAGCTCAACTTCAGGACTGAGCGCATCACTTTCGACGTCGCCGATATTCCATTGCCCTACAATGGAATACTTGGCCGTCCTGCCCTCGCCAAGTTCATGGCAGCTTCCCATTATGCCTACAACGTGCTGAAGATGCCGGGGCCGATAAGTGTCATCACTGTCCATAGCGACAAGAAGGATGCGCTTATTTGCGCCGACAAGATTTACCGGGATGCGGCAGCTGTGGCCGAGAAGGATACTCTTGCCGCTGAAGCTCCCGGGGGGAAGAAGACGAAGACCAAGTCCGGCAACTGCTCTGGGACCCACTCCGGCAACCGCACCTCCTCGGAGTGCTGCGCTGCCGTCGAGGACGTTCCATCGAGCTCCACCGGCAAGAGTAAGCAAGGAATGGCTGCTCCTCCGGCAACCAAGAAAGTGTCCGCAAAGGAGGACGGCACTGGTGGTACCTTCACCATCAGTGCCACCCTTGACAGCAAATAGGAAAGCGCGCTCGTCGCCTTCCTGCGGGCGAATGTCGATGTGTTTGCTTGGCAACCATCTGACATCCCCGGTGTTCCCAGGAAGGTGATTGAGCACAAGCTTGCTGTCTGTCCTCATGCGCGGCCCATCAAGCAGAAAGTGAGGAAGCAAGCCGTGGAGCGCCAAGAGTTCATCAACGAGGAAATCAAGAAGCTAGAGGCGGCAGGTCTAGTTAGAGGTGTGATCCATCCGACGTGGTTGGCAAACCCAGTCGTCGTGCGCAAGGCCAACGGGAAGTGGAGACTCTGTATAGACTTCACCGATGTGAATAAAGCATGTCCCAAGGATCCCTTCCCTTTGCCGCGCATTGACCAAATCGTTGACTCCACTGCCGGATGTGAGCTACTCTGCTTTCTTGATGCATACTCAGGCTATCATCAGATTTTCATGGCCAAGGAAGATGAAGAGAAGACTGCATTTATCACTCCATGTGGCACTTATTGCTTTATCCGCATGCCATTTGGATTGAAGAATGCAGGCTCAACTTTTGCAAGGGTAGTGTACACTGCTTTCGAGCCACAGATCCACAGAAATGTAGAAGCTTACATGGATGACATCGTGGTGAAGAGCAAGAGCAAGGAAACCTTGGTCCAAGATCTAGAAGAAACATTTCAGAACCTGCGCAAGATACAGCTCAAGTTGAACCCCGAGAAGTGCGTCTTTGGAGTCCCTTCCGGCAAGCTTCTCGGGTTCTTTGTGTCACAGAGGGGGATTGAAGCCAACCCCGACAAGATCAAAGCCATTGAGCAGATAGAGGCCCCGAAGCGCGTCAAGGATGTCAGAAGGCTTGCAGGTTGCGTGGCCGCCCTCAGTAGGTTCATTTCAAAATCTGCAGAACGCGCCCTACCTTTCTTCAAAATCTTGAAGAAGGCAGGTCCCATGAAGTGGACTCCGGAAGCGGAGGCGGCGTTGCAGGATTTGAAACGGTACTTGTCCTCCACTCCTATACTTGTCGCACCTAGACCACAGGAAAAGTTGTTGCTATATCTAGCGGCAACCAACCAGGTGGTTAGTGCTGCGTTAGTAGCGGAGAGGGAGTCCGACGAGGAGCCAGCACCACCGGCAAGCGAATCCAGCGACAAGCAGGGGGCTGTCCCGGCAAGCTCTGGTCCCGACAAGGAAGACTCTGCGCAGGAACAAGGAGAGGTGCGGAAGAAAATGGTGCAGCGCCCAGTGTATTTTGTAAGTTCCCTTCTCCAGGGAGCTAGATCAAGATACTCTGGTGTGCAAAAGTTGCTTTTCGGCCTCCTCATGGCCTCGAGAAAGCTGCGCCATTACTTCCAAGCCCATGAGATAACAGTGGTCACTCGCTTTCCGTTGAAGAGGATATTGCACAATCCAGAAGCAACAGGCAGGATCGTTGAGTGGGCACTGGAGCTGTCGAGCTTTGGACTCAAGTTTGAAAGTACTTCAACCATACAGAGCAGAGCTTTGGCAGAATTCATAGCTGAGTGGACCCCGACACCAGAAGAAGAAGTTCAAGAAACAAGTGCACCCGTACAAGAAGCGACAAGTGAATGGGTAATGTATTTTGACGGTGCCTTCTCGCTGCAAGGCGCCGGTGCTGGCGTGGTACTCATCGCGCCCACCGGAGAGCACCTCAAATATGTTATCCAGATGCACTTTCCCAGGGAGCAAGCGACAAACAACACTACAGAGTACGAAGGCTTGCTTGCCGGCCTCAGGATCGCGGCCGAACTTGGGATCAGAAAGCTGATTGTGCGGGGCGATTCTCAGTTGGTGGTCCGACAAGTTAACAAGAGCTATCAGAGCCCTTTGATGGAAGCTTATGTCGATGAAGTGAGAAAGCTTGAGGAACACTTTGAAGGTCTGCAGATGGAGCACGTCCCAAGAGCCCAAAATGAAATTGCAGATGGCCTTTCAAAGTGCGCCTCGATGAAGTTACCTGTGGAACCAGGGACCTTCTTGCTCAAGCTGACTCAACCATCCGTTACACCATCAATTGGGCAGTCCAAGAAGAGAAAGTTGGTCTCCGGCGACTACTTACCGGCGGATCTTCCTGAAACCGCCGCCAAGATCCCCAAGATCAACAACCAAAACGCTGAGGAGCAGTTTGCTCCTGCAAGCCCTCGGGCTTGTACAGTTGAAGCAAATGTTCCCGGCAAGCCTCGCCCCGGCGAGCTTGACGAGGGACCGTCAGCTCCGGCAGGACCAGAGGTCCTTGCCGTAGAAGCTGAGGTTCCCGCAGCGGCCCTCGAGCCTTTAGTCCTTGCAGTCGAGCCTCGGGCTCCGGCATGGGCGCAGCAGATCGTCCGTTTCCTTCAGACTGGAGAACTTCCCGACGACGCTCAAGAGATAGAAAAGATAACCAGGCAGTCAAGTATGTATCAGTTCGTGGATAACGAGCTGTACAGAAGAAGACTCAACGGTGTCAGGTTGAAGTGCATCTCCAGGGAAGATGGACAGAAGCTGTTGGCAGAAATACACGGAGGCATATGCGGCCACCACATTGGCGCAAGGGCGCTTGCCGGGAAAGCTTTCCGGCAAGGGTTCTTTTGGCAAGAAGCCCTCCAAGATGCAACTGCACTAGTAACCAAGTGTGAAGCGTGCCAATTCCATGCGAAACAAATCCATCAGCCAGCTCAAGCTCTCCAAACAATCCCTTTGTCATGGCCCTTCTCGGTCTGGGGGCTCGATATCCTCGGCCCTTTCCCTCGTGCTGTCGGGGGCTTTGAGTACTTGTACGTTGCAATCGACAAGTTCACAAAGTGGCCAGAAGTGGAGCCGGTGAGGAAGGTGACAGCACAGTCAGCAGTCAGGTTCTTCAGGTCGATTGTTTGCCGTTTCGGGATCCCTAACAGGATCATCACCGACAACGGTACGCAATTCACCAGTCGCACCTTCATGCAGTACGTCCAAGACCTTGGCGCCAAGGTCTGTTTTGCTTCTGTTGCTCACCCGAGGAGCAACGGTCAAGCGGAGAGGGCAAATGCTGAAGTGCTGCGCGGACTCAAGACAAGGACCTTTGACAGGCTGCGCAAGTGCGGAAGAAATTGGATAGAGGAGCTCCCGGCGGCTCTTTGGTCAATCAGAACGACACCAAGTCGAGCCACCGGACAGACACCTTTTGCTCTAGTCTATGGAGCAGAAGCAGTTCTCCCCACGGAACTCGTATACGGATCTCCTCGAGTGCTCGCTTATGATGAGCTCGAGCAAGAGCAACTGCGGCAAGATGACGCATTGCTCCTTGAGGAGGGACGTCTCCAGGCTGCTGTACGAGCTGCTCGATATCAGCAAGCTTTGCGCCGCTACCATAGCCGCAAAGTCAAGGCCAGGAGTCTCGAGGAAGGCGACCTTGTTCTTCGGCGTGTTCAGTCCGCCAAGAGTTCTAACAAGTTGACGCCGAAGTGGGAAGGCCCTTATCGGGTGAGACGAGTCACGAGGCCCGGCGCTGTCCGCCTCGAGACCGAAGAAGGCTTACCGGTGAGCAACTCCTGGAACATAGAGCATCTTCGCAAGTTTCACCCCTAAGGCGCGGTTGCCGTGATCCGCTCCGGCAACCACCTTTTGTACAAGCTTTGCCGCTGTTGCATGTAACCCTTTGTACAAAGCCGGGCGCAGACCCCGTGCATCAGTAAAGTTTTCGTATTTCTCGCATCGATTGCCTTTTGCATGTTTCTCTTTGCTATTTGCATGTTCTGTTTGGCATTCGGTGCAACACTCAAGTATACGGTAAGCAATAGCACGCCGAAAGGCCATATGCTTGTTTCCCTCTGCCTTTTCTTTCCTCTTAAACAGAAGGAACGTTCCTCGCGCACAAGTTTGCCGGGGGGGAAGGAGGTGGAGGAGGAACCAAGTGCTGTTCAAGAAAGAGAAGTCTTACCGGAAAGCAAGCGACATAAGCGAGCAACATATGAAAGATAAGTTGATAGAATTTGACCAGTTCAAATTTTAAATTTTAGTTGTCTCCCTTGAACAGTCACACTTTGTATGGAAAACCTGTGCGCGGAGGAACCTACCCGTAGCTTGCCGCACCCTTATCTTGTCTTCGAGTTCACTCAACGATTTAAGTGAGCTGCGACAAGTGTCGCGCCCTTGCTTCGTTTCCGAGTACGCTCAGCAAGCTAAGCGCGTTGCGGCTAGCTGCGGCAAGGTTGCTTGCCGGCGAGGACCTTGGCCAGCAGGCTGCTCAGAGTCCAGCACTCAGCGCTCGCGGAAAAGGCCCCTTGCCGGCAAGCTCCCCGGGAGCGTAGGGTGAAAAGCATACAAAGTCAAAGATTGAGACAAGGAAGATAACATTGCACTGATTGATCGAAATAAAGCAAATATCTTACAAGGATAACTTGTCGCAATGGACTAATGAGTTCATGACATAATGTGCAGCAACAAAAAGATAAAGATAAATGGATCCCTAGTCTACGCGGTCGCCCTCCTTCCTGCCAAGCTTTGCCACCTTGGCGATGATGTGGGAGACCTGCTCCTTCAGGGCCTCCGTATCTGCATCAGCCGGCAAGCTGCGAAGAACGTTCGTCAGATTGATTCCCGGGTTGCGGAACACAATCTTCGTCAGCACCCGCTCCAGAGTTCCCGCGCAGAGCAGGCGCGACTCCTCGGCCAGCTGCGCGGGGATGCGGTTCCGGAGACCCGCAAGGGCCGGCGCGATCCCTCTGAAGAAAAGGCTGAGCCTGGCGCTGTGCGGAAGATCTGGATCCGGCGAGTAGATAAGATGTTCAACCTTCAACGCCAGCAGCTCCTGGTCAATATTGGACGCAGAAGAAACCAGGTCTTCGGTCCACACCTCAATAGTTTGCCGGAAGAGCTCGGACGCCTTGTTGACGTTCTCCACCAAGGTCCGCTCCTTGCGGAGCTCATCCTTCAACTTGGTTTCCTGAGCTCGGGCGGCATCGAGCGATTCCTTCAGAGTGGTGACCTTCAGCTCCAAGTCCTCAATGGAGTCCTTGGCGGCCTTCAGCTCGTCGCCCCTCTTTGATAAACTCACCTGAAGCTCCGAGTTTGTGTGAGCATCCTTCTCGCGCTCCAAGATGAGCGCGGCAACCTTCTCGGCGCTCACCTTCATCGCCTTCTCCAACTGTTCGACCTTGGCGGCGAGCTCTTTCTTGGCGTCTTCCGCGGCAACCGCGGCGGCTTTCGCCTCCTTCAGCTCCCCGCCAAGGGCAGC
This sequence comes from Secale cereale, assembly GCA_902687465.1. Lineage (NCBI taxonomy): Eukaryota > Viridiplantae > Streptophyta > Magnoliopsida > Poales > Poaceae > Secale > Secale cereale. The sequence goes on from LR738712.1 coordinate 517,079,789, forward strand.
CTCGCGAGCGGCAAGGTCTTCTTCATGAGAGTCCAGCTCGACCTTCCGCTGCGCGAGCTCTCCCTCTCGCCGGGACATCTCCACCCCGGCGAGACGCTGCTGTTCATCGGCTTCAGCCTTCTCGAGCACCCATTCCTGGTACTCGCCGGCGAGACGCTCCCGCTCCTCCGCCACCTCGCGGAGGGCTGCCTGATTGGCGGCGCTGAGCTCCGCCGCACGCTTCTCCATTTTTGCCGCGGCCTTGGCGGCAAGAGCCTCCCGGGAGGCGAGCTTCGCCTGCCTGGCCCGGTAAAGGGCCAGGAGTTGGTGGAGCAATCTCTCCTCCTCGGGCCCCTCACCTCCACCGGGCGCCTGGACGATCTTCAGGCCTGCGGAGGCGAGGACTTCTCCGTCGAATGCCTCCCCCTCCGCAGGAGCTCGCGATGAAGACCCCCACGGCATCTGGATAAAGACGCCGTTGGGGGCCTCGAGATAGAACCTCTGCTCCTCGCCGGCGGAGGGACCGGTGGCCGGTGTAGCATCCGATGCTCCCGCCGCCTCTGGGTCGGCGGTGCGGCCACCGTCCCCCTCCCCGGCCGCTGCGTCTGCAGCCGGGGCAGTCTCTTGCGCGGCCGGCTCGGCGGCCTCGGCTATCTCCTCGACGACAGGAGCGTCGCCGCCGCCGCCCTGCGCGTCCTCCTCCTCGAGGATGATAACCTCCGTCTCCATGGGCGCAGGAGGAGGAAGATCTAAGAAGAAGAAGAAAAAGAAGTTCAAGACTCAAGCAAATATCCAAAAAAGAGGCAATGTCAAGAAAGCAAATCACAAAACTTACCTTGGTGGGCGTCCTCTGCAGCGGGCTCCCTCGCCGGGGAGCTCGGCCTTGGCGGGGTGACCACCCTCGCCGGGCTGCTCGCCCTTGGCGGGGTACTCTGCCTTGGCGGAGTACCCGCCCTGGGCGGAGCGCTCTCCCTTGCCGGAGAGTTCTGCCTTGGCGGGGACGGCGGGGCCTGCGGCTCCTCGACAGCGCTCTCCGGGCGCTCTTCCCGCTGCGGCTCCTCCTCTGCATAGAACAAGACGAGAGACGTCAAGACATGAAGACAAAACCAAATCCAAAGGCGTACCCCGACAAGCAAGAAGAGAAAAACCCCAGACTTACGCTGGGGGCTGCGCTGCGGGCTACGCTGGGGGCTGCTCCTCGGAGCAGCGCTCGGGTCCGGCAGGCTCGGCTCCGGCACGCCCTCTGTTGCCGTAGCTGCCGAGTCCTCCGCGACCTCAACCTCGGGCGCCTTGGCCTTCTTCGCCGCGCGATGGGCCAGGGTCCTGAAACCAGAGCAACGAATAGAGTCAGCATCAACAGAAAAACCAAGACGGAAACAAAAAAGATGTAAGGTCTCGGATCCTTACTCTTGGTCCTCCTCGTCGTCCTCGCTCAGCGCGGAGAAATCATACTCCACCGTGGGCGCGTCGGCGCGAGGAGCGGAAGACGAAGACTCCCTTGCGCGTTTGGTGTTCACCGGGGCCGGGGGCTGCGAAGACCCAGCCCCTGTGGTCGCCGGCGCCCGAGGAGCGGGCGGAGCCGCTGCTCCGCTCTGAGAAGATCCTTGCCGGCTCGCTGCCGGCCTGCGGGGCGCCTCAGTTGTGGTCCGCGCACGGGCCGCCTCCGCTTCGGCTGGTGCGCCGGACGGCCTTGGCGCGGCTTGGCTCCCCCGGGGAGCTGCCCGGCGAGGTGGTTGTTGCCGGGGGGCCTGCGCCCTCTCCCCCGTCGCCGCCTTGCGAAGGCGCTTCGCCGGGGACTGCCTCGGGCTTGCCTGGGGCGGGGAGCTCTCCGACGAGGAGAGGTCGTCGGCGTATAACTCCGTGGATCCGCCGGAGTCCTCGGCCTCCTCCTCCTCCTCCTCCTCTGCCCCGGCCGGCTCACTGGGCCCAGCGTCCAGCGCTGCGGCCCTCTTTCCCTTGGCGCCTCCGCCCCTCGCGGCGCCTCTGCTCCCTCCGGCGGTGCCCTCTGCCGCTGCGGCCTCCGCCGCGATCCCGTGGATCCCGGAGTGCCTCAGCGAGGGGACCCCGGCGAGCGCGTCGGGAGGCAGATCCAGCAACCTGCGGATCTCCGCCTCCTCCGCCTGGGTGGACGCGTCCTCAACCTCCGCCTCCTCCGGCGAGTATCCGAAAACTCCTGCCGCCGCGGCTGCGGCGGCCTCCTCAGCCCGAGAAGCTATGTAGGCGATCTCCTGCTCGGTGGTGTCCCGTGTGTGCAGCTTGAGGTCGTCCTTGCTCTTCGCCACCTCTTCAAGGTTGTCGTAGAAGTTGAGGACGTCGATGGGCTTCGGGGCGATCCACGTGCGGTCCACGCCGTGCGAGTCACACATGGGCATCATGGCAAGGATCCGATCCCTGACGACGTTGTTGCAGAGCGGCACCACTCCCCGGGGAGTCCTGAACCACTCGGGGTGTGCCGGGTCGTACTTGAAAAGACCATTCCCCGCAGCTCCAGCGTGGTGAAGTTGAAGTTGAGCCCGGGGCGCAGCCTCATGATGTCTGCCGGGCCGCCGTACTCCCAGGCCGGCCTCTTCCGGTCTTGGAGAGGGGCGATGCGCCGGCGGAGGAAATCCGCGCCCACCTCAGCAACTGACAGATTGGCCACCCGAAGACGAAGAATCCGGACGAGGGCGATGTCGAGCTTGATGTCGTCGGAATCTAATTCGCTCCAGTCCCTGCCGCGCACGATGGGCGTTGTGCGCGGCGCAGTAAAGGCTTGCGGCTGGTCCTCTACGATCCAGCACCACTCAGCTCGCCATTCCTCCCACTTGCCGCGGAGCTCCCCCGGCAAGTACGCACCCTTTTTGTTCAAACGGAAGACCCAAGAAATTCCTCCGGAGAGGGGGGCATCGGCCTCGGCTCTAGGAGTGAAGAAGTGCCTAAAGAGGGCTACATTGGGGTGGACTCCTATGAAGTTTTCGCACATGTGTGCGAAAACGGCCATGGTGAGAATGGCGTTGGGGGTGAAGTCAAGCAAATGGAGGCCGTATGTGTTCATGACATCGCAGAAGAAGTTCGAGAAAGGTGGACAAAGACCACAATGAAAGAAAGCAGCGAAGAAATGGTACCCGCCGGGATAGTTGTCCTTGGCGGCGGCCGGGTATGCTCGCGTGCGGGGATGCGCGTCGGTTCTCTTGGACCAGAACAAGTAATACTTGTTCCAGAGTTCCCGCACGCCGAGCTTCGGCGGGAAGACGACATGCCGCTTCCGGTAAGCGATGAGCTTGGCCGCTTGCTCCGATTTCTCCTTCTTGGATTTCTCCGCCTTCGCCTTGTCGGTCTTTGGGGCCATGGCGGACGCGGCGGAAGGAGGGGGACGAAGAGCTCGGCGGCGGCGGAGATATGGAGGCAGAGCGCAAGAGGGAATCTTTTGCAGGAGGAAGACGACGTAATGAGAGCGCAAGGAGGGGAACCGCGCCCGCTACCTCTGCTTTTATGGGGGAGTGGGGGGCGTTTCCCCCTTTCCATTAAGAGATCGTGGGCACGTCCCATCCCACGGCGCCGCAATCGACGCGTGCCGTTACCGTGGGAGGCGGCGGATATGGAAGTGGATCCGGCGCGACGCGGGCCGCGGGTGCCCGTGCACTGTTTTGGGCCTGGCCCAACAGCGCTCGGCACCGTGTGTGGCCCAGGCCCGGGGGCTCCTGTCGGTGTACTAAGGTAGGGGTACCTCAGTACCCCAACTTGTGCACGGGCAGTTGCAGCTTCCCGCGGCAAGGTTTACTGCGGACTCGCCGGAGACCTTCCTGCTCCTTATTAAACCATTCAAAAACAAAGTATACAAGACATAAGACCAAGACCCTGGCAAGAGGAGCTTGCCGGGAAGGCCGTGCCAGGCTCAAGATTGCTCCATTAACACGAGACCCTGGCAAGAGGAGCTTGCCAGGAAGATTAGAAGACAACGCCTCGGCGCTACATGCGCCCCGGCAAGGGGCCCGGGGAGCGGCAAGCTCCCGGGCCCGGCAAGATCGAGGCCCCGGCAAGGCGCTTGCCGGGAAGATTGCGCTGTGTGCCCGCGCTCCAGCTCATCGGCCCACGCGTCGCCCTGGGGCCTATCCAGGGACGCGTGGCGGGTGGCTGTGCAGCCTGGGGGACACGGTGGCACTCCACGGTGATGGCTCCATCGCCGTGGCGGACGGAGACGCTAAGGCGGGAACTTTTGGGGTCGACGGCGACGGGCATTAAATGCCCTTGTCCCCCGCTGTTAGAGTAGGTATAGACCACTGTTCAGTACTGTAGCTCCACTGTTCCCGCACTGTTACAACTACCACCTCTTTTACATTTTTACCCCTTTCTCCTACGTTGACACCTGTCGGTGACCCCTTGCACTATAAAAGGAGGCCCATGCACAACGTGGAGGGGGTTCGAAACCTAGATCACTCTCGCGCACGGTGTAGCTGCTTCTTCAAGCTCCCGAGCGCCCCAACTCAATACACAACTAAGCAGGAGTAGGGTTTTACGCGTCTACCGCGGCCCGAACCTGGGTAAAAACTGCCCGCGTGTTTGCCTCGATCCGCTCTTTGTGCTCCCTCCACCCTCGTACCGCACAGACAAGGGGCTCCGGTCCCATAGGTGCTCGTGGCGGACAGTTTCCCCCGACAGAAAGGGTGCACAATAACGGTCAGGAAAAACCATACTTGTGCTATTTAATAATTTTTCAAGCCTTTTACAAGGAATGGGCAGAGATTTCAATGGAATGTGTGGCAATAGTCAACCACAAACGCGTCATTTACTGGGTTATCAACTATAGAACTATGAAATATGTGCTTGAAAAACATGACGGCTTGCATGGTGCCATTGAAGGAAATATGCCCTAGAGGCAATAATAAAGTTGTTATTTATATTTCCTTATATCATGATAAATGTTTATTATTACTGCTAGAATTGTATTAACCGGAAACTTAGTACATGTGTGAATACATAGACAAAACAGAGTGTCCCTAGTATGCCTCTACTAGACTAGCTCATTGATCAAAGATGGTTATGTTTCCTAACCATAGACATGAGTTGTCATTTGATCAACGAGATCACATCATTAGGAGAATGATGTGATGGACAAGACCCATCCGTTAGCATAGCACTATGATCGTTTAGTTTTACTGCTATTGCTTTCTTCATGACTTATACATGTTCCTATGACTATGAGATTATGCAACTCCCGAATACCGTAGGAACACCTTGTGTGCTATCAAACGTCACAACGTAACTGGGTGATCATAAAGATGCTCTACAGGTGTCTTCAAAAGTATTCGTGGTGTTGGCATAGATCAAGATTAGGATTTGTCACTCCGAGTGTCGGAGAGGTATCTCTGGGCCCTCTCGATAACACACATCATAATAAGCCTTGCAAGCAAAAGACTAATGAGTTAGTCACGAGATGATGTGTTACGGAACGAGTAAAGAGACTTGCCGGTAACGAGATTGAACTAGGTATAGAGATACCAACGATCGAATCTCGGGCAAGTAACATACCGATGACAAAAGGAACAACGTATGTTGTTATGCGGTTTGACCGATAAAAGATCTTCGTAGAATATGTAGGAGCCAATATGAACATCCAGGTTCCGCTATTGGTTATTGACCAGAGATGAGTCTCGGTCATGTCTACATAGTTCTCGAACCCGTAGGGTCCGCACGCTTAACATTTGATGACGATCGGTATTATGAGTTTATTAGTTTTGATGTACCGAAGGTAGTTCGGACTCCCGGATGAGATCACGGACATGACGAGGAGTCTCGGAATGTCCGAGACATAAAGATTGATATATTGGACGACTATATTCGGACACCGGAAGTGTTCCGGAAAAGTTTCGGATTTAACTAGATTGCCGAAGGGGGTTACCGGAACCCCCTACGAGGGGGTATGGTCCATAGTGGGCCTTGAGGAAAGGAGAGAGGCAGCCCATAGAGGCTGGCCGGCGCCCCACCAGGGGATCCTAGTTGGACTAGGATTGGGGGGCGCCACCTCTCCCTCTCTTTCTTTTTCCCTCTCTTCCTTCTTGGTGGACTCCTACTAGGAATAGGATTGCAATCCTATTCCTAGTAGGATTGCCCTAGCCGCACCATAGGAGGCCGGCCGGCCCTCCTCTCTTGCTCCTTTATATACGGGGGCAGGGGGGCACCCAAAGACACACAAGTTGAATTGTTCCAGCCGTGTGCAGTGCCCCCCTCCACAGAAACACACCTCGGTCATACCATCGCAGTACTTAGGAGAAGCCCTGCGCCGGTAGATACATCATATCCGTCACCACGCCGTCGTGCTGACGAAACTCTCCCGTGAAGCTCAACTGGATCAAGAGCTCGTGGGACGTCATCAAGCTGAACGTGTGCTGAACACGGAGGTGCCGTACGTTCGGTACTTGATCGGTTGAATCGCGAAGAAGTTCGACTACATCAACCGCGTCACTTGACGCTTCCGCTTCCGGTCTACGAGGGTACGTAGACACACTCTTCCCTCTTGTTGCTATGCATCTGGTAGATAGATCTTGCGTGATCGTAGGAAAATTTTAAAATACTACGTTCCCCAACAGTGGTATCAGAGTCAGGTCTATGCGTAGATGATATGCACGAGTAGAACACAATGAGTTGTGGGCGATACTAGTCATACTGCTTACCAGCATGTCATATTTTGCTTCGACGGTATTGTGAGATGAAGCGGCCCGGACCGACATTACGCTACGCTTACGTGAGACTGGTTTCACCGTTACGAGCACTCGTTGCTTAAAGGTGACTGGCGGGTGTCTGTCTCTCTCACTTTAGCTGAATCAAGTGTGGCTACGCCCGGTCCTTGTGAAGGTTAAAACAGCACATACTTGACGAAACATCGTTGTGGTTTTGTATGCATAGATAAGAACGGTTCTTGCTAAGCCCGTAGCAGCCACGTAAAACTTGCAACAACAAAGTAGAGGACGTCTAACTTGTTTTTGCAGGGCATGTTGTGATGTGATATGGTCAAGACATGATGAGTTATACGGTTTTGTATGAGATGATCATGTTTTGTAATGTTATCGGCAACTGGCAGGAGCCATATGGTTGTCGCTTTATTGTATGAAATGCAATCGCCATGTAATTGCTTTACTTTATCACTAAGCAGTAGCGATAGTCGTAGAAGCAATAGTTGGCGAGACGACAACGATGCTACGATGGAGATCAAGGTGTCGTGCCGGTGACGAAGGTGATCATGACGATCCTTTGGAGATGGAGATCAAAAGCACAAGATGATGATGGCCATATCATGTCACATATTTTGATTGCATGTGATGTTTATCTTATTATTCTTCTTATTTTGCTTAGAACGATGGTAGCATTATAAGATGATCCCTTACTAAATTTCAAGGTATAAGTGTTCTCCCTGAGTATGCACCGTTGCGAAAGTTCGTCGTGCCGAGACACCACGTGATGATCAGGTGTGATAAGCTCTACGTTCAAATACAACGGGTGTAAGCCAGTTTTGCACACGCAGAATACTCGGGTTAAACTTGACGAGCCTGGCATATGCAGATATGGACTCGAAACACTGGAGACCGAAAGGTCGAGCATGAATCATATAGTAGATATGATCAACATAAGATGTTCACCATTGAAACTACTCCATCTCACGTGATGATCGGACATGGTTTAGTTGATTTGGATCACGTGATCATTTGGATGACCGGAGGGATGTCTATCTAAGTGGGAGTTCTTTAATTAATATGATTAGTTGAACTTTAATTTATCATGAACTTAGTCCTGGTAGTATTAGCATATCTATGTTGTAGATCAATAGCTCGCGATGTTGCTCCACGTTTATTTTTTATATGTTCCTAGAGAAAACCAAGTTGAAAGAGGTTAGTAGCAATGATGCGGAATTGTTCCGTGATCTGAGGATTATCCTCATTGCTGCACAGAAGAATTATGTCCTTGATGCACCGCAAGGTGACAGACCTATTGCAGGAGCAGATGTAGACGTTATGAATGTTTTGACAAAAGCTCGATATGATGACTACTTGATAGTTTAGTGCACCATGCTTTACGGCTTATAACCGGGACTTCAAAAACGTTTTGAAACGCCACGGAGCATATGAGATGTTCCAAGAGTTGAAATTAGTATTTCATACGCATGCCCGTGTCGAGAGGTATAAGACCTCTGACAGTACTTTTCCTACAAGATGGAGGAGAATAGCTCAACCAGTGAGCATGTGCTCAGATTGTCTGGGTAGTACAATTGCTTGAATCAAGTGGGAGTTAATCTTCCAGATAAGATAGTAATTGACAAAGTTCTCTAGACACTATCACCAAGTTAGTAGAACTTTGTGATGAACTATAATATGCAAGGGATGACGAAAGTAATTCCCGAGCTCTTCACGATGCTGAAATCGGTGAAGGTAGAAATCAAGAAAGAGCATCAAGTGTTGATGGTTAACCAGACCACTTGTTTCAAGTAAAGGGCAAAGGGATAGAAGGGGAACTTCAAGAAGAATGACAAGCAAGTTGTCACTCCCGTGAAGAAACCCAAAGCTAAACTCAAGCCTGAAACTAAGTGCTTCTACTGCAAAGGAAATGGTCACTAGAAGTGGAACTGCCCTAGATATTTGGCGGATAAGAAGGATGGCAAAGTGAACAAAGGTATGTTTGATATACAGATTATTGATGTGTATTTTACTAGTGTTCATAGCAACCCCTCGGTATTTGATATTGGTTCAATTGCTAAAGAGTAGTAACTCGAAATGGGAGTTGCATAATGAATAGAAACTAGTTAAAGGATGAAGTGACGATGTGTATTGGAAGTAGTTCCAAGATTGATATGATCATCATCGCACACTCCCTATACTTTCGGGATTAGTGTTGAACCTAAATAAGTGTTATTTGGTGTTTGTGTTGAGCATGAATATGATTTGATCATGTTTATTGCAATACGGTTATTCATGTAAGTTAGAGAATAATTGTTGTTCTGTTTACATGAATAAAACCTTCTATGGTCATACACCCAATGAAAATGGTTTGTTGGATCTCGATCGTGTGATACACATATTCATAATATTGAAGCCAAAAGATGCAAGGTTAATAATGATAGGGCAACTTATTTGTGGCACTGCCGTTTAGGACATATTGGTGTAAAGCGCATGAAGAAACTCCATAGTGATGGACTTTTGGAATCACTTGATTATGAATCACTTGGTGCTTGCGAACCATGCCTCATGGGCAAGATGACTAAAACTCCGTTCTCCGCAACTGTGGAGCGAGCAACAGAGTTGTTGGAAATCATACATACTGATGTATGCAGACCAATGAGTGTTGAAGCTCGCGGCAGGTATCGTTATTTTCTTACCTTCACTGATGATTTGAGCAGATATGGGTATATCTACTTAATGAAGCACAAGTCTGAAACATTTGAAAAGTTCAAAGAATTTCAGAGTGAAGTGGAGAATCATCGTAACAAGAAAATAAGAGTTTCTACGATATGATCGTAGAGGTAAAATATTTGAGTTAGCGAGTTTGGCCTTCAATAAAAACAATGTGAAATAGTTTCACTACTCACGCCACCTGGAACACCACAGTGTAATGGTGTGTCCGAACGTCATAACCTTACTTTATTAGATATGGTGCGATCGATGATGTCTCTTATCGATCTACCACTATCGCTTTTGGGGTTATGCATTAGAGGCAGCTACATTCACGTTAAATAGGGCACCATCTAAATCCATGGAGATGACACCGTATGAACTGTGGTTTGACGAGAAACCTAAGCTGTCATTTCTTTAAGTTTGGGACTGCGATGCTTATGTGAAAAAGTTTCAACATGATAAGCTCGAACCCAAATCGGAGAAGTAAATCTTCATAGGATACCCAAAAGAAACTGTTGGGTACACCTTCTATCACAGATCCGAAGGCAAGGTCTTTGTTGCTAAGAGTGGATCCTTTCTAGAGAAGGAGTTTCTCTCGAAAGAAGTGAGTGGGAGGAAAGTAGAACTTGATGAGGTAATTGTACCTTCTCCCGAATTGGAAAGTGGAACATCACAGAAACTAGTTCCAGTGATTCCTGCACCAATTAGTGAGGAAGCTAATGATGATGATCATGAAACTTCAGATCAAGTTTCTGCTGAACTTCGTAGATCAACCAGAGTTTGTTCCGCATCAGAGTGGTACAGCAACCCGGTTCTGGAAGTCATGTTACTGGACCATGATGAACCTACGAACTATGAGGAAGCGATGATGAGCCCAGATTCCACAAAATGGCTTGAGGCCATGAAATCTGAGATGGGATCCATGTATGAGAACAAAGTGTGGACTTTGGTTGACTTGCCCGATGATCGGCAAGCCATCGAAAATAAATGGATCTTCAAGAGGAAGACTGACGCTGACGGTAATGTTACTGTTTACAAAGCTCGACTTGTTGCGAAAGTTTTTCAACAAGTTCAAGGAGTTGACTACGATGAGACTTTCTCACCCGTAGCGATGCTTAAGTCTGTCCGAATCATGTTAGCAATTGCCACATTTTATGAAATCTGGCAAATGGATAACAAAACTGCATTCTTTAATGGATTATTAAAGAAGACTTGTATATGATGCAACCAGAAGGTTTTGTCAATCCTAAAGGTGCTAACAAAATGTGCAAGCTCCAGCGATCCATCTATGGACTAGTGCAAGCATCTCGGAGTTGGAATATACGCTTTGATAAGTTGATCAAAACATATAGATTTATACAGACTTGCGGTGAAGCCTGTATTTACAAGAAGTGAGTGGGAGCACTACAACCTTTCTGATAAGTATATGTGAATGACATATTGTCGATCGGAAATGATGTAGAATTTTCTGGAAAGCATAAAGGAGTGCTTGAAAGGAGTTTTTCAAAGAAATACCTTGGTGAAGCTGCTTACATATTGGGCATCAAGATCTATAGAGATAGATCAAGATGCTTGATAAGACTTTCGATGAGTACATACCTTGATAAGATTTTGAAGTAGTTCAAAATGGATCAGTCAAAGAAGGAGTTCTTGCCTGACTTGTAAGGTGTGAAGTTGAGTAAGACTCAAAGCCAGACCACGGCAGAAAAATATAGAGAGAATGAAAGTCATTCCCTATGCCTCAGCCATAGGTTCTATAAAGTATGCCATGCTGTGTACCAAACATGTTGTGTACCTTGCCATGAGTTTGTCAAGGGGTACAATAGTGATCCAGGAGTAGATCACTGTACAGCGGTCAAAATTATCCTTAGTAACTGGATGACTAAGGAAATGTTTCTCGATTATGGAGGTGATAAAGAGTTCGTCGTAAAGGGTTACGCCGATGCAAGCTTTGACACTAAATCCAGATGAGTCTAAGTATCAATCTGGATGCGTATTGAAAGTGGGAGCAATTAGCTAGAGTAGCTCCATGCAGTGCATTGTAGACATAGAAATTTGCGAAATACATACGGATCTGAATGTGACAGACCCGTTGACTAAACTTCTCTCACAAGCAAAACATGATCACACCTTATTACTCTTGGGTATTAATCACATAGCGATGTGAACTAGATTATTGACTCTAGTAAACCCTTTGGGTGTTGGTCACATGGTGATGTGAACTATGGGTGTTATTCACATAACGATGTGAACTATCAGTATTAAATCACATGGCGATGTGAGCTAGATTATTGACTCTAGTGCAAATGGGAGACTGAAGGAAATATGCCCTAGAGGCAATAATAAAGTTGTTATTTATATTTCCTTATATCATGATAAATGTTTATTATTCATGCTAGAATTGTATTAACCAGAAACTTAGTACATGTGTGAATACATAGACAAAACAGAGTGTCCCTAGTATGCCTCTACTAGACTAGCTCATTGATCAAAGATGGTTATGTTTCCTAACCATAGACATGAGTTGTCATTTGATCAACGGGATCACATCATTAGGAGAATGATGTGATGGACAAGACCCATCCGTTAGCATAGCACTATGATCGTTTAGTTTTACTGCTATTGCTTTCTTCATGACTTATACATGTTCCTATGACTATGAGATTATGCAACTCCCGAATACCGTAGGAACACCTTGTGTGCTATAAAACGTCACAACGTAACTGGGTGATCATAAAGATGCTCTACAGGTGTCTTCAAAAGTATTCGTGGTGTTGGCATAGATCAAGATTAGGATTTGTCACTCCGAGTGTCGGAGAGGTATCTCTGGGCCCTCTCGGTAACACACATCATAATAAGCCTTGCAAGCAAAAGACTAATGAGTTAGTCACGAGATGATGTGTTACGGAACGAGTAAAGAGACTTACCGGTAACGAGATTGAACTAGGTATAGAGATACCGACGATCGAATCTCGGGCAAGTAACATACCGATGACAAAAGGAACAACGTATGTTGTTATGCGGTTTGACCGATAAAAGATCTTTGTAGAATATGTAGGAGCCAATATGAACATCCAGGTTCCGCTATTGGTTATTGACCAGAGATGAGTCTCGGTCATGTCTACATAGTTCTCGAACACGTAGGGTCCGCACGCTTAACGTTTGATGACGATCGGTATTATGAGTTTATGAGTTTTGATGTACCGAAGGTAGTTCGGAGTCCCGGATGAGATCACGAACATGATGAGGAGTCTCAGAATGTCCGAGACATAAAGATTGATATATTGGACGACTATATTCGGACACCGGAAGTGTTCCGGAAAAGTTTCGGATTTAACTGGATTGCCGGAGGGGGTTACCGGAACCCCCTACGAGGGGGGATGGTCCATAGTGGGCCTTGAGGAAAGGAGAGAGGCAGCCCATAGAGGCTGGCCGGCGCCCCACCAGGGGATCCTAGTTGGACTAGGATTGGGGGGCGCCACCTCTCCCTCTCTTTCTTTTTCCCTCTCTTCCTTCTTGGTGGACTCCTACTAGGAATAGGATTGCAATCCTATTCCTAGTAGGATTGCCCTAGCCGCACCATAGGAGGCCGGCCGGCCCTCCTCTCTTGCTCCTTTATATACGGGGGCAGGGGGGCACCCAAAGACACACAAGTTGAATTGTTCCAGCCGTGTGCGGTGCCCCCCTCCACAGAAACACACCTCGGTCATACCATCGCAGTACTTAGGAGAAGCCCTGCGCCGGTAGATACATCATATCCGTCACCACGCCGTCGTGCTGACGAAACTCTCCCGTGAAGCTCAACTGGATCAAGAGCTCGTGGGACGTCATCAAGCTGAACGTGTGCTGAACACGGAGGTGCCGTACGTTTGGTACTTGATCGGTTGAATCGCGAAGAAGTTCGACTACATCAACCGCGTCACTTGACGCTTCCGCTTCCGGTCTACGAGGGTACGTAGGCACACTCTTCCCTCTCGTTGATATGCATCTGGTAGATAGATCTTGCGTGATCGTAGGAAAATTTTAAAATACTACGTTCCCCAACAGCCATGGTATGGCCTCACCGTGCCCTGGTTACGACCTAAGAAGGTTTGATTTATGTCATCATGCACGCCCATCATAAATCGAACCATCACCGAGGAAGTTCAATGCTTTCGAGAGGGAAATTACCAAGATTGAAGGGGAATCCAAATTTCTGTCCTACTTTGTCATTCAGTTTTTTTCCAACGATCAACATACGGCCTCAAATGCAACGTGTTCAAATTTGACATTTTTTCGAACTCGTCATTTACCATATTTAGGGGATTATGTGCATTTTCTAGGCATTAATTATGCACATAATTCAAATTCGAACAATCGGTGCATGAAAAGGAGCACAAGAACGGTCTAGAAAACCATGCTCGTGCTATTTAGTACATTCTCATGCCTTTTACAAGGAATGGGCTGATATTTCAAGGAAATGTGTGGCAATAGTCAACCATAAACACATCGTTTACTTGGTTAACAACTATACAAAAATGAAATACATGCTTGGAAAAACATGACGCCTGCTGTGGTGCCATGGTATGACCTCACCGTGCCCTGGTAAAAATTTCGTCATGCACGCCTTTCATAAAACGAACCTTCACCGAGGAAGTTTCATGGTTTCGAGGGGGAAATCACCAAGATTGAAGGGGAATCCAAATTTCCGTCCTAGTTTGTCATTCAGTTTTTTTTCCAACGATCAACATACGGCCTCAAATGCAACGTGTTCAAAATTGACATTTTCTCGGGCTCATTTACCATATTTAGGAGATTATGTACATTTTCTAGGCATTAATTGACATAATTCAAATTCGAACAATCGGTGCATGAAAAGGTGCACAAGAATGGTCTGGAAAACCATGCTCATGTTATTTAGTACATTCTCATGCCTTTTACAAGGAATGGGCAGATATTTAAAGGAAATGTGTGGCAAATGTCAACCATAAACGCGTCATTTACTCGGTTAGCAACTATACAAAAAATGAAACACATGGTTGGAAAACATGATGCCTGGCGTAGTGCCATGCATGGTATGGCCTCACCATGCCCTGGTAAAAAGTGGAGAATGTTTTCCTTATGTCATGATGCATGCCTTTCATAAATCGAACCATCATCGAGGAAGTTTCATGGTTTCGAGGGGGGAATCACCAAGATTGAAGGGGCTCCAAATTTCCTTTGTCCACGAGGTATTTTCTACGATGAACATACAATGTGCAAATCACTGTGTTCAAATTTGGCACTTTTCCGGGTTCATTTGCCATATTTAGGGGATTATGTGCATTTCCTAGGCATTAATGCGCATAATTCAAGTTCAAACAATCGATGCATGAAAGGGTCCAAAAGAACGGCCTAGAAAACCATGCTTATGCCATTTAGTAATTTCTCGTGCCTTTTACGTGGAATGGACAGATATTTCGATGAAATGTGTGGCAATAGTCAACCACAAATGTTTCTTTGTTGGGTTTTCAACTATAGAAAAAATGAAATAAATGCTTTAAAAACATGACGCCTCGCATGGTGCAATGGTATGACCTCATCATGCCCTGGTAAAAATTTGAGAAGGTTTGGCTTATGTTCTCATGCACGCCCTTCATAAGTCGAACCATCACCGAAGAAGTTCCATGCTTTCGAGAGGGAAATCCCCAAGATTGCAGGGGAATCCAAATTTTCTTTGTTCTTTGCCATGTTTTTTTTTCTACGACGAACATACACCCTGCAAATCACCGTGTTCAAATTTAGCATTTTTTTCGGGCTCGTTTACCATATTTAGGGGATTATGTTCATTTTCTAGGCATTTAGTACATATAAATGCAATCCAGCTACAGGTGCACGGGTGTGATGTGAGGGACGTGGATTGTCGTTCGATCGCGGTGCATCCAACGGTGCACACGCGCGATCCGCGTGGCTTGGGTTCTGGCCAATCATAACGCAACACACAATAGGCTCAACGCACACTGTTTCCGGAAGCGACAGAGAGGAACCGTGCGCGATAATGAACGAGCAGAATTGTAAGGGAAGGCAAATTTCTGTTGTCATTTGTCATTGAGCTCTTGAATACCACCGCACTGTATGGCTGCCCGGCCCCTCCGTCCCAGAGCTCTCTCCAGGCGTCGTCCATGGCACCGCGGCACTGTAAGGGAAGCCAAATCAAGTACACGTGTACATTTTTTTGGAGACGGGATCTGCCAACTTTCTTTTTCTCGCACACAAGTATTTTTCGCGCTTCGTCTATGTTGTGTGTTTCCCCCGCCCAAGTTTCAAGTTTTGCACCGAAATTTTCATTAGGCGCGCGATTTCTGAATTTATTCCTGCAACCACATCCCCTTCCCCTCAGTATCCCCCCTCCCTCGCGCCTCCCCCTACCGGCATCTCAAACCGTTGCCGCCGCAACCACAGCTTCAACCACATCTACGTTCTGCTCGGATCCAGTCAGGTAACCCGCCTATCTCTATCATGTCCCCGACTTGATTGCTTAAATGGCGCCTGCGAAACATCCACATGCCTCCAAAT
>LR738712.1:517095759-517213335 GCA_902687465.1 Secale cereale
GGTCCATGGCGCGATGGTCGCTGTCCGTGTTAACCCGGAGGAACACCTTGCCTCCGCCGCTGCCGCTGACATGGTGCAGGCTCTGGACTAGATGAAGTCCCCCAGCGACTACCCCCCCCCCCACCTAGGACTTAACAGGTAAGATCTCACCAACTAAATCTTACCAATACCACTTGCAATGGCTATGATTTGTACCGTTGATGTATTAAGCATGTTCGTGTCTTGTTTATTTCAGTACTGCACACTGTGTGATGTTCAAATATTACCGTGTCGAGCTCAATTTCACCAATATCAGCAACAAACTTACAATACATGACTCCGGATATCACTAGAGATGCTGCCCATTTGCTATTTTTAGTGGATGCTAACCCTGTTGTACTTAACATGCAAGTCCATGTACTTCAGGGTCATGACGGTCGATGCTTTTGTTTGCCGTCGAGGTGCGCTGTATCCCATGTCTTACAATATTTCACATAATTTGTGCAATTGTAGTTTAACTTCTACCATTTACTGGTTGCCTGTAGGTACGCATGTCAGTGGCACTGATCCACGCTTCGACCCGGAGGAACAGCTCGCCTCCGCCGTCGCTGACTTTGGGCGAGCTCTGGCCAAGATAAAGTGCCCCAGCAACTACCTCTTAGGACTTACCAAGTATGTACTCACCGGTTCAATCTTACCAATACCAGTTGCAATTAATGGCTATGTTCTATACGTTCGATGTATTAAGCATGTTCTAGTAAACATACCTAACATGTTTTTGCTACTTTCCCTACCTTTTTATAGACATCTGGGCCATTCTCTGCTCTGGCAGCACCTGCCTTGTGATGTTTAACTCTGCCAATTTCATTTTTATCAGTACCGGTTCCAATGGTCATTAAGCCTGTTGCAATTAACAGTTGTATCCATTTTTAAAAGAGTTGTATTTCAATGGCTACAAACTTACAAAACGGGAATTAGGATGTTGTTAATCCTGTTGCAATTAATAGTTGTATCCATTTTTTAATCCGTCTGTTTTTTACCGTGCTACTCTTTCGGAATGAAGATATCACTACAGATCCTGCTATTTTTTTACCATTTGCTATTTTTGGTGGATGTTAACCCTGTTGTAGTTTGGCTTTCCATGTACTTACACAGGGATACAATGGACGATGTTGTTGTTTGCCGTCGAGGTTAGGTGCATCCCATGTCGTATACACCATCTATTCCTAAATGTAAGTATTTTTAGAGATTCCAATATAGACTACATAAGGAGCAAAATGGGTGAATCTAGAATTCTAGATTCTAATCTAAACTATATCTTTAATTCTATATACATCCGTATGTAGTTCATATTGAAATCTCAAAAAAAAAATACTTGTACTTAGGAACATAGGTAGTTGTATTTTACATCATTTGTGCAATCTCAGTTTATCTTCTAACATTTACTGGTTGCTTGTAGGTACATATATGAGCAGTACTGATCCACACTTCGATCCCTTTTGCGTATGGGGCAATGAGATATTCATGAACAAGCGTCAAGGGAGGAAACTAAGAAAGATTGTTAGGCGAAAGAAACGGGTGATTGGAATTAAGCTCTTTATTTACACTTTGTCGAAGACAACAGTGAGCTTTAGGATGGTAAGTAATGTGTTGCCTCTTCCCCCTGCCCACAACAAGTTACTCTTTTAGACCTCAATATCTGATATTTTTCTCTTTTCAGTGGTTTCCAAAGCTATTTACTGATGATTACCTTGCAAACTACATGACCGGAGTGGAGGCAACTAAGGTTAAAGTATATAATTCATGCTACCATGATAATGCTCTAGAAGTCTTCCTGAAGACGGTGAAGGATGGGCGGGCGATCGTCACGAGGGGTTGGACAAAAGTGGTTCGTGCCTATGGCATGCAGGAAGGCACATTATGGGCACTCCGCTTCTTCAACATCGTCAGCAGTCAAAATGATTTACACTTGTCTCTTCACCTATACCGCCTTAAAATACTGTGGCTCATCATAGTTAATTGCTGCCTAATCCTGTAATTACTGTACATATTGTACTAGCAATTTTATTTATGGATTCGTTGTAGAACCATTGTGCTGAGAATTTGAATTGCACGTTTAATATTTCAAAATTTCCAATTATAATAATAAATTACAGGCAAAAATATAAAGAGAACAGACGGTCATGGAACTTTGCAAACGGTTCTGGCAGTAAAAGCGCTCGTGATGGATAGCCCAATGCCACACAGTTTTCTACATCAAATTGTGTGTGATGTAGTTAATGAAAGCAAACAGTTAACCAAGGCAGAGCGTGTGTGATAGTTACACCTTTCACACACGAGCGTATACAAAAAAAATGTGTGGGATGTACATCCGAACGGAAAAGTTTTCCCTGGATTGATTGTGTGGGATGTACATAAGAACAGAAATGTATTCCTTGGATTAACTGTGTGTGATATACATACCTACGGAAATGTTTTTCTGGGATTCACCGTGTGGGATGTACATACCTACGAAATGATTTTCTCGGATTACCATGTGGGATGTACATACCTACGGAAATGATTGGATTTCGCTGCCTCGCCCGATCGCACACGGCCCGGCCTGGGTCCCAGGAGGGCATATCCCCGATGATTTCTGGGTCGTGAGGGAAGGACACCCTATCGCACACACTCACTTGGCAACGGTTCCAAATGTCGTCGCAGAAAGGGGTTAAAACCCGTTTGTATAGCACCAACGCGTACTAGTGTGTATTAAGTTCATGGGAAAATGGAGTAATGCCTTAAGAATGATGACATGATGTAGAAAAGATCTATTCATGTAGGATTAGACCCCATCGTTTTATCCTTAATGGCAATGATACATGCGTGTCATGTCTCTTTCTGTCACTGAGATTGAGCACCGCGAGATCGACCCATTACAAAGCACATCTTCCCATTGCAAGATAAACCAATCAAGTTGGCCAAACAAAATCGAAATATCAAAGAAGAAATACGAGGCTATAATAATCGTGTATGGATATGAATATATCTGATCATAAATTCACAATTCATCGGATCCCAACAAACACACCGCAAAAACATTTACATCGAATATATCTCCGAAGAGTACATTGTATTGAAGATCGCAAAGAGAGAAGAAGCCATCTAACTGCTGCCTACGGACCCATAGGTCTATGGTAAACTACTCACGCATCATCGGAGGAGCACCAATGAGGATGATGAACCCCTCCGTACTCGTGTTCCCCTTCGGCAGAGTGCCGAAAAAGGGATCTAGATTGGATCTCATGGTTCTAGAACTTGCGGCGGCTGAAACAATTTCTCATCGACTCCTCTAGGGTTTGTGGAATATTGTGGTATTATAGAGCCGGAGGTCGGTGGAAAACAATCTAGTGGACCCCACTACCCATCAGGGCGCGCCAGGGGCCTCGGGTGCGCCCTGGTGTCTAGCGGGCCCGATGGGCCTCCCCTTGTGTACTTCCTTGATTCCCTGGATGTCTTATTAGTGCAATATCATCATACCTTTGTGTTTTGGAGATTGTTGACAGAAACAGGTATGGACTGATTTGTTTGCTAGTGCATACAGAGAGAGAAAGTCGATACACAACCGAAGAGAATGTTATCTCCGGTGCTGAGTTCGAGGAACTTCCCCGAAGTATATCTGTGTTGCATAGAGGAACGAGTTATATTTTTTGAAGTCATATAATCGAAGATTGATGTGGAGAAATTGACCCCTCGAAAGTTTACTACTGAAGCAAAGCTTTTGACTCGGTATAGTCGTCCGAAGAAATTGACTACAGTGATGGAAGTCAAAGACAAAGTGAAGACGTAGTATTCATGTTGTAGTTCTTCTTTCATTCTTTTGAATCATAGGACCATCGTACTATGAAGAGGGGATAGGTTCTCATCGCTTAGATCCACTGTGATGCTGATGGGCCTCGAACCCCTCGTTGGTTACCCCAAGTGGAAGGTGTAAGATGCAGTATTGTAGAAGTGTTTTCCCCTAGCAAAGATGCCAAGGATCGATTCCCCAGAGACTCCTAGGTTCAACAAGTAGGTGTCAATTGCTACGGCGCCAGATTTGTAGCAATCAACGTGGACCTGCACACAGATACAAATAACATTGCTCCCAACGAGTACAGAGAGGTTGTCAATCTCTCCGGCCTTGTAGTTCACAAAGGGTTAAAAGCAATGATAGTAGTGATAGATAGTTTTTGCAATAGTAAGTAAATAGCGAAAAGTAAATAGTGGATGTGATCAATGATGGTAATATGGACCGGAGTCTCATGATGTTCACTAGCGATGTCTCTCTCCCAAAAGACGATAAAACAACTATGTGAGGTAAACAAATTACAGCTGGGCAATTGACAGGACCACGAACGCAAACCAATGCTGACTACATTGCAAGAAAGGTTGGGGTTCAAAGCATGGCAGTACGCCAAAGTAAGTAGACCGAAATCCATCAATATCTACTACTAATCATCCACCTTGAGATATCTATCCAGAACATCTCGCTGGTATTAAGTTGCGAGTCCCACCCATAGTGTAAACTCAATGCAACAGACAACTGCATTAAAAGAACTTTGCGTAAAGTAAACAATCCTTGCACCTGCGGGCACAAGCACCGTTGTTTTCCCCCTTGTGGCAACAGCACATCCCCTAGACTCATGTTTCTGTCACTCAAGCTAGTCATCGAGGGGCATGAACCCACAATCGAGCATAACGTTCCCTCTTGGAGTCACTACCTATTACTCGGCCAAAGCAATAAATAACAACGGAGAACATGCAAGAATTACTTATGAACTAAAATATAAAAGAGGTGAATGAAATATATTACTCAAGATCAATCTGAACATAATCTCATAATCCATCGGATCCCAGCAAACTCAACATAGCAACAGCATAAGGATTACATAGGTGCCTCGATCATGTAGGGCAGCTCACGAGGACTAATTAGTGAAGCACAAGAACGGGAGGAGAACATCACATAGCTACTGGTCATGGACTCATGGTCCAAGGGAGACTACTCACGAGTCATCCGGGAGGCGTCCATGGTGGTGGAGAAGCTCCCGGTGGTGATCCTCCCCTCCGGCAGGTTGCCGGGAAGAGTTCTCCTGGTGCTCCCGATCATGGAAGAAGCGGCGGCGGCGGAACAGAGATGGGATCGCGAAAAGAGTTCTTGTTCTGAGGGTTTCGGGGGTCCCTCTAAATATATGCCAAAGGGGGGCACCGGACGGGCTTCGGGGGGCCCAGGCGCCCCCCCGGCGCGGCCCAAGGGGGCGCGCCGCCAGGGCGCCTGGAGCCCTGGTGCCCCCCCCCCAGGCTGCCCTTCGAACGCAGTGTTGTTTCCGGATCGCTGATTTTTTATATAATTTTTCTGGATTTTTCTGGGCAGTTCTCGAAACGTGAAAACCTGAAATACAAAAACAGCCGAAAACAGAAACTGGCACTGGGGTGCACTGGATTAATAAGTTAGTCCAAATATGATCAAAAGTGTATGGAAGTGTATGAATATCATAGCAATATCACCCAAAAGTGGCATGGAGCAAGCAGAAATTATAGATACGTTTTGGACGTATCAACATCCCCAAGCTTAATTCCTGCTCGTCCTCGAGTAGGTAAATGATAATAAGAATAATTTCTGTGGTGACATGCTATTAACCATAAAGGACTTTTTATAGTCATATGACAAAAGCTTACTGAGACAATGACTCTAAAGTAATTAAGTTGTCTCAAGAGAAAATCACAAATGACTGAAAGTTTTACAACATGAAACTGAAACATCAAAAGGATTTGTAATGAACATGATGTGCAAATATGATAAAGTGATATCTAGCTTGCCCCCTTTAGTGATGCAAAACATAAATGCAGGGGCACCTTCAAGGTTTAAGTGGTGACTAGATACAATCATTTCAGAATAAACGATATCACAATCATGCAAAAGACAATGCTACTTTGGGACAATGCACATTACACTCAGAATGACAATCATGCTCTCAGTAGTTGGTGCTTCAACATAAAGGTAAAAGAATGGTTAAGTGCTAGAGCTTTTTATTTTGAAAATATGGAAGCAATTGTGTCAACGGTAGTAGTACTTCATATGTGTCATGCATAAAACATCCTATAAGTTGCAAGCCTCATGCATCGAATACTAATAGTGCTCGCACCTTGTCCTAATTAGCTCGGATTTCCATGGGTTATCATTGCATTGCATATGTTTCAACCAAGTGTCACAAAGGGGTACCTCTATGCCACCTGTACAAAGGTCCAAGGAGATAGATCACATTTGATTTCTCGTTTTTGATAAATCTCAACTTGAGGACATCCATACCGGGACAACATAGAAAATAGATGATGGACTCCTCTTTAATGCATAAGCATGTTCTCATAAGAGATTGAGGATTAAGGTCCAAGCTAAAACTTCCACCATGATGCATGGCTTTGGTTGGCGGCCCAATGTTCTTCTCTAACAATATGCATATTCATTCAACCCACGGCAAATCACCCTTACTTCAGACAAGACGAACATGCATAGCAACTCATATGATATTCAACGAAAGTGTGACAGTTGATGGCGTCCCCAGAAACATGGTTACCGCTCAACAAGCAACTCATAAGAAATAAGATACATAAGCAACATATTCTTTACCACAATAGTTTTTAGGCTACTTTCCCATGAGCTATGTATTGCATGGTTAGTTTGCTTAGTACAGGTGGAGGTTAGCAAAAAGACTGGGAGCGACCAACTAAGAGAGCAATGACGGTCATAATCATGCAGAGCGACAAAGCAATATTGAATCAGGCATGGTAGTTATATCGCTACTCAGAAATAAAAGATCATCAAGGCTTGACAGACTTTCTTTACAATCTTGAATATGCGTGAGCATACGCCAAGTCAATCAAAATAAATTCTCGAAGGAAGATATTACTAAACCATACCACATCATAGGCAAACAAACCAAGTTGGTACTCCAATAACACATTGGGAACCCCCCAGCTATTTGAGATTAACCATAAGAAAACCTGAACTACTAAGCACCATCATGCAAGTAGCATCTTTATCATAGACACATTGACCAATGCAACGGAAGCAAACTCTCTTAATAAGGTGAGCATGGTAATCAAAGAGAGTTCAAGCAACCAACTAAATAAAAGCTCTTGAAAAGATAAGCATGAATACTAAGAGCAGAGCACGATAGTAGCTATTAAAAGACAAAGAACACACACATCATAGGTAGACATGAAAATTCTATGTTATGTTCTAGGTAGAAGTGGAGCGTGTTTCTCTCCCACATAAAGGAATGCTGGGTTCCGACTCGTTATGAAAAACTAAAAAGAAAACTAAAAGCAAGACGCTCCAAGCATAGCACATAACACATGAAGTGATAAAAATATAGCGAAACGAAAGACGGACTAATAATGTTGATGGAGAAGGGGATGCACGGGGGCATCCCCAAGCTTAGACGCTTGAGTCTCCTTGAATATTTCTTGGGGGTGCACGGGGGCATCCCCAAGCTTGAGCGCTTGACACTCCTGAATCTTTTTATCATCTTCCCTCGCACACTTGAAAACTCCCTTCATACATAATTCATCATAATCTGATTAGCGAGGTTAGTACCCTTAATAAAATAATTATACCTTGCTGGAAATAAGGATATTATTGAAGTTATACTGTTTCTCAAGATTGCCAGAAGGTTTTTGCAAAGAAAAAGTTCTTAATTTGCAAAGTGAAGGTAAGGCAAAACAGGACAGAATCTGTGAAAAACAGAACAGCAGGCAGTAATTGATCTGTTCGGGATACTTCTGCAACTCAAATCAAAAAACTCAGAACTGACGCACGAAAGACAATTATATAGAGAAAGCTGTCAAAAAAATTCAGACCAAAAAGATGATCTGGTGATTTTATACGAATTTTTCTATCCAAGGAAAGAATCTGTTTCCTGGACAGCACCTCACAACTTTTGAACTTTCTAGCAATCAGAGGCTATACTTGGCACAAATATGAAAAGAAAAGATACAATGATGATGCTACAGCAGTAAACAACATCAAGACACAACAAAAGCAAAAATTTTATTCATGTGGGCTGCCTCCCAAAAGCGCTTTCTTTTATGCCTTTAAGCTAGGCATAATGCATAGATCAAGTTTTATCAAGAGTAAAAGAATAACTAGCCCGTACAACGGACTCAAAAGGTAACTTGATCTTCTTACGAGGGAAGTGTTCCATCCCTTTCTTGAGAGGAAACTGAAAATTTATATTACCCTCTTTCATGTCAATGACAGCACCAACGGTGCGCAAAAAGGGACGTCCCAAAATAATTGGACATGAAGGATCACATTCAATATCCATAATAGTGAAATCAACGGGCACATAATTATCATTGACAACAATAAGAACATCGTCGATCCTCCCCAAAGGTTTCTTTATGGAAGAATCAACGAGAACATTACCAAAAGAACAAGAATCAAAAGATTTTAATTTAAGCATATCATATAGTCTTTTGGGCATAATGGAAGTACTAGCTACAATATCACATAAAGCATAGCATGAGAAGTTGTTTATCTTAATTTTAATCATAGAATCCCAACCATCTTCTAGCTTTCTAGGTATGGAGGCTTCTACTCTAAGTTTCTCCTCCATATCTTTGATAAGAGCATTAGTGACATGCTCTGTGAAGGCTAGATTAAGCGTGCTAGTGTTGGGATCTTTAGCCATTCCTTGTAGAAAGGCGACAACTTCTGAAATACTACAATTATCAAAATCAATTTTATCATCAGTGGGCGGAATTGTAGTGTCATCCTCTTTGTTTAATTCGCTCTCTATTATAAGATTTTGAACATCTTCCCAAGTTTGGGGAAGCTTAGGAGCAATTTTAAACTGAGGCTCATACTTTTTTCCTGGAAGACCATGCCATGGGCATAACTCTCCGTCAAAACTAGTATAATCACAAGGTTTATTACTTTTGTAAATCCAGACAGTGGTAATTGGGGTAATGGAAGAAGGGGTGTACTCCTCCCATTTAGTGTTTTTGGTAGAACTCATAGTAGCAAGCAAGCAAGATAACTATTTTTGTGATTTTCGATAAAAAGGAACTAAAGCAAATATGAAAGGTAAACTAACAAGACTAAAAAGCAAAGGTAAAAGATAGCATGCAACTCCCCTATCCTGAAGAGTGGAGTCCCCGGCAACGGCGCCAGAAAATACTACTTGATGGGCCTCGAACCCCTCGTTGGTTACCCCAAGTGGAAGGTGTAAGATGCAGTATTGTAGAAGTGTTTTCCCCTAGCAAAGATGCCAAGGATCGATTCCCCAGAGACTCCTAGGTTCAACAAGTAGGTGTCAATTGCTACGGCGCCAGATTAGTAGCAATCAACGTGGACCTGCACACAGATACAAATAACTTTGCTCCCAACGAGTACAGAGAGGTTGTCAATCTCTCCGGCCTTGTAGTTCACAAAGGGTTAAAAGCAATGATAGTAGTGATAGATAGTTTTTGCAATAGTAAGTAAATAGCGAAAAGTAAATAGTGGATGTGATCAATGATGGTAATATGGACCGGAGTCTCATGATGTTCACTAGCAATGTCTCTCTCCCAAAAGACGATAAAACAGCTATGTGAGGTAAACAAATTACAGCTGGGCAATTGACAGGACCACGAACGCAAACCAATGCTGACTACATTGCAAGAAAGGTTGAGGTTCAAAGCATGGGCGGTACGCCAAAGTAA
Organism: Secale cereale; assembly: GCA_902687465.1. NCBI lineage: Eukaryota > Viridiplantae > Streptophyta > Magnoliopsida > Poales > Poaceae > Secale > Secale cereale. The sequence goes on from LR738712.1 coordinate 517,105,462, forward strand.
GTAGACCGAAATCCATCAATATCTACTACTAATCATCCACCTTGAGATATCTATCTAGAACATCTCGCTGGTATTAAGTTGCGAGTCCCACCCATAGTGTAAACTCAATGCAACAGACAACTGCATTAAAAGAACTTTGCGTAAAGTAAACAATCCTTGCACCCGCGGGCACAAGCACCGTTGTTTTCCCCCTTGTGGCAACAGCACATCCCCTAGACTCATGTTTCTGTCACTCAAGCTAGTCATCGAGGGGCATGAACCCACAATCGAGCATAACGTTCCCTCTTGGAGTCACTACCTATTACTCGGCCAAAGCAATAAATAACAACGGAGAACATGCAAGAATTACTTATGAACTAAAATATAAAAGAGGTGAATCAAATATATTGCTCAGGATCAATCTGAACATAATGTCATAATCCATCGGATCCCAGCAAACTCAACATAGCAACAGCATAAGGATTACATAGGTGCCTCGATCATGTAGGGCAGCTCACGAGGACTAATTAGTGAAGCACAAGAACGGGAGGAGAACATCACATAGCTACTGGTCATGGACTCATGGTCCAAGGGAGACTACTCACGAGTCATCCGGGAGGCGTCCATGGTGCTGGAGAAGCTCCCGGTGGTGATCCTCCCCTCCGGCAGGGTGCCGGGAAGAGTTCTCCTGGTGCTCCCGATCTTGGAAGCGGCGGCGGCGGCGGAACAGAGATGGCATCGCGAAAAGAGTTCCTGTTCTGAGGGTTTCGGGGGTCCCTCTAAATATATGCTAAAGGGGGGCACCGGACGGGCTTCGGGGGGCCCAGGCGCCCCCCCGGCGCGGCCCAGGGGGGGCGCGCCACTAGGGCGCCTGGAGCCCTAGTGCCCCCCCCAGGCTGCCCTTCGGACGCAGTGTTGTTTCCGGATCGCTGATTTTTTATATAATTTTTCTGGATTTTTCTGGGCAGTTCTCGAAATGTGAAAACCTGAAATACAAAAACAGCCGAAAACAGAAACTGGCACTGGGGTGCACTGGATTAGTAAGTTAGTCCAAATATGATCAAAAGTGTATGGAAGTGTATGAATATCATAGCAATATCACCCAAAAGTGGCATGGAGCAAGCAGAAATTATAGATACGTTTTGGACGTATCAGATGCTTAGCCAAGAATTATGAGACTTGCGAGAGAAATCTCTTCGTGTTCCGAGCAAATACTTATCAGCAATGTCGCTGCGAGAGATTTATCCCGAACCGAGGTGTTAGCATTACTTGCCCCGCAAGCAATGTTACTATTGTGCTCAAATCCGACCGTTGGACTCATCTCGTTTGGCCATTGGCTGATCTCGATGTCCAATCTGGTCATTTCCCGTCTGGGAAGGCCGTGGTTATAAATAACCACCCCGTCCAACATTGTCTGTTGGCTGCTCCGCTTGAGATTTCTGATAAGATTGATTTAAAACCCCTCTCCGAGTGATTAAAGTTTAAGATCCACCGATAGAAAAATCAAGAGCCCAAAGTTAGTCTGTGGTTTAGCATCACAATAGTTCTGTGTCACGCCCAAGATGCGATTCTATCCCGGTCACGTGATGAACTCGTGATTGGGGCACAACCGCATTTCAGGCGCTTAGCGAAATGGATATCATTACATCGTACGATTACATAAGTAGATGGGGATACATACAAGTCATACAACATCCACATGAATATAACAACATCATACAAGACATCCGACTACGGATGGAAACACATGAAAGCACAGCAACATCCATCCTGCTATCCTAGGCTGCCGACCAGGAACCTATCCCAAGACTGACGAAGAAGAAGAAGAAAGAACTCCAACACAAGTAAACATCGCTCTCACGTCAAGTCATCGGAAACCTGCACCTGCAACTATTGTTGTTGTATTTGTGAGCCACGAGGACTCATAAATCCCATAACCATGGGTATTATGACTAGCAAAGCTTAATGGGTATGGAAGGATAAGTGGTGAGCTTGCAGCAGTGACTAAGCATAAGTATGGTGGCTAACTTAGGATTCCAGAGATAGATGAGAAGCTACGCAAACGGTCGCAAACTAGTAATGATCGCTAAGTGATCCTGAACTACCTACGGGTCAAACATAACCCCACCGTGTTCTCTTCTCAACATGAAAAGAGACGGTCACGGTTACTCACGCGGTTGGTGTCGTGGATTTAGCACAGCAGATGTCCTAGCAAAAGGACTTAGTCGTGAGGCCATCGCCCGGGTTAGCTTGAAGGGGTTAAAGCGGATGAAGGACACAGTGAATTTATACTAGTTCGGCCCCTTCGATGAAGGTAAAAGCCTACGTCTAGTTTGGTGTTGTATTGCTTGGGCTTCGATGACCAGGGAGCGAATCCGCTTTGCCTGTGTCTCGAGCTGTTGTTTCTTGTCCTGAACCGTCGCCGGGTCGTCCCTTTATATAGGAGGCGACGCCTGGTCCGGTTTACAGAGTCCCGTGGCCGGCTCATAAACGTGTCCGCCTTGGCCTCTATTCTTTCTATCTTACATCCCAAGTTACATGGCATGACGGTTTACAAATCATGGGCCTTATACATGGGCCCTGAACCTCCGTAGGCTATAACTTTCTATTACATACTCCATTGGGCTTCTGATAATATAATCTTAATAACATAAACCGGACCCTCCTGCCGGTTTATACCTGATAGTAATATCCCTGACATTAGGCCCCAGATTGATTTGAACTTGTTCATGTCAGTCTTCAAAGTCTTGTACGAATTTCCCTTTCTGCAGCTCTTGTATACTTCTTAAACCGGCCATGACGTCATCTACTAGAATCGCTTCAATCTGTCATGACATCATCTTCGCATTTAATGCCCGCATCTGTTTGTTACCTTTCTTTATTACCGCTCCGAAGATCGAGGCGACAGCTCAATCCATATCTGATTTTTGGTCTCCTCGATTCCCGCACGTGCCGTTTTATCTCTTCGGCCTATAAATGAGGCCGAGGGCCATCTCTTTTACCCCCTCCTGCTTCATCTTCCTCTGTCTCCAGCGCTCAAGCCTCCGTCGCCGTCCTTCGAGCTCACCGTCATCAGCAAGCCCGGCCGCTGCATCGACCTGAGCACGTCCAGATATTCCCCGCCATTCTTCCGCCTCTTCAGGTACGTTATTTTTCCTCCCAATGGCTCTCAGTTCTAGGGTTTCTCTGTAGCTCGTCGCGAACCCTTGTTCTTCATAGTTCATCGCCGTAGGCTGTTTTTAGCTGTAGATGTAAAACTTGTTAGGTCAACCCTCGTGCGCATGATTCTGCTCCATCACCATAACTTTAGTTTCTCCAATATTGCTACTTTGGATTATATCTGTAGAAAACTTCCGCTGCCTCCACTGAATATGACTTGAATTGTTTTGTCTTTTTTTCTGCGTCGTAGATCCATATTTTACCTCTGCTTCCTGTGAAAGTTGTTTTTCATACTTTAGATCTGCAACTCTTTACCTGTTTATGTCACCGGTTCAACTATAACTTGTGCCCCATATGCCTGCACTGACGGTTTAGATTTAAGCCTGCATTCCGTAATTGGTGGTTTAACTTTCTCCTTCTATTGTCATAAACCGGTAGCTGTCTCGTTCATGCTTGCTCCGGATCAGTGGGTACCATTAGTCCCTTGCTTAAACCGTCAATTAGGTCAATACTTTCACATATCACGCCGGTTTGCATCCAGTAGATTTGTAAAACCGGGCCTTGTATTGTATTTTTCAGCACTCCCGCATTGGAAAAGATGGCTAAACAGTTCGTTGCTTGCAATTGGGTCCCTTCCCGGATTACTGAGGGCGACCTAGTAAAGGCGGCCTCAATTGGCATTCTGGGTCCTAAAGAGGTTCTGCACTGGCAGGCCCCTAGAAAGGAATGTCCTCCTACACCTAAGGAAGGAGAAATCCTCGTTTTCTTTGATAATCTGGCCCGGGGCTTTAGCCCACCCGGTTCAAAGTTCTTCCGCAATGTCCTAGCCAATTTCCAACTCCATCCACAAGACATAGGTCCCAATTCCATATCCAACATCTGCAACTTCCAAGTCTCCTCACAGGCATATCTGCAAGAGGAGCCATCTGTGGAGTTGTTCCGGGATTTCTTTCACCTGAATCGCCGGACTGAGTTCTCAGACAGGCCTCATACTGAAATTGGCGGTGTGAGCATCTAGAAAAGGAAGGACGTCAGTTTTCCCCACGCCACTCTTCACAGCCATCCAAAAGAATGGAACCAGACTTGGTTCTATTGCAAGGATACTTCACCCGAAGGAGAAAATCCGCTACCGGGTTACCGCGCTTACCGCCTAACGCCGAGTCATCCTTTCCCGCAACGTCTAAGCGCCTAAGACCGGGCTCGATATGCCCCTCAACTTTCCAAGCTCAGGGCTTTCGTAGCTAATGGTTTAATTGGGGTTGACTTTGTTCGACGCTGGTTCTCTTGGAGCATTCTTCCATTAAGCCGGCGCTCAAGCTTAATGTGTAAATATACTGGCAATCCGGAAGATCCTCGGCGTCACACAAAAATAGTGCTTCCTGACAATGAAGTTACTGAATCCGCAAAAAAGATGCTGAACATCCCTCTAGAAGAATGCAGCCGGACCGGTTTAGCTCCTTTCTGCGCAAACAACCAACCACCGCCGGTAAGATTATTTTGTCCCTTCCTTTTCACATTAATCCGTTCATATGATTTGTCTTCAACATGTTCTTATTCCTTTATATAGGCCAATGATCCTTTCTGGAAGAGGAAAGCTCAAGATAAACCGGCGAAGCCAACCCGTAAGAAGAGCTTAGCCGTAAAGAAGAAGAAAACTGCTGCCGTTTCTGGTTCAAACCTCGAAGAAGATGATCCAGCTTCTGAGGTACTGCTTGATTCTTATGTCCTTTGAATTCTCTTTGTTTATATTTATATCAATAATGCCTTTTCCCAGGATCCGGCAGAGGGAAGTAAAGCGGATGAAGTTGAGGTAATTTCTCTCTCATCTGATTCAAAACCGTTGCCACCCAAGATTCACTGGGTATCCCGGAAGTATCCATTTTCTCAACCTTATGCTCAATTGGATCCCAACTTTCTTTTGAAGAAACAACAGCATGAGGCTTGCCGGACCACACGCCATAGTGGTCACGTGGTTGAGTCATCCGGATTACCCCACACGCCAGCTCGTAGACGCCGCTCAGAGGTTTTGCTTACTCCAACCCTTCTTCATCCAAAAGCAGGTCTTATTCGCAAACCTCTTAAACCGTCTAATCCCAACTACCAGGAAGCTCCTCTGTCTTCTTCCGGCGAGTCGACTGCTACTCAAATTCCGGTGCTTAAGACCATTCCTGGGTAAGCCATCTTTCCAAACGTCCGGTTTACCTTTCCGTTTTGGCTTTGTGATTTTCATTGATCTTTGAATCTTTATCAGTATGCCCAAGCCTAGCAAGAAGGCTAAATTAAATAAACCGGCTACCGAACACACCACCGCTGAACCGGCAGAAGATCTTGAAGTGGCCAATCCTCCACAGGAAAATATTGAAGTTCAGCATGGCAATCCCTCCCCTATGGATCATGAAGATCTTGCTGCTCCGGGGGGTGATGCTATGTAGAACACAGCTGAACCGGCAAGCCCTGTCCGGGTTAGTCCTCCTCGGGCTAGCCCGGCTCCTGTTAGTCCGGTGCACACCGCTGATCCCCTCCAGCCAGCTGCTGCCTCGACAGAAGACGTTGAGATAACTGGGATAGGCTTCTCTGCTCCCACAGAGCCTGTTGTCTTGGCTAGGCACACCGCCAAGGAGGAAAAGCTTCAGCAAGATAAAGGCAAGTGGACTACAAATTTGTCAAGTTATAATCAGCTTAGTGCCCAGGAACTCCACTCTGGGAATCTGAACCGGCTCTTCACCAGCCGTGACTATGAGGCCGGTTTAGTCAACATGATGAAGGAGAAATATGAGGTAATTTTCTTTCCTTTTGCCTTCCTCTTCTGCTTGTATCTTGCGATTATACCTTTAGGCCATAGTAGCCCCTAAGTGCCGGTTTACCTCACCGTAGGTGAACCGGGACTTCTCTTATGTCTGAGAATGAACGTACATTAGCCCCCAAGTGCCATGGGCATAACTTGTTTATGTGCTTGGGACTTGTCTGAAAAAGTTTCCTTCTTTGACTTCAATTGTACATTAGCCCCCAAGTGTCGAGTGCATAACTTGTTATGTGCTTGAGACTTTTGATTGAACTGTCTTTCTAACACTTCCCTTTTCCCGCAGGCTGATTTGAACTGGAGAGCTTCGGAGGCAACTGAACTCCGGAATAGCTTGGCCTTCCATGAAACTGCTTCAACTAAAGTTAAGGAGGAACTTGTCCTTGCTTTAGCTAACATGGAAAAACTCAAGAAAGATTTTGAAGTGGAGCGGTCCACATGGGAGGTGCAAAGGGTTGCTCTAGAAAAGAGAGCAAAGGATGCTGAAACTGCCCTCAACCCAGTGACGCAGGAGCTATCCGGGTTAAAATAGCATATAGATGATATGACATCTGCTATCTTCAGTGAGTATCTGTCTTCGTATGTTTGTATCCTTGCAATCTTATCCTGCTCCGGTTTAACTCGCCAATTGTATATAGGGAGGTGCATAACTCATCTTGGAGACGATGTTCGGAAGAAACTGAAGGCTGCTTATACCCTGGTGGACCAACTCTACTCCGGTGCTCAAAGGGCTATCAGTGCTATGTCGCACAATAACCCGGCACCGACTACCATCCAAGGCACTCTGGAAAAGTTAACTGACTTGCCTGCTCGACTTGTTGAGGTGAAGAAATCTGCTACACGAGCTGGCTCTCTCATGGCGTTAACCCGGGCCAAGGCATGGGTCCCCGACTTTGATCCGGCGGAGGCCATGAATGGTTATCCCAGCATGAAAGAGGATGGGTCGGCCTTCTCTTCTGAAGATCTTCGTTCTTTAACCAAAGACATGCGCCCTCTTCCCAGTAAGCTTGCTCACGAAGCGGATTTAACAAGGTATCATCCGGGTTACGATCTAGAGAATACGCGGGTGGAGCGGCCGGTTTATGACACCGAAAATCTGATCCCACCCGTTCGTAAGCATACCTTCGCTCCTGACATTCATCCGTTAGATCTTGTAAACGATGAAGTATATTTATGTGCCCTCGCCAAGATTGACTGGAGCACTCCTGATTTCCAACAGCTGCCAGAAGTCGACGAAGATCCGGAGCAAGCTGATACGTCCAAAACGTATCTATAATTTCTGCTTGCTCCATGCCTCTTTTGGGTGATATTGCTATGATATTTATACACTTCCATACACTTTTGATCATATTTGGACTAACCTATTAACTCAGTGCACCCCAGTGCCAGTTTCTGTTTTCGGCTGTTTTTGTATTTCAGGTTTTCCCATTACGAGAACTGCCAGAAAAATCCCGGAAAAATTATATAAAAAATCAGCGTTCCAAAAGCTACCAGGCACCCGAAGCACAGCCGGAGGGGGGCCACCAGGGCTCCAGGCGCCCTGGTGGCGCGGCCCCCCCCTGGCCGCGCCGGGGGGGGGCCTGGGCCCCCCGAGCCTCGTCTGATGCCCCCCTTTGGCATATATTTATACCGTCTCCCGAAACCCTCGAGACGGGAACCCTTTTTCGCGATCTCATCTCTGTTCCGCCGCCGCCGCTGCTTCCAAGATCGGGAGCACCAGGAGAACTCTTCCCGGCACCCTGCCGGAGGGGAGGATCACCACCGGGAGCTTCTCCACCACCATGGACGCCTCCCGGATGAGTTGTGAGTAGTCTCCCTTGGACCATGGGTCCATGACCAGTAGCTATGTGATGTTCTCCTCCCGTTCTTGTGCTTCACTAATTAGTCCTCGTGAGCTGCCCTACATGATCGAGGCACATATGTAATCCTTATGCTATTGCTATGATGAGTTTGCTGGGATCCGATGGATTATGAGATTATGTTCAGATTGTGTTTGAGTAATATATTTGATTCACCTCTTTTATATTTATGTTCATAAGTAATTCTTGCATGTTCTTCATTGTTATTTATTACTTTGGCCAAGTAGTAGGTAGTGACTCCAAGAGGGAACGCTATGCTTGATTGTGGGTTCATGCCCCTCGATGACTAGCTTGAGTGACAGAAACATGAGTCTAGGGGATGTGATGTTACCACAAGGGGGAAAACAACGGTGCTTGTGCCCGCGGGTGCAAGGATTGTTTACTTTACGCAAAGTTCTTTTAATGCAGTTGTCTGTTGCTTTGAGTTTACACTATGGGTGGGACTCGCAACTTAATACCAGCGAGATGTTCTGGATAGATATCTCAAGGTGGATGATTAGTAGTAGATGCAGATGGATTTCGGTCTACTTACCTCGGCGTACCGCCCATGCTTTGAACCTCTACCTTTCTTGCAACTTAGTCAGCATTGGTTTGCGCACATGGTCCTGTCAATTGCCCAGCTGTAATTCATTTACCTCACATAGCTGTTTTATTGTCTTTTGGGAGAGAGACATCACTAGTGAACATCATGAGACTCCGGTCCATATTACCATCATTGATCACATCCGCTATTTACTTTCCGCTTTTACTTACTATTGCAGCAATACCTATCACTATTATCACTTGCGTTTGATCCTTTGTAAACTACAAGGCCGGAGGGATTGACAACCTCTCTGTACTCGTTGGGAGCAAAGTTATTTGTATATGTGTGCAGGTCCACGTTGATTGCTAATATCTAGCGCCGTTAGCAGTTGACACCTTCTTGTTGAAACTGGGAGTCTTAGGGAAATCGATCCTTGGTATTGCCAAGGGAAAACTTCCGCTACACTGCATCTCAAACCTTCCACTTGGGGTAACCAACGAGGGGCGAGAAGCCATCAAGCAAAGTTTTCAGGCGCCGGTGCCGGGGACTCCACTCTTCAGGATAGGGGAGTTGCACGCTATCTTTTACCTTTGCTTTTTAGTCTTGTTAGTTTACCTTTCAGTTTTGCTTTAGTATCTTTTATCGAAAATCACAAAAATAGTTATCTTGCTTGCTTGCTACTATGGGTTCCACCGAGAACACCAAGTTGTGTGACTTCACTAGTCACAACAACGATGACTTTATCTGCACACCTATCACTACACCTGCCACTTCAGCACCTTCGTATGAAATTAAACATGCTTTACTGAATTTAGTCATGAAAGATCAATTCTCCGGTGCTGGAGATGATGCTGCTTTACACTTGAACAACTTTGTTGAACTTTGTGATATGCAAAAGTACCAAGAAATAGATGGTAATATTGTTAAGCTTAAGTTTTTTCCTTTCTCCTTGAGAGGAGGAGCTAAAATTTGGTTTCAGTCTTTGCCTAGAAATAGCATAGATTCATGGGGACAAGTGCAAAGATGCTTTTATTGGAAAATACTATCCACCTGCTAAAATTATCCAACTAAGAAGTAACATAATGAATTTTAAACAATTGGATAATGAACACGTTGCCCAAGCTTGGGAACGTATGAAATATCTTATCAAGAACTGCCCTACTCATGGTTTGACTACTTGGATGGTTATCCAAACTTTTTATGCAGGCTTGAACTTCACCTCGCGGAACTTGTTAGATTCGGCCGCGGGAGGAACCTTTATGTCAACTACACTTGGTGCTGCCACAAAGCTTCTCGATGAGATGATGACCAACTATTCCCAATGGCACACCGAACGCGCTCCAACATGTAGGAAGGTAAACTCTGTCGAGGAGATTTCCTCCCTAAATGAAAAAGTTGACTTGATCATGTCTCTACTTTTGAAGCAATCTTCTGTTGATCCTCGTGATGTTCCTGTAAATTCTTTGATTGCTCAAGAACAAGTAGATGTGAACTTTATCTCTAGAAACGATTTTAATGACAATGCTTATAGGAGTAATTTTGGTAGCAATCCTAGACCGTTCCCCTCTAATTCTTATGGGAACAACAATGCTTATCCAAGCACCAAGAACTCCACTACTGAACTAGAGATTATGATTAAAGATTTCATCACTACCCAAAAAGCTTTTAATAATAGTGTAGAAGAAAAACTAAACAAACTAGGTGATCTCTCTTCGAAGGTAGACAATTTAGCCAACGAAGTAGAATTGCTTAAAATTAGAACTTCTCCTCTTGAGGAGAGGAAGGTCACTCCTATGAATGCTATTCAAGTGCAAATTAATGAAAACATTAGGATGATGGCTAAACTTAAAGAGAGATGGGCTAGAGAAAGGGAGGAAGAAGAAAGAATTAAGAGCCTTCCTACCCACCACACTGTTGCTACTATCCAAATTGTTGAGGATATCCAAACTCTTAGCACCCAATGCACTCCTGGTCCCGATGGACCTATTAATGGTGATGCTATGACTATAGAAACTACCAAACAAGTGAACCTAAAGGACACCACTACCACTTTACTTGATAGTAGTGACCTTGATTTTGATAATTGCACTCTTACCGAAGTTATTGATTTCCTTCACAAGATGTCTAGAGATCCCCACACTAGCACGCTTAATCTTGCCTTCACAGAGCATATCACTAATGCTCTTATCAAAGCTAGGGAGGAGAAACTTAGAGTAGAAGCCTCCATACCTAGAAAGCTAGAAGATGGTTGGGATCCTATGATTAAAACGAAGATAAACAACTTCTCTTGCTATGCTTTATGTGATGTTGGTGCTAGTACCTCTGTTATGCCCAAAAGAATATATGATATGCTTAAACTGAAACCTTTTGATTCTTGTTCTTTTGGTGTTCGTCTCGTTGATCCTTCCATAAAGAAACCTTTGGGGAGGATCGACGATGTTCTTATGATTGTCAATGACAATTATGTTCCCGTTGATTTTACTATTATGGATATTGAATGTGAACCTTCGTGTCCAATTATTTTGGGACGTCCTTTTTTACGCACCGTTGGTGCTATCATTGACATGAAAGAGGGTAATATAAAATTCCAGTTTCCTCTCAAGAAAGGGATGGAACACTTCCCTCGAAAGAAGATTAAGTTACCTTTTGAGTCCGTTATACGGGCTAGCTATTCTTTTACTCTCGACAAAACTTGATCTCTGTGCATTATGCCTAGCTTAAAGGAATAAAAGAGAGCGCTTTTGGGAGGCAGCCCAATGAATAAATTTTATTTTGCTTTTGTTGTGTCTTGATGTTGTTACTACAGTAGCATCATCATTGTATCTTTGCTTTTCAAATTTTGTGCCAAGTGTAGCCTCTGATTGCTAGAAAGTTCAAAAGTTGTGACGTGTTGTCCAGGAAACAGATTCTGTCCTTGGATTGAAAAATTCGTATAAAATCACCAGATCATCTTTTTGGTCTGAATGTTTTCGACAGCGTGCTCTATAGAATTTTCTTTCGGGTGTCTAGTCTGAGTTTTTTTATTTGAGTTGCAGAAGTGCCCCGAAAAAATCATTTACTACCTGCTGGTCTGTTTTTCACAGATTCTGTCCTGTTTTGCCTTTCCTTCATTTTGCAAACCTTGAGCTTGCTTTTTCTTTGCAAAAACCTTTCGACAATCTTGAGAAACAGTAGACCTTCAAGAATATCCTTATTTCCAGCAATGAACAATTATTTTATTATGGGTACTAACCTCGCTAATCAGATTATGATGAGTTATGTATGAAGGGAGTTTTCAAGTGTGCGAGGGAAGATGATAAAAAAATTCAGGAGTGTCAAACGCTCAAGCTTGGGGATGCCCCCATGCACCCCCAAGACATATTCAAGAAGACTCAAGCGTCTAAGCTTGGGGATGCCCCCGTGCATCCCCTTCTCCATGAACAATTATCAGTTCGTCTTTCGTTCCACTATATTTTTATCACTTCATGTGTTATGTGCTATGCTTGGAGCGTCTTGCTTTTAGTTTCCTTTTTAGTTTTCTTTAGCTTTGCTTGCTGTTCATAACGAGTTGGAACCCAGCTTTCTTTGTGTGGGAGAGAGACCCGCTCCACTTCAACCTAGAACATAACATAGAATTTTCATGTCTATCTTTGCTGTGTGTGTTCTTTGTCTTTCAATAGCTACTATCATGCTTAGCTCTTAGCTTTCATGCTTATCTTTTTAAAGAGCTTTTGTATAGTTGGCTGCTTGAACTCTCTTTAGTTATCATGATTATCTTATTAAGGGAGTTTGCTTCCGTTGCATTGGTTGATATGTCTATGATAAAGATGCTACGTGCATAATGGCGCTTAGTAGTTCATGTTTTCTTATGGTTAGTCTCAAATAGCTGGGGGGTTCCCAATGTGTTATTGGAATACCAACATGATTTGTTTGCCTATGATGTGGTATGGTTTAGTAATATCTTCCTTCGAGAATTTACTTTGATTGACTTGGCATATGCTCACGCATATTTAAGACTGTAAAGAAAGTCTGTCAAGCCTTGATGATCTTTTGTTTCTGAGTAGCGATATAACTTCCATGCCTGATTCAATGTTGCTTTGTCGCTCTGCATGATTATAACTGTCATTGCTCTCTTAGTTGGTCACTCCCAGTCTTTTGCTAACCTCCACCTGTACTAAGCGGACTGACTGCTTGTGCATCCAAATTCCTTTATACCAGTTATGCCATATGAGTCCACCATACCTTCCTACATGGTATTTACCTGCCATTCCTAACGGAGACTTGCATGTACCATCTCGAAACTATTCAAAGAAAAAAAAGCATTCCTATTTTGTGCCTCTGTTTTAAGTTCATGAGGAAGTAGTAGTTAATTCATGATCTTTTTCAGTTGGACAAGCTTCACCCCGGGATTGCATGTATAATGTGCAAACCCATAATACTAGAAGGAACTCGCATTGAGTGCGCCCGGCTGAAAAATAATATAACAAACAAAATCTCCTTCACGCTTTGTTCATGAGAAATCAGAAAACTTTAGCAGTGATAAACAAAGGAGATTAAGAGGATGTGATCGTCCTCATTCGGGAGCCGTTCCTCGAAACTTGTCCATCTCAAAAAGTGATTGAGTTGTCTGCTAGCATTCGTTGACGGAACATGCATAATCTAAAAAAAATATTATTACCTCTGTTTTTAAAACCAAGAGCTCTGGTACATGTTTTGTCTTTGTTTCCGACTACGGGTTTTTAACCTTGCCAACAAAAGCCACGGTTCGAGAGTCTCCACCTTCTTTTAAAAGCACCAACTACTGAGAGCATGATTGTCATTCTGAGTGTAATGTGCATTGTCCCAAAGTAGCATTGTCTCTTGCATGATTGTGATATCGTTTATTCTGAAATCATTGTATCTAGTCATCACTTAAACCTTGGAGGTGCCCCTGCATTTATGTTTTGCTTCACTAAAGGGGGCAAGCGAGATATCACTTTATCATATTTGCACACCATGTTCATTACAAATCTATTTGATGTTTCAGTATCATATTGTAAAACTTTCAGTTCTTTGTGATTTTCTCATGAGGCAACTTAATTACTACAGATTCATTGTCCCGGTAAGCTTTTGTCATATGACTATGAAAAGGTCCTATATGGTTAATAGCATGTCACCACAGAAATTATTCTTGTTATCATTTACCTACTCGAGGACGAGCAGGAATTAAGCTTGGGGATGTTGATTCGTCCAAAACGTATCTATAATTTCTGCTTGCTCCATGCCTCTTTTGGGTGATATTGCTATGATATTTATACACTTCCATACACTTTTGATCATATTTGGACTAACCTATTAACTCAGTACACCCCAGTGCCAGTTTCTGTTTTCGGCTGTTTTTGTATTTCAGGTTTTCCCATTACGAGAACTGCCAGAAAAATCCCGGAAAAATTATATAAAAAATCAGCGTTCCAGAAGCTACCAGGCACCCGAAGCACAGCCGGAGGGGGGCCACCAGGGCTCCAGGCGCCCTGGTGGCGCGGCCCCCCCTGGCCGCGCCGGGGGGGCGCCTGGGCCCCCCGAGCCTCGTCTGATGCCCCCCTTTGGCATATATTTATACCGTCTCCCGAAACCCTCGAGACGGGAACCCTTTTTCGCGATCTCATCTCTGTTTCGCCGCCGCCGCCGCTTCCAAGATCGGGAGCACCAGGAGAACTCTTCCCGGCACCCTGTCGGAGGGGAGGATCACCACCGGGAGCTTCTCCACCACCATGGACGCCTCCCGGATGAGTTGTGAGTGGTCTCCCTTGGACCATGGGTCCATGACCAGTAGCTATGTGATGTTCTCCTCCTGTTCTTGTGCTTCACTAATTAGTCCTCGTGAGCTGCCCTACATGATCGAGGCACATATGTAATCCTTATGCTGTTGCTATGATGAGTTTGCTGGGATCCGATGGATTATGAGATTATGTTCAGATTGTGTTTGAGTAATATATTTGATTCACCTCTTTTATATTTATGTTCGTAAGTAATTCTTGCATGTTCTCCGTTGTTATTTATTGCTTTGGCCAAGTAGTAGGTAGTGACTCCAAGAGGGAACGTTATGCTTGATTGTGGGTTCATGCCCCTCGATGACTAGCTTGAGTGACAAAAACATGAGTCTAGGGGATGTGCTGTTGCCACAAGGGGGAAAACTAATGCAGTTGTCTGTTGCTTTGAGTTTACACTATGGGTGGGACTCGCAACTTAATACCAGCGAGATGTTCTGGATAGATATCTCAAGGTGGATGATTAGTAGTAGATGCAGATGGATTTCGGTCTACTTACCTCGGCGTACCGCCCATGCTTTGAACCTCTACCTTTCTTGCAACTTAGTCAGCATTGGTTTGCGCACATGGTCCTGTCAATTGCCCAGCTGTAATTCGTTTACCTCACATAGCTGTTTTATCGTCTTTTGGGAGAGAGACATCACTAGTGAACATCATGAGACTCCGGTCCATATTACCATCATTGATCACATCCGCTATTTACTTTCCGCTTTTACTTACTATTGCAGCAATACCTATCACTATTATCACTTGCGTTTGATCCTTTGTAAACTACAAGGCCGGAGGGATTGACAACCTCTCTGTACTCATTGGGAGCAAAGTTATTTGTATATGTGTGCAGGTCCACGTTGATTGCTAATATCTGGCGCCGTTAGCAGTTGACACCTTCTTGTTGAAACTGGGAGTCTCAGGGAAATCGATCCTTGGTATTGCCAAGGGAAAACTTCCGCTACACTGCATCTCAAACCTTCCACTTGGGGTAACCAACAAGGGGCGAGAAGCCATCACAAGCTGACCCTCAGTCTTCCCAGCGTGCTGAAGAAGAAGCTTAATCCGGCTCCGGTTTTAATTTTTAGATGCTGAATATTTTGCAAAAAACTTTGATTCTTTTGGGCCTGCAAGTGCCTTGTAATATAATAGTTGAGATACTACCTTTGTCTCACTGTTATGGTATTACTTTGATTGGCACTCCCCAATTTATCTTATGTTTGCAATGCGTTAACAGCTTATATTACATGTGTCTGCATGAACAATGCTAAAAGATGTCCTGGCAGTTTACCACCGGACGGATTATACTGCCCTGATACATGTGTCAAATAAATAGCTTGAACTGCATATAAAACACAAACGTATCCCATGCATGTGATTAAGTGTGCTTGTAGACCTTAACCCGGTGGGAATATTTTAAAGTGCGGGTATTGATGAAGCCCTTGGCTCTCTTGTCGGCTTAGCATGATGGCCGATCCGGGTTACGATCAACGCCGGTTTAACTCTCGCTGGTGTTCATGACCCAGACTTTTAACTCTGTATATGTATGGTCAACCTTGTAGTTGTCCAGTCTCGCATCAATGGACTTGGTTAAGAAACCAATGACCTTGAAGACAAAGATTTTATAAAAAATAAAAAAATAAAAATAATTTTTTGGGCAAATAAGACCATGTAGTCGAGGCTTTTTACGAGCTGCCAGGCTCCAAATTCCAGGATTTTTATGAGCTGCCAGGATACTGTCATTAACCATTTTAGCAAAGCCTGTCAAGATGCTCCGCAATCCTTAACCAAATCATCGATGTACATAGCTACCCAATGTTTCAAAATCTCGTAAAGATTTTGTCTTTAGGTAATCAACTCGATGATCGTCAATTTAACATGACCAAGTTCAGGGTCCCGAAGGATTGACTTGTGACAGGTTCGACGGGTCATACCAGGTTTACCTAGACGGCGTGATTTACTTGATGCAGGCAGGTTAATCCGGGGTTTTAGGTGCATGCACCGGGCTTCCAAGCCATGTTCACTAAAGGGTATTCAACTTGCTGAGAGCCCCCAAGTAGTGTGTGAGCCGTTTGCTCGTCGGGGCATATGTTTGAGTTGTGCTAGGCATCAAACCCTCTTTTACCCCTCATCATCATGTGGAAATTGCCGAAGCAACCAGAGCAGTGCTCTTATGATGGGCTTCATACCGCCGCCGGCTCAAGAGACCGTGGGAAGCTTCCTTGCCCGTGGAAGCCCCCATGTGACTCTTGTTAGTATAAATAAGACGACTGATTCCTTGATTTTGTCAAGGACGTCGGTTTAGGAGGCCGTGGAAAGCTTCTTTTGGAAACCCCCATGTGACACTCCTGTGTGTAAAGAACACGGCTGATTCCTTGATTCTATCAAGGGCACCGGTTTAAGAGGCCATGGAAGGTTTCTTTCGAAGACCCCATGTGATAATCTCTTTTTGAAAAAGATGGCTGATTCCCCGGTGTACCGGGGGCGCCAGTTTATTTTATTAATCATAATATATACATTGTACATAAAGCGGAGCCAATGGCTCAAGTATAGTAAGGTCGAAGAAGAGCGATGTTCCACGGCCGCTTGGTCTCCTCCTCTGCCGTACGTGAGTCCTTATGTTCTCGAACGTTGACAAGGTAGTATGATCTGTTGTGCAGATTTTTGCTGACCACAAAGGGCCCTTCCCAGGGTGGGGATAGCTTGTGCATATCTGTCTGGTCCTGGATGAGCCGAAGCACCAGATCTCCTTCCTGAAACGCCCTGGTCTTGACCCGGCGGCTATGGTACCGGCGCAGGTCTTGCTGATAAATCGCTGATCGCGCTGCTGTCGTGTCCTGTTCCTCGTCCAGCCGGTCCAAGCTATCTTGTCTTGCTTGTTCATTATCCGCTTCAACGTAAGCCGCCACCCGTGGTGAGTCATGCCAGATATCACTAGGGAGGACCGCTTCAGCACCGTACACCATGAAGAAAGGCGTGTATCCTGTAGATCTGTTAGGTGTAGTGTTGATGCTCCATAAGACAGAAGGCAACTCCTCTACCCAGCAACCCGGTGTTCTTTGCAAAGGAACCATAAGCCGGGGCTTGATGCCTCTCAAGATTTCTTGGTTGGCTCTCTCAGCCTGGCCATTGGACTGAGGGTGAGCTACTGATGATACATCAAGGCGAATATGTTCTCTTTGACAGAACTCCTCCATATCCCCTTTAGATAGGTTGGTGCCGTTAACAGTTATAATGATGTGTGGAAAGCCAAACCGAAAAATCACCTTTTTGATGAACTGAACCACTGTTGCCGCATCACACTTACTGACAGGCTCTGCTTCAATCCACTTTGTGAATTTGTCCACTGCTACCAACAGGTGGGTTTTCTTATCTTGGGATCTTTTAAAGGGTCCAACCATATCAAGCCCCCAAGTCGCAAATGGTCAGGTAATTGGAATCATCCTCAGCTCCTGCGCCGGTACATGAGCACGCCGTGAGAATTTCTGGCAAGCGTCACATTTTCTGACCAAGTCCTCTGCGTCGGCGTGAGCCGTCAACCAGTAGAACCCATGACGAAAAGCTTTAGCTACCAAGGATTTTGATCCGGCGTGATGACCGCAATCCCCTTCATGAATCTATCGAAGAATATCGCAGCCTTCCTCTGATGATACACACCGTTGAAACGCCCCAGAAACGCTGCGGTGATGAAGTTCTCCATTGATGATAGTCATAGACTTAGACCGCCGGATTATCTGACGGGCCTCGACTTCGTCCTCTGGCAACTCACCTCGGCTTATGTACGCCAAGTAAGGGAGTGTCCAATCCGGAATGACGTGAAGTGCTGCGACCAACTGTGCTTCCGGATCAGGAACAACCAAGTCCTCCTTTGAGGGTATCTGTACTGATGGATTATGCAATTCATCCAAGAAAGTATTAGGTGGAACCGGTTTACGCTGAGAGCCCAGCCAGCTTAACGCATCGGCTGCTTCATTTTTTCGCCGGTCTATATGATCCACCTGGTATCCCTTGAAGTATCCTGCGACTGCGTCCACCTCTCGTCGATATGCCACCATGAGCGGATCACTGGAGTCCCATTTGCCCAATACTTGTTGTGCCACCAGATCTGAATCACCAAAGCACTTAACCCGGCTCAAGTTCATCTCCTTGGCCATCCGTAGACCATGGAGGAGAGCTTCATACTCAGCAGCATTGTTAGTACAAGGGAACATTAAACGGAGGACATAACAGAACTTGTCACCTCGTGGGGAAGTTAACACAACTCCAGCCCCCGAGCCCTCCAATTGTCTTGAACAGTCAAAATGAATAGTCCAGTATGTATGATCCGGCTTCTCCTCAGGTACTTGCAACTCTGTCCAATCATTAATGAAATCCACCAGTGCTTGGGATTTTATAGCAGTACGTGGCACATACTTTAATCCGTGCGGGCTAAGTTCAATGGCCCACTTCGCCACCCTGCTAGTGGCTTCTCTGTTCTGGATTATATCCCCTAACGGAGCTGAACTGACAACAGTGATTGGGTGGCCCTGGAAATAGTGCTTCAACTTCCGGTTTGCCATGAACACTCCATATACCAGCTTCCGCCAGTGTGGATATCTCTGTTTCGACTCAATGAGTACCTCACTAATGTAGTAAACCAGCCGTTGAACCGAATATTCTTTGACTGCCTCTTTGCGCTGCACCACAATGGCCACGCTGACTGCACGGGCATTGGCGGCCACGTATAACAGCAGCGGCTCATTGTTAACCGGGGCAGTAAGGACTGGTGGTTCTGCCAATTGCCTCTTCAGATCCTCGAACGCAGCGTTTGCAGCATCACTCCAGACAAACCGGTTCATCTTTTTCATCATCTGATAAAGCGGGATTGCCTTCTCTCCTAAACGGCTGATGAACCGACTCAGCGCTGCAATGCGGCCCGCCACGCGCTGGACATCATTGATACACGCCGGTTTAGCCAAGGACGCGATCGCCTTGATCTTCTCCGGATTAGCTTCAATCCCTCTGTTTGACACTAAGAATCCCAGGAGCTTGCCCGCCGGAACACCAAAGAAGCACTTCTCCGGAATTTGCATCATTTTATAAACTCGGAGGTTGTCAAAGGTTTCTTTTAAGTCCTCTATCAGCGTCTCCTCCTTCCTGGATTTTACCACAATGTCATCAACATATGCATGGACATTTCTTCCAATCTGCCCTTGTAGGCAGTTCTGCACACAACGCTGGTAGGTTGCTTGGGCACTCTTG
Organism: Secale cereale; assembly: GCA_902687465.1. Classification (NCBI taxonomy): domain Eukaryota; kingdom Viridiplantae; phylum Streptophyta; class Magnoliopsida; order Poales; family Poaceae; genus Secale; species Secale cereale. Next base: position 517,124,797 of record LR738712.1, read on the forward strand.
AGCCCAAAAGGCATGGATATATAGCAGAAGGCCCCAAAGGGAGTTATGAAAGATGTCTTCTCCTGTTCCTTAACTGCCATCTTGATCTGATGATAACCTGAATATGCATCCAAAAAACTTAGCCGCTCGCATCCCGCCGTAGCATCGATAATTTGATCAATACGGGGGAGAGCAAAAGGATCAGTTGGGCAAGCTTTGTTCAAATCTGTGTAGTCAACACACATCCTCCAGGTTCCGTTTTTCTTGAGTACCAGTACTGGATTAGCCAACCACTCTGGATGAAACACCTCAACTATGAAGCCTGCGGCCAAAAGCCTAGCCACTTCTTCACCTATAGCCTTGCGCCTCTCCTCATTGAAGCGGCGTAGATACTGCTTGACCGGTTTAAACTTCGGATCAATATTAAGACTGTGCTCAGCAAGTTCTCGGTATACCTGGCATGTCAGAAGGTTTCCATGCAAAGATATCCCGGTTCTCACGGATGAACTCGATGAGCGCGCTTTCCTATTTAGGATCTAGGTTAGCGTTGATGGTGAACTGCTTGGATGAATCGCCCGGAACAAAGTCAACCTGCTTGGTTTCCTCCGCTGACTTGAACTTCAACGCTGGATCATGCTCTGTAGTTGGCTTCTTCAACGGGGACATATCTGCCGGATCAACATTGTCCTTATAAAATTTTAGTTCTTCCGTAGCGCAAACCGCCTCGGCATAAGTCGCATCTCCTTCCTCGCACTCCAATGCAATCTTACGGCTCCCATGAACCGTGATAGTTCCTTTGTGGCCTGGCATCTTGAGCTGCAGATAAATATAACACGGTCTAGCCATGAACTTGGCGTAAGCCGGTCTCCCAAACAAAGCATGGTATGGGCTCCTGATCTTTACAACCTCAAATGTCACACTCTCCGATCTAGAGTTATGCTCATCCCCAAAGGTAACTTCCAGATCGATTTTTCCAACTGGATAAGCCGATTTACCGGGCACCACCCCATGGAACACTGTGTTGGACTGTCGGAGCTTCTTATCTGTCAGCCCCATACGTCGAAAGGTCTCATAGTATAGGATGTTGATATTGCTTCCTCCATCCATAAGTACTTTGGTGAACTTATAACCACCCACCTGTGGTGCCACGACCAGAGCCAACTGACCCGGATTATCAACCCGTGGTGGGTGATCTTCTCTGCTCCACACAATGGGTTGCTCAGACCAACGTAAAAAACGTGGTACCGCCGGTTCAACGGAATGTACTGCCCTTTTCAAAACCTTTTGATCCCGTTTGCATAGACTTGTGGTGAAGACGTGATACTGCCCACTGCTCAACTCCTTCGGATTATTCTGATATCTAGATTGCTGCTGCTGACGCTGTTAATTCCCTTGGTTGTTGTATCCACCCTGACCATGTTGCTGGTTATGTTGATGCTGATTGTTGCCACTGTGGTTATTGTTACCACCGTGGTATCCTGAACCGGATCCACCACCCTGATAACACGGACCTTGAAAGCCGGGACCTGACCCGCCGGGGGGGGCCGTGGTTATATTTGGCCTGTTTCACAAGCTCTTGCATAATGAAACAGTCTTTCCAGAGATGCGTAGCCGGGTTTTCCTCTGTACCGTGCCTTGGGCAAGGTATGTTCAACTGGCAATCTAGATTAATAGGTGGCCTCCCGCTGCGTGGGGGCGGTTTACCCTTGCGGCGCTGCCCATTGTCCTGAGCGTTGGTATTGGCCACAAAGTCTGAGCTTCCTTCTGCTTTACGCTTGCCATTGTACCCTGTGCCCGCCGGATTGGCCTGTGCCGGTTTACCATTCTTGTTCGCCTTCCCGGACTTGTCTCCGTCTGCATCTGGATACTTGGTGTTATCAGAGTCTCCATACTTTACCAAAGCGCACATGAGCGTTCCCATGTCGTTGCAATCACGTTTGAGTCGTCCCATCTTCTGCCTCAAAGGCTCAAACCAACAATTGCCTTCCAAGGTGGCTATCGCCGTACTTGGATTGATGCTATTGGAGGAGTGCAAGATTTCGGACACTTGCCGCACCCAACTGCTGGTGGTCTCTTGCTCTCCTTGAACACATGCCGCTAAGTCAACAACGGACATCGGCTGCTTGCACATGTCTTTGAAATTATTGATAAATTGGCGACGCAATTTCCCCCATGATCCAATGGAGTTGGGTGGCAAACCCTTTAGCCATGTCCGGGCCGTGCCCTCAAGCATCATTGTGAAGTACTTGGCGCACGCAGCTTCGTCCACATCAAGCATCTCCATAGCCATCTCATAAGTTTCAACCCACGCCTCCGGAGCCAGATCCGCCGTGTAGTTGGGTACCTTGCACGGACCTTTGAAGTCTTTGGGTAGTTTCACGTTTCGTAAAGCGGGGATGAGGCACTGCACTCCCAAGGAACTGGACATGATTCCTGTTTCAACTGTGGTGGTGGGGTGAACCGGCGTTGCCTGACGGGTGTTGTTGTGAGCAGTATGCCTAGCCTGATCCGTTACCTCTTGTGCATGTGCTCCTGCTCCTGCCGGATTATCCTGCCTCTGCCGGTGTCGTCTCCGTGCGCTGCTAGACACGGTCGGTTCATCCAGGTGCCTCATATAACTCCGGCTCGGGCCGGGGGTTGAATGAATCCTCTCCCGACTATAAGAATAAGCTTGCTGCTGAGTTAGCGCTGTGTCCAGCAACTCCTTGGCCCATCGTGCCTCCATTGCTATGGGGGACGTCCCCTCAATGGGAAGGGCGGCCAGCCGTGAAGCGGCGGCAACGATATTATCCAATGGATTAGAATAGTGACCGGGAGGGGTGGTTACGTGCTGGGTCGGCATAACTTGACGATTTGATTCTACGGCTGGTGGCTGAACCGACGCGCCCGTCCCCGGGGCTCCTTCCCGGTTTACTTCTGGATGGTTACTGGTTCCTGCTCCTGGTGTGCTAAAGAGATTCCTCGCCTCATAAACTGGCGGCAGACGAGACCGTTGTCTCCTCCACATTACCTCCTATGAAGCGTTCTGATCTAACCTGAGCCGGAAAGCTTGGGAATCTAGCTCTGCCTATCTTGTAGCCATCCTAGCTTTCTTCGCAGCCAGATCCAACTTAGCTTGCTCAATCCGGCTCTTTACCTGAGCGATCTCTGCATCATGCTTCTTCTTGTCGGCCTGGGCTACTTCTGCTGTTGCGAGTGCTGTCAAAGCGTCGACTAAGGTGGATAGGACGTCAGAGGGCGACGGGGGAAGGTCTCCAGCCCTAGCTCCCATTGCCTCAGAGGTTAACGCCCCAGTCGTCGAGGGCTGCTGCATGGGCTGTGATCCGGCCATGAAAACGGCAACCCTATTTGGCGGATTGAAGGGGTCTGGAATACTATTGACATCGGAACAACCCTCAGACCGGCCGTCCTACAACAGATACAAAGATTCAGTCTCTCCACACGAAGACTCGTCGCCGTAATAAACAACTGTCTCGCCACCAGATTCCGATCCGTCCTCGGCTTGTACTCCATGCACTGCTCCGACGAAGATGTGCTTCACGGTGGGCTGAATCCGGGCTGATCTTGCATGCTGAGCCGGCTCGACGATGTTGGGGAAGATGTCCGACTCAGGTCCTGGTTCATCGATCTTGCCGATGAAGACGTGGATGCCGCCGAAGGGGACCCGGTACCCGTACTCGATTGAATCGGCTTCGGGGGCCCAGCATGCATCGTCGATGTAGATCCGGCCGCGATGACTCTTAGTCATCCGGCCCACTGCATAATCCTTGAGCCCTTCAAAGCTGCCCTTCAAGAACTCGAAACCATCGTGTGATAGCCCCACGGTGGGCGCCAACTGTCGTGGATTTAGCACGGCAGATGTCCTAGCAAAAGGACTTGGTCGTGAGGCCATCGCCCGGGTTAGCTTGAAGGGGTTAAAGCAGACGAAGGACACAGGGAGTTTATATTAGTTCGGCCCCTTCGATGAAGGTAAAAGCCTACGTCTAGTTTGGTGTGGTATTGCTTGGGCTTCGATGACCAGGGAGCGAATCCGCTTTGCCCGTGTCTCGACCTGTTGTTTCTTGTCCTGAACAGTCGCCGGGTCGTCCCTTTATATAGGAGGTGATGCCCGGTCCGGTTTACAGAGTCCCGCGGCCGGCTCATAAACGTGTCCGCCTCGGCCTCTATTCTCTCTATCTTACATCCCAAGTTACATGGCATGACAGTTTACAAATCATGGGCCCTGAACCTCCATAGGCTATAACTTTCTATTACATACTCCACTGGGCTTCTGATAATATAATATTAATAACATAAACCGGACCCTCCTGCCGGTTTATACCTGATAGTAATATCCCTGACAGTTGGTGTATTTTATTTCGGATCCTCTGTCAAGTTCTCTATAACTGGATACTAACAAATTCCAATCTGCCACATAACCGCGGAAACGGCTTTCGAAAGATCATAACCCTGCGGAGTGTCCCAACTTAGCCCATCACAAGCTCTCACAATCAGTAGAGGTAAAACCTCTTATCTTAGGGAAGGCCCGAGCGTCCTCGGAATCCCGGTGCACAAGTTCTTCGAAGAAAGGAAAACTAGCCCAAGGAGATCTCCCGGTGAGTCAGACCCGTGTCCAGAGCCGCGCGCTCTCTATCTACGGATTCATCCGTCTATGCGAAGTGGACGATAGCCAGAATACCTCAAGTTGCCCCGAGGCAGCATCGCCGACTGCTAGGTAGGTGGGCCAACACTCAAGTCGAGCACTGGCCAGGGGGGGTTGATTAATAATCCTCGAGTTTATAACTCCCTCTGCAAGTTTTAGTTGTCAGGCAAATGGTAAAACCAAAGTTGGATCTCCACGGGAAAGCTTTACTTTAAGCGAAGAAGCAAGGGAGGGGCCATAAACCCCAACCGTGTAAGGAACTCAAAATCAAGGAACATAACACTGGTTTATCGAAACCTAAGGTGGCCAGAGTGGAACAAAACACCAGGCAAAAGGCCGGGCCTTCCACCCTTTACCAAGTATATAGGTGCATTAATTTAACATAAGATATATTGTGATATTCCAACAATCCAAGTTCCGACATGGAGCAATCTTCATCTTCACCTGCAACTAACAACGCTATAAGAGGGGCTGCGCAAGTGGTAACATAGCCATACAACGGTTTGCTGGGATGGTGTCAAAGGTTAGAGGTTTCATGGCAACAATGAGAGGCTGACAGACAAATAGATAGGCATCGCGACATATAGCGATAGCATCGAGAAAACTAGCATAGCAACGATAGTAATGAGATCCAAGGTGACGGTCTTCTTGCCTGAGATCCCGCTAGGAAGAAGAACGAGTCCATGAAGAAGACGAAGCCACAAAGACGAACAAGCATAGTCGAACGAATCCTCACGATCGCAACAAAACAGGAACTAACGAGAAGAAGCAAACAACATGGTAAACACACCACACGTAAACAAGACAAGATGCTCAACCAAGTATGATGCATGACAAAGCTACATGATGCAATCATGGCAAGAGATGATGCAAACAAGAACACACAACGAAGCAAGTTTAAATGTGGCTGGAGACAACATATAACAATTCCGATAAGTCCTCATATGCTATTTTCAAATTGGTCCAGATCTGAACAAACCTTATATTAAAGTTGTTAAACAGCAAGGTAACATGCACCATGATGATCTACATGAATTTCTAGTTAAGTTACATATAAAGTTCACTTAATTCGGAGCTACGACCTAGAAGATATGAGCAAAACAAGTTACACATGGCATTGATGCAAAATGCACTCATACATCAAGCACAACACTCAAAACATGGATGCAACATGACATGATGCATCTACATGCAAAACCAAGCAAGTTTCATAAAGAGCACGCTCCAAACGGAGCCACGGTTCAACACATACACACGAAACAAGATTAAAGGACAAGTTGTTCAAACCAGCAACTAGGCATCTTGGGAGCAACAAAACAACATGCTACAAGTACAAGATAGGCACAAGCATGGCATGAACTCAAAGTACAGATTATACATGGCAAAACATGATTACTAAGCATCTCCAAATAACCTCTAGAGCAATGACATTTATCAAGACAAGTAAGCAAGTCATAACAGGTTCTCAGACTTAGAGAAAAACAGAGCAAGGCTGAAAACAAATTCATGATGCATACTTTGAGGCAACAAAAGTTAATGCTACAGGAACATTTCATGGCATTAAAGGGCATGGCAAGCAGGTACATGTCAAGCATTACAAAACATGACCACTGAGCTACTGCCAAATACCACTAGAACATGCTCAAAACATCACGACAAGATTGCAAAAGATGACAGGTTCACTGACTGTGAAATAACAGAATATGGCAGGAACAGCGACAAGTAGGCATGTTTGCAAGCTTGTGCAACTCATCCCAAAGCATATCATGGCATGTGGATATAACCAACAGCAAGAGTACATGTTTATGCATCTATTCATGGCAAGAACATGGTCATAGGATGCATAGAACACTAGCTATTCACATGGCAAAACTGAACTTACTGATAACAGGCTGGCAGAAACATTATTTAGCAATTTGAGAACATGGTTAACACAAGCTACAGCAGGCAATAATTCCAACAAGGACATGGATGGATAGAGCATTACATGGACAACAAAACATGATCATTGAACATCTCCATATTATGCATAGATTTGATTGTAGCATCAAGCAAACATGGCATCATAATATAGCAGTTTCAGACTTAGCAGTTTTCAACAAGTTGCAGAAAATAGCAACCACGAGTAGGCCACTTTGCAAGCTTGTTGCACTCCCCACAAGGCATATCAGGACAAACCAATTACACCATTCCAAAGATGACATGATTTTGCTCCTAAAACATGTTGACATGATGCTCAAACAAAAATCGCACAAAAAGATATGAAAAAGACAAATCAGCAAGTTATAACAGTTTTCAGCACTTAACAGCAACATGCACTTTTGCAACAGGGGTTAATATGCCAAGATGCAACCTAACATGAATACAAATTGTACCAACATGTAGAGCATTCAGAGAAAAACATTTTGACATATCATATGCTCCATTTGGACACACATGCAAAACATTTTGACATGTCATATGCTCCATTTGGACACACATGCACAAAGTTATCATTAACCCAAGATGCACACATATTATGCAAATGTCAGGGACTTAGTGAAAAAAACACCACCTTGGGGGCTGGTTCAAGCGGACATGTCCGGGCGTGCCCGGACATGTTCGGACGCGACTGGGTCGTCCTCCTCCACGAGGAGGTCAACGTGGGGCTGGTTAGATCGGCCCGGGGGCGGGCCGCGTTCGGGCCTGGCAGGCCTCGGTGGAGGGCAGCAGGGCAGGGACGCGCGGCGCGCTCCCATTGGACCGGGAAAGCGCTTGCGGCGGCGCTGGCCGACTGGCGCGCGACAAGTGGCGGCGGGGACGAGGTCCGGCGCGGAAAACAATGCGAGAGCGGCGCTGGAGGTTAGGGGAAGGCTAGAATCTAGGTTTTAGGCCCAAAATTGGCAGGTGGATGGGTCTATTTATAGAAAGGGGCTAGGGTTAGGTGTCTAGGGGGTTTTGGGTGGTTTTCGAGCCCTCCGGTCGCGATCCGGTGGATCCGATCGAGAGGGGGGTAGGCTCGGCCTAGGTGGTTTTTGATGGGATATGTAGAGGGGGTGTGGGCTCAGAAGAGAGGAGAGAGGTGTGGCCCGGCGGCAGGTTTTCGGAGACCGAAAACATCCAGCGATATAACCGATAACGGTACCGCTACGACTAACAGTTGGGCCATCAAACGGATTCCGAATGCGACAAAATTTGACAAGCGGTCTACCTACACTGAACTAAGACCACATGCCAAGTTTCACCTTATTCCGATAAAGTTTTCCAACCACTTACAAAAAGAGGTTTCGGAGGTGCCGCGGGCACACACGAGTGTGTCTAGGCTCAGAACAGACAACGGAGAGAACGGGGGATCCGCAACTGCGAAAATGGATGCAAGTTTTCACAAATATGAAGATGACATGCACATGATGACATGGCAAAGTGCAACACGCAAGCAAATGACATGGCAACGGCAACAAATAAGAGGAAGACACTTGGTGTCGTGGATTTAGCACGGCAGATGTCCGGTTTAGCGGACTTGATGATGGAACCATCGCACGGGTTAGCTTGAAGGGGTTCATAGCACACAAAAGACACAGAGAGTTTATACTAGTTCGGCCCCTTCGATGAAAATAAAAGCCTACGTCTAGTTGGTTTGGTATTGCTTAGGCGTCGGTTTACAGGGAGCGGATTCGCTTGCCTGTAGTCTCGACGGGTTGATTCTTGCTTGTCCCCTGAACCGTCGCCGGGTCGTCCCTTTATATAGAGGTGACGCCTGGTCCGGTTTACAAAGTCCAGAGACCGGCTCATACTTGTGTCCGCCTCGGTCTCTGTCTTTTCTTCCTTATCTCTCAAGTTACATCGCTTGGCGATTTACAAAGCACACTTCTATACATGGGCTCTAAGATCTCATGGGCCGTAGCCTTTACTAAATATTACAACCAAGTATAATATAACTAAGCCGGTTTACACTAGCCGGTTCATACCTGCTAGTCATATCCCTGACATTAGGCCCCAGAATGATTTGAACTTGTTCATATCAGTCTTCCTTGTCTTGTATAATTTTCTTCTTTGTCTTCACATTTTTGTAAACCGGCTCTGACGTCATCTTCGAGAATCACTAAATCTGACCGTGACATCATCTCCGCATTTAACGCTGCGAGCTGTACTGTAGCTTTGTTTAATGGTTATCCGAAAATCGAGGCGTCAAAAGGGATCTTTATCCGATCTTTGCCCCCTCGAATCCCGCACCTGTCGCTTCACATCTGTCCTTCGCTTATAAATACCGCCGTCCCCCTTCATTCTTTCTTCTTCTCGCCTCTTCTTCCTCCGTCCGTCGCCCGAGCTCTAAGACGCCATTGACGCCCGAGCTTGAAGCGCCGCCGTTGCCTCGCCGAGTCAAGATCTCCCTGCCGCTGCATCAACCTGATTCGACCAGAGAACTCTGCCGCTGTCCTCCATTGTTCAGGTACGTCCTTTCTTCCTCGTTATAGATCTGCATCCTCTAGGGTTCTTCCCTGTTCCTCCGCCATTAGGGCTTTTAATGAAAGCTTCATCCTGTTCCTCTTGAACGCTCACTTTGTAGAATTTTTTTGACCTTTATGCCTAGTTAATAGATCTTCCGCTGATATTTGCCTTAAGTCTCGCCGCTTGTACTTATCCTGTAGATTCACCTGCTCCGTATAAGACCTTTGTGTTTCTTCCCGTATTTTCTTGCACTTATTTTTCTTTTCTTTGTGCGCCCAGATCTGTTCCACTTTAGTCTTTTATAAAGAAACTATTTCTTCTCCTTTGTAGATCCGTTAGGTATACTCCGGTTTATACTGTTATGCCATGTTCCTGTAAAATTTTAGAATTTGAACGTAACGGTTTAGTTGTTCCTCTTTTGCTATCATGAACCGGTAATGACGTAGCTTCCTGTTGTTGCCGGTTTAACCATATCATTAGTCCTCTGTCTAAACCGTTGCGTAACTTTCATAGATATCTTCCGGTTTGTACTGCTATACCCGCATAATCCGTTTTTTGCACTTTATCTTTTTCAGCACTTGTCATTCCATTGCTATGGCCAAGCAGTTTGTCTCTTGTGATTGGGTTCCTTCCATTATCACGGAAGAAGACTTGGTCAAAATTTCTGAAATTGGTACCTTAGGCCCTCAGTCTGTTTTGAAGTGGCGTGCTCCGGGGAATGAATGCCCTCCTACTCCTAGGCCCGGGGAGGTTATTGTGTTCTTTGACCACATATCTCGAGGCTTTTCTCCCCCCGGTTCAAAGTTTTTCCGGGACGTTCTTGCTGCCTTCCAACTCCACCCTCAGGATATTGGGCCCAACTCTATTTCAAATATCTGTGATTTCCAAGTGTTTTCGGAGGTGTATCTGCAAGAAGAACCGTCTGTCGATCTGTTCCGGGACTTCTTTCACCTGAACCGGCGCACAGAGTTCACCAGCGGACCGCATCAGGAGCTCGGCGGTGTTAGTATCCAGAAAAGGAGAGACGCTGTCTTTCCTCACGCCGCTTTACACACGCATCCAAAGGAATGGAACAAGTCATGGTTTTATTGCGTTGACACTTCTCCTGAAGGGGAGAACCCTTTGCCGGGTTATCGTGAGCACCGTATTCCGGAGGATCATCCTCTACCACAACGACTCAGCTTTGTCGAGCGGACCCGGTTTGCATCACAGCTCTCCAGGCTAAAAGCTTTCATGGCCAATGGCTTGACTGGAACTGACTTTATGCGCTGCTGGTTGTCTTGGAGCATCCTTCCCTTGAGCCAGCGATCACAGCTGATGTGCCAGTATTCTGGTAAACCGGACGACCCTCAACGGTTTACCAAGGAAAAACTCTCTGAATCGGAGGTTATAGAATCAGCCAAGAACATGCTCAACGTCTCCTTGGCAGACTGCAGCAAGGTCGGGTTAGCTCCATATTATAAGAAGAACAAGCTGCCTGCAGTAAGTTTTGCTTTGCCCTGTATTTGTAACCCGTTCCTTTAAACCGTCCTTCCAATTATCTTTCTTTCTTTTAAATAGGCTGATGACCCTTTCTGGAAGAGAAAACCTCAGGAGAAAACCGGCAAACAAGCACGTCGTAAGACCTTTGCTAACAAGAAAAGAAAAGCAGCTCTTGACTCCGGCTCTCATGCCGAAGATGATGATCCGGATTCCGAGGTATGAATTAATCCGGTTTGAATTTTTCTTTCTTGTATTCATATATGTATCTAACGATGACTTTCCACAGGAGTTGGCTGAAGGTGATAATCCGGCCGAAGTTGAGGTAACTATCCTTTCTTCTGATTCAGAACCTCTTCCACAAAAAAGTCGTCGGACCGTCCGGAAGTACCAATTTTCTCACCCTTATGCTCAATTGGATCCTAATTTTATTTTGAAGAAGCAACAACATGAAGCTCTTCGCCGGACCACTCGCCATAGTGGCCTGGCAGTGGAATCATCTGGGATTTCTTTAACTCTGGCTCGGAAGCGCCGTGCTGAGGTGATACTCTCTCCGACCCTTCTTCATCCCAAGGCCGGGCTTATCCGAAAACCTCTTAAACCGTCTGACCCTGATTATCAGGAAACTCCACTGTCTTCTTCTGGTGAATCAACTGCCACACAGCTTCCCCCATTGAAAACTGTCCCAGGGTAAATCTTTTTAACATTTCCAGTTTATGATTCCCTTTTTGCTTTATAATGTTAACTCATTTTGTAAACTTTTTTCAGCAAGCCAAAGCCTAGTAAGAAACCCAAGGCAAACAAACCCCCTGCTGAGACCTCTGCAGATGATCCGGCGAATAATCCGGCGACAACCGTTCCTCCAGAAGGCGAGCCCATAGCTCCTCTTGAAGATCCTGCACCTACGGATCACATCTTAATACTCGAAAATCCTACTGCTGAAGATGCCCACAATTCACCAAGTCCTGCCCGGGTCAACTCTCCTCAAATTAATCCGGCATCTCCCAATCCGGCTCACACTATGACTCCAATTGCACCTGCTTCTCCAGAAGTTGTAGTGACTGGGGCTGCATTCGTTGCTCCGGCTGAGCCCACCGTTTTAGCCAGGCATACGGCTAAAACGGAGAAGCTATATAAGGAGAAGGGCAAATGGAGTACTGAAGTATCCAATCTTGCAGACATGAGCGCCCAAGAAATCTATTTTGGGTACCTAAACCGGCTCCACAGCAGCTGAGACTATGAAGCGAGTTTGGTTAACTTAATGAAGGAGAAATATGAGGTAATACTTTTCTTCTGACTTTGCACTTTGATATGCTTCTATCCCATAACAGCCCCCAAGTTCCGGTTTAGCTGCGTGCGGAAGGTGAACCGGAACTTTATAGTTTGAACAATTGATCTTTACATTAGCCCCCAAGTATCAAGTAGATAACTTGTTTATGTATTTGATACTTGTAATAATTTCTGCTGACACTTCAATCATCCATTAGCCCCCAAGTGTCAAGTAGACAACTTGCTTGTGTGCTTGAGACTTGTAACTTTGAATTGATGTTGTTTATTTCTTCAACTGCCATTAGCCCCCAAGTGTCAAGTAGACAACTTGCTTGTGTGCTTGAGACTTGTCTGATTTTACTTCTTGTCACTTGATTGTGCTTGCAGGCTGACTTAAACTGGAACGCTGATGAGATTAATGAACTTCGGAGCCGTCTTGCTGAGACAGAATCTGCCGCTTCGAAAGCTAAGAAAGATCTTCAGGTAAGTTTAAAGACTGCTGAAGATCTGAAGAAATTCTTTGAAGAAGAGCGGACCACTTTTGAAGTTCAAAAGAAAGATCTGGAGAAAAGGATTCAGGACGCTGAAGGGGCGCTTAACCCGGTTACTGAAGAGTTAACCGGTTTAAAGCAGCAGATTGAGTTGATGACCTCTGCAATCTTTGGTAAGTATAATATGAACTCCTGCTTTATCCTTGTAATCTTCCATCTGTGCCGGTTTAACCGTAATATCTATATGCAGGGCGCCGTGTCTCCCATCTTGGGGATGACCTACGGAAGAAGCTTAAAGCATGTTACACCTTGGTCGAGCAGTTGTATTCCAGCGCTCAGAGGATCATTAGTGCAACATCTTTCAGTAAACCGGCCCCTACGACTATCCAAGATATGTTGAAAAAATTATCTGTTTTGCTGGTTCGTCTTGAAGAAGTCAAAAAATCTGCTGCCCGAGGTGGTGCTCTTCTGGCCCTTACCAGGGCTAAGGCCTGGGTCCCGGACCTTGATCCGGAAGAGGCTTTAACTGGATTTCCTGACACAAAAGACGACGGTTCCACTTTTACCGCAAAGGATCTCTACGCCTTGACGAAGGAGATGCGTCCCCTCGCCAGCAAGCTTGCAGCTGAATCCGACTTATCCAGGTATCATCCGGGATACGACTTGCAAAACGAGCGGGTGGAGCGGCCGGTTTATGACACCGTCAATTTAATCCTGCCGGTTCGTCCTCATACCTTCGCTCCAGATATTGAACCTTCTAAACTTATCAACGACGAGATGTATTTCCGGGCTTTGACGAAGATTGACTGGCGTGTGCCGGACTTCCAACCGCTTCAAGAAGATGAAGATATTCCGGATCAAGGTGATGGCCAGCCGTCTCAGCAAGGAGGAGCATAATTCAAAACTTATTGTTGTAGTCGCAATCTCTGTTTTGCCAAACAATCTTTTTAATCCGTCAGGCTTGCTATGCCTTGTAATAGGATAGCTGAAACTTGATCTGCTTTAATCCGGATATTCTGTCTTATGTGAAATATTTGCCAATTTAAATGTTGCCTGATGTTGCTTATCTTGCATATCCTCTGCTCCTGCAGACATAATACTAAAAATATATCCTAGCGGTTTACCACTGGACGGATTAAATTGTTCTCTCACAACGTCAAATAAATACATACTCATACGAGAAATAAAGTTATACCTGAGATTATATATGCTCAATACTCTTAATCTGGTAGGACTTTAAAGACCTTTGATGAAGACCTTCATGGATCCAATTAGACACCCGGGTTTTGATGATAGACCCCGATTCATCTTGTTCTGAAAAACTTTGTTCAGAAATTTGTGGCTTGTTGCCTGACAGATGACCCGGGTTATAATGAACACCGGTTTACTCATGCTGGTATTCATGACCCAGACTTTTCACTTTATAGATATGTGGTCAGCTTCTGTAGCTGTTCCACTCCGGTTTAAAGGGTTATAAAACACAAACACAAAAAGATGCAAATTTCGCAAATAAGACCATGTAGTCGAGGCTTTTTAAGAGCTGCCAGGCACAAAGCAAGGTTCAGCCAATCAATGGGATGTGGATTATCCATCTTTCCCAGGGGGCCTAGCCAATCACTGAATGTGGATTATCCATCTTTTCAGAGGGCCGACAGAACCGCAAATAAAAACTGAGCCAATCAATGGGATGTGGATTATCCATCTTTCCCCGAGGGCCTAGCCAATCACTGAATGTGGATTATCCATCTTTTCAAAGGGCCGATAGAACCGTAGAAAATTGAGCCAATCACTGGATGTGGATTATCCATCTTTCCAGAGGGCCGAGCCAATCACTGAATGTGGATTATCCATCTTTTCAGAGGGCCTCCATGGTTCCTCCTGAACCGGTGGGTAAATATAAACCAATCACTGAATGTGGATTATCCATCTTTTCAGAGGGTCTCCAGGGTTCCTCCTGAACCGGTGGGTAAATATAAACCAATCACTGAATGTGGATTATCCATCTTTTCAGAGGGTCTCCAGGGTTCCTCCTGAACCGGTGGGTAATCGTGAAGCGTCCTCTCTTCGAACCGGATATGATCTCATGTTCTTTAGAGAGTTTTATTGCTCCTTTGTATACTCTGCAAAAAATCAACTTTTAAACCGGCCAATATATTGAAATATAATATCTGATAAAAACTTGTATGGTTGTCCTCACAAGACATTTGTATATGGAAAAAGGGCTGAGCCCCCGGTTTACCGAGGGTGCCGGTTTATTCATTAATCATAATATATACATAGGATACATTGGAGCGCATAGCTCAAGTATAGTATGGCCGTAAATGGGCGATGTTCCACGGCCTCTTCGTCACCTCTTCTGACGTCCGTGAGTCCTTGTGTTCTCGAACGTCCACCAAGTAATATGAACCGTTGTGTAGATTCTTACTGACCACAAAGGGCCCTTCCCAAGGTGGGGATAGCTTGTGCATATCTATTTGATCTTGGATGAGCCGGAGTACCAAGTCGCCCTCCTGGAACGTCCTTGTTCTGATCCGGCGGCTATGATATCTGCGTAAGTCTTGTTGATAAATTGCAGATCGTGCCGCAGCTATATCACGCTCTTCATCCAGCCGGTCTAAACTGTCCTGCCTTGCTCTCTCGTTGGCTGCTTCAACATAAGCCGTCACCCTTGGTGAATCATGACGTACATCGCTCGGAAGGACTGCTTCAGCACCATAGACCATGAAGAAAGGTGTGTACCCTGTAGACCGGTTTGGTGTAGTGTTGATACTCCAAAGAACAGATGGCAACTCCTCAACCCAACATCCTGGGGTTCTCTGCAAAGGTGTCATAAGCCGGGGTTTGATACCTCGTAAAATCTCCTGATTTGCCCTTTCAGCCTGACCATTGGATTGGGGGTGTGCCACAGAAGACACGTCCAAGCGAATATGTTCTCGTTAACAGAATTCTTCCATCTCACCCTGAGATAAATTGGTGCCATTGTCTGTGATGATGCTGTGTGGAAAGCCAAACCGGAAAATTACTTTTTTGATGAATTTGACTGCCGTTGCTGCATCACACTTGCTTATAGGCTCTGCTTCAACCCACTTTGTAAACTTATCTACTGCTACTAG
Source organism: Secale cereale (assembly GCA_902687465.1). Classification (NCBI taxonomy): domain Eukaryota; kingdom Viridiplantae; phylum Streptophyta; class Magnoliopsida; order Poales; family Poaceae; genus Secale; species Secale cereale. The sequence continues at coordinate 517,140,198 of LR738712.1, forward strand.
TAGATGAGTTTTTTGATCTTGGGATCGCTTGAAGGGTCCAACCATATCAAGCCCCCAAGTCGCAAACGGACAAGTTATTGGTATCATCCGGAGTTCCTGCGCCGGAACCAGAGCACGCCTCGAAAATTTCTGACAAGCATCACACTTCCGGACCAGATATGCCGCATCTGCATGAGCAGTTAACCAATAAAAACCATGCCGGAATGCTTTAGCTACCAATGATTTTGAACCGGCGTGATGACCACAATCCCCTTCATGGATCTCGCGAAGAATCTCACAACATTCCTCAGCTGACACACACCACTGAAATACCCCAGAAGTACTGCGATGATGAAGCTCTCCATTTGCAATTGTCATGGACTTAGAACGCCGGATTATCTGTCGTGCTTCTTCTTCATCGTCCGGTAACTCCCCTCGGCTCAGATATGCCAAATAAGGCAGCGTCCAATCTGGAATAACATGAAGCGCGGCAACTAACTGTGCCTCCGGATCTGGAACAGCTAGGTCTTCCTCCGATGGTATTTGAACCGAAGGACTGTGCAATTCATCCAAAAAAGTGTTTGGTGGCACCGGTTTACGTTGAGAACCCAGCCGGCTTAGAGCGTCAGCCGCTTCGTTCCTTCGCCGGTCTATATGATCCACCTGATATCCTTTGAAGTATCCTGCGACTGCTTCAACTTCTCGTCTATAAGCTGCCATTAGGGGATCTCTTGAATCCCACTTGCCGGAAACTTGCTGTGCCACCAAATCTGAGTCGCCAAAGCACTTAACCCGGCTCAAGTTCATCTCCTTCGCCAGCCGCAAACCATGAAGTAATGCCTCATATTCTGCTGCATTATTAGTACAAGGAAACAATAAGCGGAGGACGTAACAAAATTTATCACCTCAGGGGGAGGTTAAGACAACTCCAGCCCCCGAGCCCTCCAACTGTCTTGAACCGTCAAAGTGAATTGTCCAGTATGTAAGATCCCGTTTATCCTCGGGGGTTTGCAACTCTGTCCAATCATTGATGAAATCCACCAATGCCTGTGATTTTATAGCAGTGCGTGGTACATACTTCAACTCGTGTGGGCTGAGCTCGATGGCCCACTTTGCTACTCTGCCTGTAGCTTCCCTGTTCTGGATTATATCCCCCAACGGTGCTGAACTAACAACAGTTATTGGATGACCTTGGAAATAGTGCTTCAACTTCCGATTTGCCATGAACACACCATATACCAACTTCTGCCAATGAGGGTACCTCTGCTTGGATTCAATGAGTACTTCACTCACGTAGTAAACCGGGCGTTGAACTGGGTATTCCTTCCCTGCTTCCTTGCGCTCAACCACGATTGCAACGCTAACCGCCCATGCATTGGTAGCGACGTATAATAGCAACGGCTCCTTGTCAATAGGAGCAGCTAAAGCCGACGGCTTTGCCAATTGCCGCTTCAGATCCTCAAACGATGCGTTTGCCTCATCACTCCATATAAACCGGTCTGTTTTCCTCAGCATCTGGTAAAGTGGGATCGCCTTCTCTCCCAAACGGCTGATGAACCGGCTTAATGCTGTGATCCGGCCAGCTATACGCTGAACATCATTGATGCAAACCGGTTTAGTCAAAGATGTGATGGCCTTGATTTTCTATGGGTTAGCTTCTATTCCTCTGTTTGAGACCAAGAATCCCAGTAGCTTTCCTGCTGGAACACCAAAAGCACACTTTTCCGGATTAAGCATCATCTTATAAGCTCGAAGATTATCAAAAGTTTCCTTAAGATCCTCTATCATTGTTTCTTCTTTCCTTGACTTGACCACAATGTCATCCACATAGGCATGAACATTCCTCCCTATCTGCCCTTTGAGAAAATTCTGAACGCAACGCTGATAAGTTGCTTGTGCGCTTTTAAGCCCAAAAGGCATAGATACATAGCAAAAAGCACCAAAAGGAGTTATGAAAGTTGTCTTCTCTTGGTCTTTAACCGCCATCTTGATCTGGTGATACCCTGAATATGCATCCAAAAAACTTAGCTGCTCACATCCCGCCATAGCATCAATAATCTGATCAATGCGGGGGAGAGCAAAATGATCAGTTGGGCAAGCCTTGTTGAGGTCTATGTAGTCCACACACATTCTCCACTTTCCATTCTTATTTAACACCAGCACCGGATTAGCCAACCACTCCGGATGAAAAACTTCCACTATGAATCCTGCGGCCAAAAGCCTGGCCACTTCTTCTCCTATAGCCTTGCGCCTCTCTTCATTGAAGCGGCGCAAATATTGTTTAACCGGTTTAAACTTCGGATCAATGTTAAGACTGTGCTCAGCGAGTTCCCTCGGTATACCTGGCATGTCAGAAAGTTTCCATGCAAAGATATCCCGGTTCTCACGGATGAACTCGATGAGCGCGCTTTCCTATTTGGGATCAAGGTTAGCGCTGATAGTGAACTGCTTAGACGAATCTCCAGGCACAAAGTCAACTTGCTTGGTCTCCTCTGCTGATTTAAACTTTAACGCCGGATCATGCTCTGTAGTTGGCTTCTTCAGTGGAGTCATATCTGCCGGATCAACATTATCTTTATAAAATTTCAACTCTTCCGTGGCACATACTGCTTCTGCATAGGCTGCATCTCCCTCTTCACATTCCACTGCTATCTTGCGACTTCCATGAACCGTGATCGTGCCCTTATGACCCGGCATTTTAAGCTACAAATAAACATAACACGGCCTAGCCATAAACTTAGCATAAACCGTCCTTCCAAACAGAGCGTGATAAGGGCTTTTGATTTTGACGACTTCGAAAGTTATCATCTCCGACCTGGAATCATGCTCATCTCCAAAAGTAACTTGCAAGTCAATCTTTCCACCCAGATAAGCCGACTTACCTGGGACCACTCCATGAAACACTGTGTTCGATTGCCTTAACTTCTTATCCATCAAACCCATACGACGGAAAGTCTCATAGTACAAGATATTGATACTGCTACCACCGTCCATGAGAACCTTAGTAAATTTGTAACCTCCCACCTGGGGTGCCACCACCAAGGCTAAGTGACCCGGATTATCCACCCGCATCGGGTGGTCTTCTCTACTCCACACAATGGGCTGTTCTGACCAGCGCAGAAACTGTGGTGTTGCCGGTTCAACTGCATTAACAGCCCGCTTCAAAACCTTCTGATCTCGCTTACACAGACTTGTGGTGAAGACGTGATACTGTCCACTTCTCAATTCCTTTGGATTACTTTGATATCCGGATTGCGGGGGCTGTTGCTGACGCTGTTGATTCCCTTGACTATCGTAATTTCTCGGCCCTGCTGTTGATTACTTTGGTTATTGTAACCACCTTGATGATGCGACTGGTTGCCCTGGTTATTATAACTTCCTTGATTATTTTGATTATCGGCCCGGTTTTGATAACCATTGTTATTGCTCCTGTACCCTGATCCGGAGCTGTTCCCCTGATGACCCGGCCCATAAAATCCAGGACCTGAACCGCCGTTTGGAGGTCAGTCATGAGGATTAAAACGGCCCGCCATTGCTTTCATAAGGGGCCTGCACTCTCTTATGGTGTGCTTTGCCGGTCGATTTTTCGCGCTATGCGTCGGACAAGGCTGATCTAACTCTTGGTCCCAGCTAAGAGTCCCTCCGCCGATTTGTGGAGGTGGGTTACCCAAGCCGTGCTGAAAGCCCCCTTGAACTTGAGTGTTAGCCACGAAGTCAGAGCCAACTTCTGCCTTCCGTTTGCCCAAAAAACTCGTAGTAGCCGGATTAACTGGTGCCGGTTTACCAGACTTGCTAACCTTCCCTGTCTTGTCTCCTTCCGCTTCTGGATACTTGGTATTATCAGAGTCCCCATATTTTACCAAGGCACTCATGAGAGTTCCCATATCATTACAATCCCTTTTAAGCCGTCCGAGCTTTAACTTTAAAGATTCAAACCGGCAATTGTTTTCCAAAGTCACTATCGCCGTACTAGGATAGATACTATACGAAGAGTGCAAGATCTCCGCTACTCTCCGCACCCAAGCGGCTGTAGACTCCTGCTCTCCTTGCACACAAGCTGCTAGATCCACCACTGACATCGGCTGCTTGCATGTATCCTTGAAGTTTTTGATAAACTGGCTGCGCAGTTCCCCCCATGATCCGATAGAGTTCGGGGGTAAACCCTTCAACCAGGTCCGGGCTGTACCCTCAAGCATCATAGTAAAATACTTTGCACAAGCTGATTCATCTACATCCAGCATCTCCATGGCCATCTCATAACTTTCAACCCAAGCTTCCGGAGCTAAATCTACCGTGTAATTAGGTACCTTATGGGGCCCCTTAAAATCTTTAGGCAGCTTGACACTCCGTAATGCGGGGATAAGACATTGCACCCCAAAAGAACTCGTCGTAACCCCTGTTTCTGCTGTGGCTGTGTGAACCGGCGTTGTTTGACGAACCTCTTCCCGGGCTCCTGGTCTAACCTGGTTTACATCCGGAGCTGGTGCCGCTGCACCTGCCGGATTATCCTGTCTGCGCTGATGCCTTCTGCGTTCACTGCTAGACACTTCTGGTTCTTCCCAATGCCTAGTATAACTCCGGCTAGGACGTGGTGTTGAATGTAGCCTTTCCCTGCTATGAGAATATGCTTGCTGTTGTATCAATGCCGTGTTAAGCAGTTCCTTGACCCGGCGTGCTTCCACTGCTACACGGGACGTCCCCTCATCGGGTAAAGCGGCCAATCGTGCTGCAGCTGCAACGATGTTATCCAACGGGTTTGAATAGTGACCTGATGGGTGAGGTGCAGCCGTGATCCGCTGGTCTTGCTCCGCAACGGGCTGTTGAACCGGCTCATCCCTGACTGGGGGTGCCCTTCGGTTTAAAGTGGGATTATTGCTGGTTCCTGCCCCCGGTGTTCTAAACAGATCCATCGCTTCGTAAACTGGCGGTATACGAGATTGATACTTCCGACTTCTTACCCCCTACGTAGAGGCTTGTTCCATCCTTAGGTGAAAAGCTTGATCATCCAACTCTGTTTGCCTCCTTATTATCATTGCCTTCTCGGCTTCCAGATCCTCCTTTAACTGATCACTCCGGCCCTTCAACTGAAGGAGCTCTGTATCATGCTGCGCCTTGTTTGCCGGAGCCACTGTTTCCACCGCTTTAGCTGTGAACTCGTCGATCAAGGTGGATAGAACGTCAGTAGGTGAGAGGGTCATGCCGCTCCCCCCTACACCAGCTTCTGTTGTCGTCCCGTTCACTGGGGGCTGTGAACCGGCCATAAAGACCGCCACCCGATTTGGCGGGTCGAAGGGGTCCAGAATACTGTTTCCATTGGACTCGCCCTCAGACCGGACTGATGAAGATTCGTCGTCGGAGTAGACAACGGTTGCACCATCGGATTCCGATCCGTCCACGGCTCGAACCCCGTGAATTGCTCCAACGAACACGCGCTTCTTGGCGGGCTGAATCCGGGCCGATCTCGCACGCTGAGCCGGCTCGACGATGTTGGGGAAGATGTTCGGCTCAGGTCCCGGTTCGCCGATCTTGCCAATGAAGACTTGGATGCCACCGAAAGGAACCCGGCACCCGTATTCGATTGAATCGGCCTCCGGTCCCCAACCTACGTCATCAATGTAGATCCGGCCGCGGCGACTCTTGGTCATCCGGCCGACCGCGTAACCCTTGAGCCCTTCGAAGCTGCCCTTCAAGAACTCGAAACCATCTTGCGGAGGCCCCACGGTGGGCGCCAACTGTCGTGGATTTAGCACGACAGATGTCCGGTTTAGCGGACTTGATGATGGAACCATCGCACGGGTTAGCTTGAAGGGGTTCATAGCACACAAAAGACACAGAGAGTTTATACTAGTTCGGCCCCTTCGATGAAGGTAAAAGCCTACGTCTAGTTGGTTTGGTATTGCTTAGGCGTCGGTTTACAGGGAGCGGATTCGCTTGCCTGTAGTCTCGACGTGTTGATTCTTGCTTGTCCCCTGAACCGTCGTCGGGTCGTCCCTTTATATAGAGGTGACGCCTGGTCCGGTTTACAGAGTCCCGAGACCGGCTCATACTTGTGTCCGCCTCGGTCTCTGTCTTTTCTTCCTTATCTCTCAAGTTACATCGCTTGGCGATTTACAAACCACACTTCTATACATGGGCTCTAAGATCTCATGGGCCGTAGCCTTTACTAAATATTACAACCAAGTATAATATAACTAAGCCGGTTTACACTAGCCGGTTCATACCTGCTAGTCATATCCCTGACACTTGGCGCATTGGTCTCCGGGTGTCACATTCTGAGTGAGAGTTCTTGTACCTATTACTCTTAGAGCCGCGCACCCTCTAGATGGATAGGTTTCGGCTCGAGTGTTGAAGAGTTGTTGTCTTCACCGAGCTAGATCTTCAGCAACCAAGAGTGATTGTGGTACACGAAGGTCAGCTGAAGGTTTGGAGATCGCCGCCAAGTATCTACCACAAGTGAAATCAACTTGAGTCTGATCAGCTCTGTGTTGAAGGAGAATAGGGTGAAGAGAGTTTATCTTCCGTGTTAAGTCATAGCCCCTCCAACCAGATGTAGCCCTTTGGCAGAAGGGTGAACTGGTCTACCAAATCGATTTTTCACCTTTGAGCACCACTAGTTCTCTTTTCTTCACTTCATTAATTTTGTAAATCATTATGTGTGCTTCGTGATGATAGATATCTGATCTGTTACCCACTGTTGTAAATCTTTCGGTTTACCTTACTGAGTTCTTTGTTTCTCGTTGCCTCTATTGTTGTTCTTCGTAATTTCCCTCCATATATCTACTCAAGTTCTTCTTCATGATTTTAGTTTTGTTGGCATGTTGTATTACCATTGTCATCATTAAGCCTGTTGTATACTATGCCCAAGTCATTATTGCAACTTATCTTGAAGAATTTGCTCCTTGGTAGCTTGCTTGTTTGAGTTATTATCTACCAAACCTTATTTCCGTTGTAGTGTTTGGGATCTGTTCAAAACATTCGAAAGAAATTTTGGATCTCCCATTCACCCCCTCTGGTCGATATACTCTTGGTCCTAACAATTGCTATCAGAGCAGGTATTCCATGTCTATGTTTATTAAAGGTCTAATGTCCTTCGAGTTTTGAGTATGTCGGATGCAGGTAGATCCTTGTACTCTAAAAGATTTCCTATCTTTGATGGAATTGGCTATCTATACTTGAAAGAACGAATGAGAATAAGAATTCAAGATATCAACTATGATCCATGGGAGATTGTGGAAGATGGTTACACCATTCAGCAGCCGAACGATCTCAACGCCGATGATAAAGAAAATCTACAGTTGGACGCTCAAGCAAAAGATGTCATCTGTAGCAGTCTATCAAAATACAATTTCTTTCGGTTCCAAAGGCTAAATAGTGCGAAGCAAATTTGGGATGCTATCAACAATGCTCATGAAGAACTTGTTGCCAAATTAGATCCTCACATTCAAAGCTACGTGCTATGTTCACTAGATTCAGAAGTCTTCGTAAGGAAAGTGCTATGGAACTCACTGATCGGTTGACAAACATTGTCGAAAGGCTTCATCAACGAGGAATAACTAATATCACTGATAGAGATGTAGTCAACAAGCTTCTGAGTGCTCTTTATGAATCCTTCGATCCTATTGTAGCTGAAATCAAACAAAGACCAGACTATGCAGAGCTTCACTATGTTAAGGTCATGACACTGCTGCCAATTCACGAAAAAAGGATGGAACTAGAAAATACCAATCAATAATCTTCTTCAGAAAGTGAACGAGAAATTCTCTCACACTATGGCAATTCTGAGGAAGCAGAAGATGTTGAGAATCAACACACCATCACCAGAGAACTTGAAATGCTCACTCAAAGGCTGAGTGATCTCAAAAGGCAAAATCTCTGCCTTACAAATGATGACGAGTTTGACGTGTCAGAATCGTCAAGAAGAAGATTGCCTCCGAAAGAAATAAAGTGTTTCAAGTGCAAACAATTCGAACATGTTATCGCTGACTATCCTTTCTTGGAAGGAACACCTAGTAACAGGTGGAAACATCTTCATTGCAGTGGATTCACTCGAACGAATTGTCATAGTAAGCTCATGAAAGAAAATGAGTCATTCTCATCTACTTCAACGAGACCGGTCACTGATATGAATGCAACAACAATCATTGAATCAAACATGAAGAAAATATCTCGGCTAAATAGAGCTTGTGCTGACTTGAATTTTGATCCGAAGATGAAGCAATAGATTCAGACTCTGAAGATGAAGAGCTAAACAAGCTGACTAGCAGAAGCAATGCTTATGTTGCAGTTGAGTCATATGTAAAATCACTCGAACATCACACTAATGATGATACCTAAAGTCATGATGAACCTATCACTTTCTGCCTCATGCCAAAAACTTCGAAGGATCAGGTATCATCAAAATATCGAAAAACTATGAATGAGTATTCTTCTAAACATCTTGTCTATGCTAAATTGGTTAAAATTGCTAAATCTCAACAATATAAGCTTGAAAGACTCGAGAACAATCTTAGAGAAACCAAAGGATTACTGGTCGAAGAGATGGAGAAGAATCAAGAGTTGATCGAAAAGCATGTTGTTTTTTCTTCAACCTTTGATGATCATTCCTATCATTATGATTCACTTACAGTTGACTACGAGAATATCAGATGAACTCCTTCACATGAATCAAAAACTCGAGTCACTAAAAGAGTCTCGGAACGAGCTAGCGAAGGAAAAAGCTTCTCTCTTCGCCGAGCAATCTGTTCGACTTCATGATAATTTTGTACCTCCTTGCTTAAAATGCCTAGAACATAGCAATGTTGATTCTCATACTGAAACTACTAATACTGTTGGTGAGAATGTTGCTACTACTAAAATTGGTACTACTAACCCCTCTTCCGGGGATCTTGCTGCTATTACTTAAGAAAATTGCAGGCTGAAGGGCTTACTTGAGACTGGAATGCTAAGGAGCCTAAAAAGGCATCAAACCATATGTGATGTGCTCAAGAAGTCCATATTGCACAAAAATCCATAGAATAAAGGATTAGGTTTCGAGAAGAAACTCAATGTGGATGGATCCTATTGGACTCCTGAGAAGTATCCTCGAATGACTTGGGAGTAAAACCCTCGAACCTGAAACACTAACTGGTTATCATTCACCCATTCCTGTTGATATTAACGAGTCTAATGACTCAAAGTACAAAATATTCAAATAATGAAATGGTGAGGTTTTTGCTCGATATGTTGGAACTAACTGCATGACAGGTTCACCCAAGAAGCAAATTGGGTAAAGAAGTGCATTGTTGAAAATTTGTCGGTCACTTCCTACCTGACTGTGCAGGATAATTCTCGACGAGGAGATGGATATCATTCACAGTCTACTATAGAATCTTGGTCGAATGATTATCATCCTAACATACATTAGAAGGAGTACATGCATACCTCTTCAAATCATTACATTCATATATCTCGAAACAACTTCAATGCATATTCATATGATTATAATCGAAGTGCACAAGTATCTCACATGCCTCGTCGAAGAAATACATCTACTAATTCCAAGGAAATGAGATTCTCACCTCCCACGCAAGAGTGGGTTGTGGAGAAGAACTAATCCTCTCATGCAGGAAACTCTCTTAGGGATGCTTCACACTTATTATAAGCCCTGAGATCAATCATTGTTGTTGCTATCTCTTTGATTTCGTTCGGTGTGTTTGTGCTTTGTGTTCTCCTTCGTTTGGCTTTGTATTTTGAGTCGGTTTTCATTTTTCCCTCAGTCTTTCTCGTCATAAACATGTAACTTGATATCAATAAGATCTCGATCCGACAACCTTGATCGTGAATGAAATCACCTTCAAAAATTCATCTGTTTTGCCGCTTAAGCTTCCTCAAACCCTTTGTTGTTCAGTTACTGATAATTTCGCAGGAAACTGTTGGCACGTGCCCACGATCTCACGTTCGTGATCCCATTCGTTGAATGTGGAACATCCCGTGATTTTCGGCCGTGGATCTTGGAGGAAGTGGTTGTCGGCGTTCTGGGAACGGGGGTACAAGCACTCAAGACCCTCGCGAGGGGACAAGCCTCGCGAGGCGGACGACGCAAGACCTCCCCTTGGGCAGCCTCACTAGGCTGGCTCCGGAGGAGCGGAGATATCAAGGAAAGGGGAACCTCACGAGGTCCTCGTGATGTGAGCCATGACGATCAAGGCCAGGCAGGCGCCAGCGGGTGCATGATGCCAGTTTCCTCTTTGGTGCTAAAGGGGCAAGCGCGGGCGAGGAGTCCCGAGGCATCAGGCAAAGTTTTCCATATTGGTGCAACAAGACCAAGACCAGCAGGACGGTAGAGCGGAGGTCACCGCGGAGCCCACGGCAGCGTCACCACTAGAGCCTTTGGCAGGCGAAGACCACCTTTTGTCAGGATAGCTTGTACTAGCTATCCGCCTTCAAATTTGGCCGTTGTGGGATCCCTTCCCGCTCAATATTTGGGAAGAGGACCCGGGCCTCCATAAATAGGATGAGCCACCACCATAGAAGGGGATCGGACCATTGAGACCACCCGAACACCCACTATCTCTCCTAGCACAAGAGCTCCTGTCCTCAGGAGGCTGTTCTTCTGATGTACTAGTTCATTCTCAGCCTACAAGGCAATCCACCACACCACACTAGATTAGGGTATTACACCACAACGGTGGCCCGAACCAGTATAAACCCTTGTGTCCCTTGTTCTTCAGATTCGGGGAGCTAGGCCTAGGAATCGGTGCGAGAGCGTACTAAGGCGGAAAGGAGAGATCTTCATGCGCATCCCAGTGTTCCTACCATAGCGGCTTCGTCATAGGCAGGAGCAAGCGCTGGCGGCCTCCTACGAGGGTGCGTCGGAGTGCAACCCAGCGGCCGCCAGGGCCAGGTGCCATAGCTGGAAGTTCAAGGTGCGGGGCACTCGGGTGGTGCCCTCAATGGGGCAACCGACGATGCCTATGTGCCCTGCATGGTGAACCTAGAGTACGCATTCGGGGAGGGCCCCAATGCCTTCCTCGGGCCGGGATGGAATGACGGGACGCTCGAAGCAGGAGATTACCATGAGTCGCCTAGGGGCTTTGCCGACCCTTCAGCGACGACGACAAGGTGCAATAGGTATCGCAGCAGCAGGTGTGCACTAACAACGGGCTGCAGGTGAACCAGACCACGACGATGGTCGGAGACCCAAGAGCGGCGATTCCACCCTCGACCGGAGCAGAACGCTGGGAGGCTGCGCGCGGAAGGCCTGGAGCCATGGCCTCCCCCACGCCGGATGGAGCAAGGTGTCGTGCGGAGGTAGGTCCTCTGCCGGGGGGAGCATCGACGAGGTCTCCCCCCCCCAATAGAGGGCCCGTGGTCGTCGAGGGCACCGCTGGCGTCCCCCTTGCCCCTTGGTCTCGTCCTGGTTTCCGGACGCCCCAACGGTGGTCGGGGGCGGTGCAAAGCGGGCCCCTCGTCTGGCGATATGAAGTAAGGCTCACGCCTGTGAAGGTATCCGCCCGTGACACTCTCATGTAATTATGAGTGGGGCTGTACACGCCCTAGAGTCTCCGGAGAGCTGCCCTCGGGCCTCGGGGGCTCCCTCCCACGTCCTAGTGGCAGCACTTAGCTCTGCGCTAGTGGAAGACCTGAAGACTAGCTAGGTGTCGGACGTGGCTATTTGCTTTCCTCTCCTTTTCTTTGTAACTTGGTTTGCCGCCTTTTCGTATCGAATTTGAAGTCTTTCTCGTGGCCAAAAATGGGGGGAATTTTCCGTTGATTTCTGCTAGATTTTGTCGCCGTCTGGCCGTTTTTAAAGTTCGCGCCTCGAGCCCTCCGGCTCGAGGACCAGATGGCCGATCCCACCTGGCGGATCTCTGTAACCTCGGCAGGCCCCCCTTGGGGCAAGAGTCTACGCGCCACAAAATTGCCGCGTAGGCATCCTACCGCGGTCCGCAGGACGCCCCTGGCCCCGCTTCCCAGAGAGGGGCCGCATGTTGCTAAGGAAGCTAAAGGCCGTAGACCCCTAGTGGCTACCCCAACAGAGAGGTGTGTCAATGGCCTCACAACTTACATGAGACTAGGTAGGATCAAGGTGGGTTGCAATGACAACCCTGCTCAAGCGCTCGCAAACTCGCAGAAGCACGTCCCAGGTTCGGCTTTAAGAAGAGAAACAAAAGAGTAGAACATCAGTTTACACACATAGGGGGCTACCCCCATCAAAATGCTCGCATACCCTGTGGGGCCATGTCCTAGTCCTTGCGTGCAGGATCGAAGCAGAGGAGCATGGGCTCAATCGGACATGTCGCTCGCCACATCGTCCGAGTCGCTCTCGTGCACACCACTGGCATTGTCGCTGGCATCATCTTCACCATCGTCAACCACGCCGCCTTCATCTACCACGACCACGGACGCGTCGTCCTCAGTAGCAAAGGCCATGACCAGAGCATCCACGTTGTCATCCACCCAGTGTGCCAGGTTGTCTCGGATGGCCCCGGGCACTGGAGCGATGGCAGCATCGAAGTCAAACTGGGGATCGATGCTCCGTAGATGGCTGAAGACCCGGGAGAATGCATGCCCGAGGAGCCTTCGACTCTTTTCTTAAACAAACTTGTGGGCCTTCGCGGCTCGGTCCTCCAAGCGCGTCACGGCGTCGGCGAAGAAGGAGAGATGGTTGGCGTAGTCGTTCGCGTGAGGGTGAGGGGTGCGCTCGTCGTAGATGGCGCCCAGTGGCTGGTTGGTCTTCACCCTGAGGTCCTGGAGCATGGCGGCATGCTCGTGCTACATCAATTGTCGACGACCAGCCTCATCTTTGTTCTGCTGCACAAGGACCGCAACTTTGTCAACTTGCTGCTGGAGCAAGGCCAGGTTTGCCCTCATGGAAGTCAACTCGGCCTGAGAGGGGGATTGGGCCACCGTGGCGGCCCTCTTGCATCGCTCTGCCTCATCTAGCCTCGTCCTGAGGGCAGCGGTCCTCCCATCAGCTTCTTCCTGTAGGAGTTTCAGCTTCAGGTTGAACTCGTTGGCAAGATCAGCGCGAGCCTCCGCCACTCACCGGTCAATCTCCTCCTGAACATTGGCCTCGCGAGCAGAGACGGCATCCTCGGCTAGGATCACATGGCGCTCCCTCGTCTCCAGCCGCTAATACTCGAGGCTACGCTCCAAGGCTTCCAGCATCAACGCTTCCTCACGCCTCAAGATATCCTCCTCTTCGGAAGGCGCCCCTTTCATCAACGCCAAGGCGGTCCTGCGCGCCTCAGCTCGCTGTTCCAGGGAGGCGTTCAGGGCCTGAAGCTCCTGCCTATGCTTCTCTGCAACCTCGCGGCGGTGGTCAGCTTCCCTGGCCTCCTCCAGGGCTCGGGCGCTGGCCTCACGCAAGGCTGCAAGAGACGCCTCAGCCTTCACGTTGGCATGCTCGTGCTGGAGACGCCCGAGGTTGATGGCCACCTTCAGTCGATGCCATTCGTCCAACATCCGGAGGCCCTCGGTCTCAATACGGGCATCAACATCCACAAGCTCTTCCCCGAGTCGATTCAGCACACTCATCGCCTCCTGAAGAAACTCATGACGGACAACACCCCGCTTGCGCGCAAACTCGAACGCGTGACCGGGATCCTCCTTGGCACTGGAGTCCATTGAAGAAGCTCGAGGAGGCTCGTCCCCTCCCGGTTGGGTTCTCGAGGTCTCCTCTATCCCATTCGTCTTTCGGGCCTCGGCTGGGACCCGGAGGGGCCGGGACTCATTGCTCGAAGAAGCTGCCAGGGCTGAGGTGACCCAACTACGGTCGACAACCATGGGAGGAGCCCTCGGCACGCCTCCCGCGCCCCAGGCAGGACCGCGAAGGAGGAATGACAAGAATGTAGGGTCAAGGTGCCAGGCCGGGGTATCCACCCCCCTGGATAGCCTCGCGCCATAGGAGGCACAACGGCTGAGGGCACTCAAGATCGGCGGAGAACTCGGGGCAGCAGGGAGCTGCTTCTCGGGAGATTTCGTCGCCTTGGCAGAAGGGGCCTTGAGGAACCACAGTCAGGAGGGAAGGCAGCACTCAAGAAATTACAAAGATAAGGTACTCACTCGTCTATGGCAATGTACTTCATGTGCTGCAATGGCCGGAAGGCATCACCACTTCAGCTTGGAGACCCCTTCCTCTTGTGGAGTGCGTAGAAGTTCAGATGGAGCCGGCCGAAGCCCTGGATGCGGTCACCAGTGCCAGGCGTGACCAGGGCGGCTCCAGGGGAGGCACCCTCAGAAACGCTAGACAGTGCAGGGCCCACGGCCCCGCCCCAGGACGACTCGTGGGGGCCTCAGGGGCTTCGGCCTCAGGAGCACCAGGCAGCGCCGGCCCCTCAGCCGTCCCCTCTGGGCGGCTCTCCCAAGCCCCGGGGGACATCGCTTCAGGATCACGAAGAGACGCCGGCGCCACGCCGAAGCGGTCACGCCACCAGCACTCGGCGGCGATCCCCCCCTTCCCCCCCGCACCCCTTCTGGGGTGGTCGCCGCACTGGCGGCGGGCAAGAGAGCTGCACAGACGGGGCTCTCGTGAGGTCCCTCAAGGCCGGAAGGACGAAGCCCCCATTCAATGAAGGAGGGCATCTGCTTCACAAAGTCCACCTTGTTTGAGCAGCAGTACAGAAGACAACCTTCCTCCGGCAAGCGAGCTGGCGCTGGGTCGCCCGATAGGAGCTTGAGCACCGTGTGCCATACCTCGCGAGGAAGAGCGGGCGCTTGGAGCCTCATGCGGTCCCCATAGCTGGAGAAGGTACACATCGGCCGAGAGTGGCGCTGAAGTGGAGCGATGCGGCACTGGATGTACTCCTTCACCACCATGGGCGCCGTCACCCCAAGCTTCTTCAGCCTAGCCAGCCGGCGCCAAACATGAGCTAGTCGCTGATTGGCGAGCTTCTCATGCTTCCAGCTGGAGCTCGGAGCAGCCGGGATCCGCGGAAGAAGCGGAAGGGGGCTGCGCACACCAACATCCACAAACACCCACCGCTTCCTAAAGCCACCGATGACCGGCGAAAGGTCGAAATCGATCCCCGAGCCGTCCGTCGCCGTGATGGCCTGAAAGGATAGACACCCTGAGCACTGGAGTGCATCCGTCAGGTGCAGCGAGAAGAAGTGGCGGAGCAAGGCCACGGAGAGCGAAAACAACGAGGAGGACGGTGGATTGGGGATCGAGGTGCAGCGCGCTGATCTGGTAGTGCGAGAGCACCGCGTTGAAGAAATCAGAGAAGGGAGGAATCAGGCCTGCCTAGAGGGCGTGAAGGTGGAGGGGGACGTCGGTGGCTGTCCTGTCGATTTCGGCGCGGGAAGCGGGCCAAGCCACCATCACCCCCCACTGATTGGAATCGGTGGCGAGTGTCGGGCGCACCTTGTCCATCATCTATTCGTTGATCACCACCGACCGCTCGGTGGCGGGCCCAAAGGCCGGCGGCAAGGGGGCCAAAGTACGAGACTCCTTCTCCCCTTCCTTCTTTCGTCTGGAGACCATGGTGGCAGAAGGAGTTGGTGTCGAATCGAACCAGGAGGAGGGATCGAGAAGACAAAGAAGCTGCCAGGCGTGCTGCCGGCGAAGAAGGTGGAGTTGTGTAAGCAACGGCGGACGTCTAGCCGGGCGGAAATCGAGGCTGCATGGGGCAGTGGAGACGCCCACGTCCCATCAATCACCACGCGTCAATCAAGGCCGCGGGCTTTCGAGGCCTGTGGCGCACCGCACTTGACCCTTGGCTTCGCCGCGAAGCCAAGTTCAAGCACACCTTGGGCCCGGTGGCTACCGTCGGCGTTCTGGGAATGGGGGTACCCAGACTTGCCTGCCTGTGGCCCAGTGCGTGGCTCGTCCGACGGCCTGGTGCGGCCCAACTTCATCAGCAACAACTCAAGACCCTCGCGAGGGGCCAAGCCTCGCGAGGCGGACGTCGCAAGACCTCCCCTAGGGCAGCCTCACTAGGCTAGCTCCAGAGGAGCGGAGATATCAAGGCAAGGGGCACCTCACGAGGTCCTCGTGACGTGAGCCATAACGACCAAGGCCAGGCAGGCGCTAGCGGGCACAGGATGCCAGTTTCCTCTTTGGTGCTAAAGGGGCAAGCGCAGGCGAGGAGTCCCGAGGCATCAGGCAAAGGTTTCCATATATTGGTGCAACAAGACCAAGACCAGCAGGACGGCAGAGCGGAGGTCACCGCAGAGCCCACGGCGGCATCACCACCAGAGCCTTTGGCAGGCGAAGACCACCTTTTGTCAGGATAGCTTGTACTAGTTGTCCCCCTTCAAATTTGGTTGTTGTGGGATCCCTTCCCGCTCAATATTTGGGAAGAGGACCCGAGCCTCTATAAATAGGATGAGCCACCACCATAGAAGGGGATCGTACCATTGAGACCACCCGGACACCCACTATCTCTCCTAGCACAAGAGCTCCTCTCCTCAGGAGGCTGTTCTTCTGATGAACTAGTTCATCCTCAGCCCACAAGGCAATCCACCACACCACACTGGATTAGGGTATTACACCACAACGGTGGCCCAAACCAGTATAAAACCATGTGTCCCTTGTTCTTCACATTCGGGGAGCTAGGCCTAGGAATCGGTGCGAGAGCGTACTAAGGAGGAAAGGAGAGATCTTCGTGCGCATCCTAGTGTTTGAACCTTAAGGGTTTGCCGGAACCCACAATCCGACAGTGGTTTTGCCCTCAGGCTATATAAACCCCTCCTCTAGGCTTCTTCCTCCTCTGTTCCTTCTCTGTTTGACCTCAAACCTCTCCTCTCATTCTCCGCTCGAGCCCGAGCTCGAAGCAGCGTTGACGTTGTGCCTCATCGTGCAACTCCAGCGAAGCCCCGCCACCATTGGTCATGCCAGTGCGGTACTTCTTCTCTCCCACATTGTCGTAGATGATGTGTATTGCCAAGTTAGGGTCTACATATCTGGAACTTGCCATGTGCCTCTTCTGCTCTAGGGTTGTTCGTCCTCACGCCATTTATCATGTTTTTTTCTTGCAGTAGAGCTTTAGGATTCACTAGGTGGTGACTAGTACGGTTTGTAGTTGCTCCTCGTACCAGTCAGTTTGAATCTAGGGTTCATGTGTTAGACATCGAAAGATTAGAAGAACTGTTATTCTGTCTTATGGCATAGTGCAATTCTCTCGATGATACCTTCCAATGTATATGCCGTGAATTCCTTCGCTGCTTCCAAAAATTATCTGTTTTGAGTCAAAATGCTTCTGTGCATGTTTATGACCCCTTCCTGTTTTCCCTCGCATTGTTGTTTTTCTTCCAGGAGTGGTCATGGCTCATGGTTACGAAGAGCAGTCTCGGTCCGAGGAAGAAATCCCTTAGTTATTGTGTGTGGCTGATAAAGCAAAGGTGGTTGAAATAAAATCAGCCAAGCCACCAAAAGTTCCGAGGAAGATATCTGAGTCAAAACCTGATGAAGATGAAGATGATGTTCCCTCAGCTCACAGTCAGCCAGATGATGAGCTAGTCACTGATTCCAAGACCATGTTCTCTGATGGAAATCCTAAGAAGGGTGGTCGCGGTAGAGAAAGAAACACCACGACTGATATGTCTGATCCTGAAACTTACAAAACGCCTCATGGAGTAGAAACTGTCACTGAAAGAAATAACATACTGCAGAAGATTCATTGCCATTGGGCGAAGAATTGGTTCAATTATGAAAATGTCCAAAGAAAATATCATATGTTGTTCGCATTCACTCCATAGAATGTCTGCATCACCGAGGCTTGCCTAGGTCAAGATGATGAAAAAGTTAGGCCAGCTCCTCCCCCCAATGGCCATGCTGATTCGTTTAAAACAAATGTTGATTTCCCAGAGGAGGTGGAAAAGAGAGCAAAGGCCAAGGTCAAGCGTGAAGCCAAGGCCTCGAAGAAAAACCAGGTGGAACAAATAAATGTTGAGTTAACTCGACAAGATATGCACGGGAAGAAGGAAATGGCTTCTGCCCTAAAGGAAAAGAAGAAGAGGAAGTCTGTTTCCCCTTGAGCTTCGAAGAAGAAATCAGTTGCCAGAAAGTCAAGGATGGCAGCATCTGCCTCATGTGAAGATTCTTCTAAAGATAATGTTGGCGAAGAAAACAGCAACAACGAGTAGGCCACTTTGCAACCTTGTTGCACTCACCACAAGGTATATCAGGACAAACCAATTACACCATTGCAAAGATGACATGATTTTGCTCCTAAAATATGTTGACATGATGCTCAAACAAAAATCACACGAAAAGATATGAAAAATACAAATCAGTAAGTTATAACAGTTTTCAGCACTTAACAACAACATGCACTTTGGCAACAGGGATTAATATGTCAAGATGCAATCTAACATGAATGCCAATTGTACCAACATGTAGAGCATTCAGAGGCAGACATTTTGACATATCATATGCTCCATTTGGACACACATGCACAAAGTTATCATTAACCCAAGATGCACACATATTATGCAAATGCTAGGGACTTAGTGGAAAAAAACAGCACCTCGGGAAATGGTTCAAGCGGACATGTCCGGACGCGGCTGGGTCGTCCTCCTCCTCGAGGAGGTCAACGCGGGGCTGGTGAGATCAGGCCGGTGGTCAGAGGACGCCGGTGAGCCGGCAATGGGCGGAGGAGGCCGGGACGGCTCGCGGACGGGCAGATCCGTCCTGCGGGTGCCGGATCCGTGACACGACGGCGGCGGGGAGAAGGCTCCGGCGAGGAGCCTGCCGGACGGGAGGAGATCGGGCTCCTGCCCCGATCCAGAGCGAGGACTACGGGGGCGACGCTTGGCGGCGATGCGCGGAGGCGAGCCGGGGCGCGGCGTCGGTCCAAGGCGGCGGGGCGCGATGCGGGACACCGGCAGCGACGGTCAGCGGCGGTGGCGGCGAACAGGGAGGCGGAGGCGAGCCGCGGTTGCAGGCAGAGGCGCGCGCTCGGGCCTAGATTGCCCCGGGGGCGGGCCGCGTTCGGGCCTGGCGGGCCTCGATGGCGGGGGGCAGGGCAGGGACGCGCGGTGCGCTCCCATTGGCCCGGGACGGCACTTGCAGCGGCGTTGGCCGACTGGCGCGCTACAAGTGGCGGCAGGGACGAGGTCCGGCGTGGAAAATGATGCGGGGGCGGCACTGAAGGTGAGGGGAAGGCTAGAATCTAGGTTTTAGGCCCAAAATTGGCAGGTGGAGGGGTCTATTTATAGATAGGGGCTAGGGTTAGGTGTCTTGGGGGGTTTCTCGGGGTCTTCGAGCCCTCCGATCGCGATCCGACGAATTCGATCGAGAGTGGGGATAGGCTGGGCCTAGGTGATTTTTGATGGGATGTGTAGAGGGGGTGTGGGCATAGAAGAGAGGAGAGAGGTGAGGCCCGGCGGCAGGTTTTCGGAGACCGAAAACATCCGGCAATATATCCGACAATGGTACCGCTACGACTAACGGTTGGGCCATCAAACGGACTCCGAATGCGACGAAATTTGACAGGCGGTCTACCTACACTAAACTTAGACCACACGCAATGTTTCACCTCATTCCGAGAATGTTTTTTGGTCACTTACAAAAAGGGGTTTCGGAGGTGCCGCGGGCACATGCGAGTGTGTCTGGGCTCAGAACGGACAACGGGAGAGAACGGGGGATCCGCAACTACGAAAATGGATGCATGTTTTGTAAAATATGAAGATGGCATGCACATGATGACATGGCAAAGTGCAACACGCAAGCAAATGACATGGCAACGGTAGCAAATAAGAGGAAGACACTTGGCGCATCGGTCTCGGGATGTCACATTCTGAGTGAGAGTTCTTGTACCTATTACTCCTAGAGCTGCGCACCCGCTAGATGGATAGGTTTCGGCTCGAGTGTTGAAGAGTTGTTGTCTTCACCGAGCTAGATCTTCAGCAACCAAGAGTGATTGTGGTACGCGAAGGTCGGCTGAAGGTTTGGAGATTGTTGACAAGTATCTACCACGAGTGAAAGCAACGTGAGTCTGATCAGCTCTGTGTAGAAGGAGAATAGGGTGAAGAGAGTTTATCTTCCGTGTTAAGTCACAACCCCTCCAACCAGATGTAGGCCTTTGGCAGAAGGGTGAACTTTTCTACCAAATGGATCTGTCACCATCGAGCACCACTGGTTCTATTTTCTTCACTTCATTACTTTTGTAAATCATTATGTGTGCTTCGTCATGATAGATATCTGATCTGTTACCCACTGTTGTAAATCTTTCGGTTTACCTCACTGAGTTCTTTGTTTCTCTTTGCCTCTATTGTTGTTCTTCGTAAATTCCCTTCATATATCTATTCAAGTTCTTCTTCATGACTTTAGTTCTGTTGGCATGTTGTATTACCATTGTCATCATTAAGCCTGTTGTATACTATGCCCGAGTCATTATTGCAACTTATCTTGAAGAATTTGCTCCTAGGTAGCTTGCTTGTTTGAGTTATTATCTACCGAACCTTATTTCCGCTGTAGTGTTTGGGATCTGTTCAAAACATTCGAAAGAAATTTTGGATCTCCCATTCACCCCCTCTGGTCAATATACTCTTGGTCCTAACAATTGGTATGAGAGCAGGTATTCCATGTCTCTGTTTATTAAAGGTTTAACGTCCTCAGAGTTTTAAGTTTCGGATGCAGGTAGATCCTTGTACTCCGAAAGATTTCCTATCTTTGATGGAATTGACTATCTGTACTGTGAAGAACGAATGAGAATCAGAATTCAAGCTATCAACTATGATCTATGGTAGATTGTGGAAGATGGTTACACCATTCAGCAGCCGAACGATCTCAACGCCAATGATAAAGCAAATCTACAGTTGGACGCTCAATCAAAAGATATCATTTATAGCAGTCTACCAAAATACATTTTCTTTCAGATCCAAAGGCTCAATACTGCGAAGAAAATTTGGGATGCTATCATCAATGCTCATGAAGAACTTGTTGCCAGATTAGATCCTCACATTCAAAGCTATGTGCTATGTTCACTAAATCCAGATGTCTCCGTAAGGAAAGTGCTATGGAACTCATTGATTGATTGACAAACATTGTCGAAAGGCTTCATCAACGAGGAATAACTAATATCACTGATAGAGATGTAGTCAACAAACTTCTAAGCGCTCTTGATAAATCCTTCGATCCTATTGTAGCTGAAATCAAACAAAGACCAGACTATGCAGAGCTTCACTATGTTGAGGCATGACACTGCTACCAATTCACGAAAAAAGATGGAACTAGAAAATACCAATCACGAATCTTCTTCAGAAAGTGAACGAGAAATTCTCTCACACTATGCCAGTTCTGAGGAAGCAGAAGATGTTGAGAATCAACACACCATCACCGGAGAACTTGAAATGCTCACTCAAAGGCTGAGTGATCTCAAAAGGCATAATCTATGCCTTACAAATGATGACGAGTTTGACATGTCAGAATTGTCAAGAAGAATATTGCCTCCGAAAGAAATAAAGTGTTTCAAGTGCAAACAATTCGGACATGATATCGCTGACTGTCCTTTCTTGGAAGGAACACCTAGTAATAGGTGGAAACATCTTCATTGCAGTGGATTCACTCGAGCGAATTGTCATAGTAAGCTCATGAAAGAAAATGAGTCATTCCCATCTACTTCAACGAGATCGGTCACTGATATGAATGCAACATCAATCATTGAATCAGACATGAAGAAAATATCTCGGCTAAATAGAGCTTGTGCTGACTTGAATTTTGATCCGAAGATGAAGCACCAGATTCAGACTCTGAAGATGAAGAGCTAAACAAGCTGATTGGCAGAAGCAATGCTTATGTTGCAGTTGAGTCATATGTGAAATCACTCGAACATCACACTGATGATGATACTTAAAGTCATGATGAACCTATCACTTTCTGCCTCATGGCAAAAACTTCGGAGGATCAGGTATCATCAAAATATCGAGAAACTATGAATGAGTATTCTTATGAACATCTTGCCTATGCTAAATTGGTTAAAATTGCTAAATCTCAACA
The DNA here is from genome assembly GCA_902687465.1 of Secale cereale. Lineage (NCBI taxonomy): Eukaryota > Viridiplantae > Streptophyta > Magnoliopsida > Poales > Poaceae > Secale > Secale cereale. Next base: position 517,162,099 of record LR738712.1, read on the forward strand.
AGATGAGCTTGAAAGACTCGAGAACAATCTTAGAGAAACCAAAGGATTACTGGTCGAAGAGATGGAGAAGAATCAAGAGTTGATCGAAAAGCATGATGTTTTTTCTTCAACCTTTGATGATCTTTCCTATCGATATGATTCACTTACAATTGACTACGAGAATATCAGATGAACTCCTTCACATGAATCAAAAACTTGAGTCACTAAAAGAGTCTCATAACGAGCTAGCGAAGGAAAAAGCTTCTCTCTTCGCCGAGCAATCTGTTCGACTTCATGGTAATTTTGTACCTCCTTGCTTAAAATGCCTAGAACATAGCAATGTCGATTCTCATGCTGAAACTTCTAATACTGTTGGTGAGAATGTTGCTACTACTAAAATTGGTACTACTAACCCCTCTTCCGAGGATCTTGCCAATATTACTAAAGAAAATTGCAGGCAGGAGGACTTACTTGAAAATGGAATGCTAAGGAGCCTAATAGGGCATCAAACCCTATGTGATGTGCTCAAGTAGTCCATACTGCACAAAAATCCTCAGAAGGAAGAATTAGGTTTCGAGAAGAAACTCAATGTGGACGGATCCTATTGGACTCCTGAGAAGTATCCTCGAATGACTTGGGAGTAAAACCCTCGAACCTGAAACACTAACTAGTTATCATTTACCCATTCCTGATGATATTAACGAGTCTGATGACTCAAAGTGAAAAATATTCAAACAATGAAATGGTGAGGTTTTTGCTCGATGCGTTGGAACTAACTACAGGACAGTTTCACCCAAGAAGCAAATGGGGTAAAGAAGTGCATTGTTGAATTTTTTTCGGTCACTTCTAACCTGACTGTGCAGGATAATTCTCGACGAGGAGATGTATATCATTCACAGTCTACTTTAGAATCTTTGTCAAATGATTATCATCCTAACATGCATTAGAAGGAGTGCATGCATACCTCTTCAAATCATTACATTCATATATCTGGAAATAACTTCAATGCTTATTCATATGATTATAATCGAAGTGCACAAGTATCTCACAGGCCTCGCCGAAGAAATACCTCTACTCATTCCATGGAAATGAGATCCTCACCTCCCACGCAAGAGTGGGTTGTGAAGAAGAACTAATCCTCTCATGCAGGAAACTCTCTTAGGGATGCTTCACGCTTATTATAAGCCCTGAGATCAATCGTTGTTGGTGCTATCTATATGTTTTCGTTCAGTGTGTTTGTGCTTTGTGTTCTCCTTCATTTGGCTTTGTATTTTGAGTCGGTTTTCATTTTTTCCTCAGTCTTTCTCGTCATAAACATGCAACTTGATATGAAGAAGATCTCGATCCGACACCCTTGATCGTGAATGAAATCACCTTCAAAAATTCATCTATTTTGCCGCTTAAGCTCCCTCAAACCCTTTGTTGTTCAGTTACCGAGAATTTTGAGGAAACTGTTGGCACGTGCCCACGATCTCACGTTCGTGATCCCATTCGTTGAATGTGGAACATCCCGTGATTTTCGGCCGTGGATCTTGGTGGAAGTGGTTTTGCGCTCAGGCTATATAAACCCCTCCTCTAGGCATCTTCCTCCTCTGTTCTTTCTCTGTTTGACCTCACACCTCTCCTCTCGTTCTCAGCTCGAGCCCGAGCTTGAAGCAGCATCGACGTCGTGCCTCGTCGTGCAACTCCGGCGAAGCCCCACCACCATTGGTCATGCTAGTGTGGTACTTCTTCTCTCCCACATTGTCGTAGATGATGTGTATTGCCAAGTTAGGGTCTACAGATCTGGAACTTGCATTGTCCCTCTACTGCTCTAGGGTTGTTTATCCCCATGGCATTTATCCTGTTTTTTCTTGCAGTAGATCTTTAGGATTCACTAAATGGTGACCAGTACGGTTTGTAGTTGCTCCTTGTACCAGTAAGTTTGAATCTAGGGTTCTGCTACCTCTTGAGCATGCGTTGGTTTTCCCTTGAAGAGGAAAGGGTGATGCAGTAAAGTAGCGTAAGTATTTCCCTCGGTTTTTGAGAACCAAGGTATCAATCCAGTAGGAGACTACACGCAAATCGCCTAGTACCTGCACAAACAATCAAGAACCATGCAACCAACGCGATAAAGGGGTTGTCAATCCCTTCACGACCACTTGCAAAAGTGAGATCTGATAGAGATAATAAGATAAATATTTTTGGTATTTTTGTTGTATAGATTGAAAAGTAAAGATTGCAAAATAGAAGAACGGCGACAGAAATTGGCAAGTTGATCGGAAACTAATATGATGGAAAATAGACCCGGGGGCCATAGGTTTCGCTAGTGGATTCTCTCAAGATAGCATATGTTACGGTGGGTGAACAAATTATTGTCGAGCAATTGATAGAAAAGCGCATAGTTATGAGAATATCTAGGCATGATCATGTATATAGGTATCACGTCTGTGACAAGTAGACCGAAACGATTCTGCATCTACTGCTATTACTCCACACATCGACCGCTATCCAGCATGCATCTAGAGTATTAAGTTCATAAGAACAGAGTAACGCATTAAGCAAGATGACATGATGTAGAGGGATAAACTCAAGCAATATGATATAAACCCCATCTTTTTATCCTCGATGGCAACAATACAATACGTGCCTTGCTGCCCCTGATGTCACTGGGAAAGGACACCGCAAGATTGAACCCAAAGCTAAGCACTTCTCCCATTGCAAGAAAGATCAATCTAGTAGGCCAAACCAAACTGATAATTCGAAGAGACTTGCATAGATATTAAGTCATGCATATAAGATTCAGAGAAGAACCTAATATTGTTCATAGATAATCTTGATCATAAACCCACAATTCATCGGATCTCGACAAACACACTGCAAAAAGTATTACATCGAATAGATCTCCAAGAAGATCGAGGAGAACTTTGTATTGAGATCCAAAGAGAGAGAAGAAGCCATCTAGCTAATAAATATGGACCCGAAGGTCTGTGGTAGACTACTCACACATCATCGGAGAGGCTATGGTGTTGATGTAGAAGCCCTCCGTGATCGATTCCCCCTCCGGCGGAGCGCCGGAAAAGTCCCCAAGATGGGATCTCACGTGTACAGAAGGTTGTGGCGGTGGAAATAGGGTTTCGTGGTGCTCTGGGATATTTTCAGGGTATATGAGTATATATAGGCGGAAGAAGTACGTCGGTGGAGCTACGTGGGGCCCACGAGGGTGGGGGCGCGCCTACCCCCCTGGGTGCGCCCTCCTGCCTCGTGGCCGCCTCGTGGCATTCCAGACTTGTACTCCAAGTCTCCTGGATTGCGTTTGTTCCAAAAATGATCCTCGCGAAGGTTTCATTCCGTTTGGATTCTGTTTGACATTCCTTTTCTGCGAAACACTGAAATAGGCAAAAAAACAACAACTTGCACTGGGCCTTTGGTTAGTAGGTTAGTCCCAAAAATAATATAAAAGTGCATATTAAAGCCCATTAAACATCCAAAACAGATAATATAATAGCATGGAACAATCAAAAATTATAGATACGTTGGAGACGTATCAGGTTCATGTGTTATACATCAAAAGATTAGAAGAACTGTTATTCTGTCTTATGGCATAGTGCAATTCTCTCGATGATACCTGCCAATGTATATGCCATGAATTCCTTTGTTGCTTCCAAAATTTATCTGTTTTGAGTCAAAATGCTCCTGTGCATGTTTATGACCCCTTCCTGTTTTCCCTCGCATTATTGTTTTTCTTCCAGGAGTGGCCATGGCTCATGTTTCGGAAGAGTAGTCTGGGTCCGAGGAAGAAATCCCTTAGTTGTTGCGTGTGGATGATAAAGCAAAGGTGGCTGAAAGAAAATCAGCTAAGCCGCCAAAACTGCTAAGGAAGATATCTGAGTCTGAACCTGATGAAGATGAAGATGATGTTCCCTCAGCTCACAGTCAGCCAGATGATGAGCTAGTCACTGATTCCAAGACCATGTTCTCTGATGGAAATCCCAAGAAGGGAGGTCGCGGTAGAGAAAGAAACACCAAGGCTGATATGTCTGATCCTAAAACTTACAAAACGCCTCCTGGAGTAGAAACTGCCACTGAAAGAAATTACATGCTGCAGAAGATTCATCGCCATTGGGCGAAGAATTGGTTCAATTATGAAAATGTCCAAAGAAAATATCATATCTTGTTCGCAGTCACTCCACCATGGAGTGACTGCATCGCCGAGGCTTTCCTAGGTCATGATGATGAAAAAGTCAGGCCAGCTCCTCCCCCCAATGCCCATGCTGATTCGTTAAAAACAATTCTTGATTTCCCAGAGGAGGTGGAAAAGAGAGCAAAGGCCAAGGCCTCAAAGAAAAACCAGGTGGAACAAATAAATGTTGAGTTAACTCAACAGGATGTGCAAGAGAATAAGGAAATGGCTTCTGCCCAAAAGGAAAAGAAGAAGAGGAAGTATGTTTCCCCTCGAGCTTCGAAGAAGAAATAAGTTGCCAGAAAGTCAAGGATGGCAGCATCTGCCTCATCTGAAGATTGTTCTAAAGATAATGTTGGCGAAGAAATTCCCATGTATGACCAACGAGCCTTGCTTGACAAGCCATATCAAACACCCTCTCCAGCAAAGGTTTCTCCTCCTTGAGATCGTCACCAAGGCTTGCTACTGTCGCATTAGACAAAAAAAACACGGCGAAGAGAAAGTTGTTAAGTGATGAAAAAGGTGTTGTTGCTGCCAAGAAGGCCAAGACAATTGTTCCTGCTTCCACGTAGGAATTAAAATGTGACTTTGATCTCATCTTCGATATCATTGAAGGTGCTTCCTATGATGCAAATCCATCTGACCTGAGCAGTTTGGGTCTGCCTAGAGATGTTACCAGGATGGTATCCAAGCACTTCGTTGAGCTCAAAGAAATTACCAAAGAATTGAACCAAGCTGTCGAGGACAAGAAACTCCTTGAGAAAATGAGGAAGAATGCCAAAACTGAGCCTGAAAGACAATACATAAACAAGGGTATTCTTGAGATTACCAAAGCCCCCGCTGTTATGAGGAACAACAAATTGAGTGGCACTCCAAGATGAAGTTGGATGTTTCTCAGCTTTGTGGTCGAACAAATGAAGAGATCAAACGTCAAGAAGATCTTGCTCGACAAAGAGAAAGAGAAGAGAAGCATCACAGAGCATAGGCAAGAGCCAAGAAGCAGAAGGATGTCAAGGTTCGTCGAATCCAATCTGTCTCAACTGATGCTCCTATTGACTCAAGTGTCGCACTGCAACAGACACCACCATACCCTCTTCACGAGGATGAAACCACACAGCAAGCTGAGAAAGTAGTCATGTCTCCAGCTATTGCCCAAGAGACAAATGTGGTAGATATCTTTCTGAACCAAAATGATGAAGAGAATGTCGTGCCCGAGCAGCAAGCCCCAGAAGAAGTGATTGACGAAGAGATTGAAGTACAGAAGATTGTTTCGACGCCTCTGAAGGATATGCAAGTAGAGCCCTCCAGATCCATCAAGGAGGATGATAAGGTTGAGGGGGAGCAAGCTGCTTCCTGAGGAAATACCACCCCGGTCTCCTCATCTGGTGCCCCTACCCATATGGAGGTTGATCTCGCTCCTAATTATTTGGCTTCACAGCCAGAACGGGAAGAAAAGCAAGATGAAGAGCCCATGGCTCACGAAGAAGAAACTCAAGCAGTTGTACCACAAGTTTTGCCTCAGCAAGTTATACCACCAGAATTGCCTCGGCAAGTTGTACCACCAGTTTTGCCACAGCGGACCGAAGGAAAAGATGTAGTGAATCTTCTAACCGAAGAAGTTGTCGTGCCTCCTCGTATTGAGAGTTCACCAAAAGAAAAGGCCCTAGTGCCTGAAAATGTGAATGTCGCTGAAGGAGTTCTAGCAAAGGAAAATGAAGGTTAGTCCAGTGCAACCAAGCCATCAGCTACAGAGAAAGCTAAAGGGCCCCATGCTCCATTAAAGCCAATCGATGAAGATGTGCCAGCTTCTGATGATGTTCAGCCGATGGAAATTAGTGATGAAGAAAATTGGAAAAATCCCCAGGAATCATTTCCATTGTTTCCACCTGAGTACGACCCCGATGGCCCTACATTTAATATTGTGACACCTCGAGACCGATGTGCCAGGTGTCAGCCAGTTATTCGTCGCCGTTGCCATGTCATCTGCTTGCGTGTTGCATCTTGCCATGTCATCATGTGTGTTGCATCACCATGCTTTCAAAACTTGCATCCGGCCGAACCCCCCTCGTCCTTTCCATTGTCCGTTCTGAGCCGAGACACACTCACACGTGCCAGCGGTGCCTCCGAATATTTATTTTATGAGTGGCCAAAAAATGTTCTCAGAATGGGATGAAACTTGGCGTGTGGTCTTAGTATAGTGTAGACAGACCGCCTGCCAAATTTCATCGCATTCGAAGTCCGTTTGATAGCCCAACGGATATATATAGCGGCACTAGTCGCCGGTCTAAATGTCGGACGTTTTCGGTCTCCGAAAACCTCCGCGGGCCTTCCTCTCTCTTCTCTTCCCTAAGCCCAAGGCCCTCTGCACAGCCCACTAATTCCCTCTAGGCCCAGCCTAGTCCCTCTCCGCTTCGGAGCCGTTCGATCGGTATCCGGTGGTCCGAAACGGCCCCAAAATCCCCTAAACCTAGCCTCCTACCCTATATAAACAACCCCCCTTGCCTAATTTGGCAGCCTAGCCTCCTTCCCCTACCTCTAGCCCAATGCCTCATTTTCCGCGCGGAGCCAACCACTCCTCCTCAAAATCCTGGTGCAGCCACATCATTTTACCACTTGGCGCGCCCCCATTGGACCACCTCAGCCAGTCACAGCTCCCCCGCCAACCAGCGCTGGCCACGTCGCCTCCCCGAGCCTCCCACCATGCCAGGCCCTGCGGGCCTAGATCCAGCCCGCCAGGCCCGCCAGCCGCCGCCACGCAACCGCAGGCGCCCCGCGCCTCACTCGCTGCTCGGTCCTCTCGATCCAATCTGGATCGGGAGGGGGCCTGAGCGCCCCCGCTCCGGCGAGCCGCCCTGCCAGCCGTCGGCCGCCGGAGTGCCCCGTTCGAGCCGCTCTGCCGCCCCCTCGCCGTCCCCGCGACTCCCCGCTCCGCCCTTGCCCGCTCGCCTCGCTCCGGCCAGATCCGGTGGCCAAGGGCCCGGATCCGCCCCGCCCAGCTCCTGCCGGCGACCACCGGCCGAGCTGCGTCGGCGCGCCGCCGCCGTTTCGTCCTCGCTCAGGCAGGACGAGCGCCCGCTCGCCTCGCTCTCCCGCTCTTGGGCCGCCGCACCTCGGGGCCTAGCGCTGCCTCGTGGGCCGGCCTCCAAGGCCCGAGCCGGCCTGCTCTACCTCTCCTCCAACTGGGCTCAGCCCATGGTGAGGCCCCCGTGTGCCTGTCATTTTTATTTATTTATTTTTTCCCTCTTGATGGGCCAGCCTGTTAGTTCGGCCCGTTAGTGTTTTTTTTCCTTTTCCATGTCCTGTGTATATGACTAAGTCCTAAAATCTGTTAATTTATATGCATCTTTATGTGGCTGTAACTCTTTGTGTGTATGTCCAAATTGAGTGTATGATATGTCAAAATGATCGTGGTGATGTGCTCTACATTTTGTTCCATTGTGTCATGCTTGTTTGAGTTCATCTTGATGCTCTAATCTCTGTTGCAAGAGTGCTACTTGTTATAAACTGCTGTTACTTGTTAATTTTATGCCATGTTCGAGATAAGATAACTTGGTGCATGTTTATCCAATTGGAGCCTATGATATGTCAAAATGTTCATTATGAAGTGCTCTACATGTTGGTTGTTGTAGCATTCATGTTAGGTGTCATATTGCCATGTTAATCTCTGGCACAAAAGTGCATTTGACTGTTATGTGCTGAAACTTGTTATGAGATGCTGATTTCACTTGGTCATTGCTATTGGTGTGTTTGTCTTCATGCCACATGTCTTTATATTTTAGAAGCGCAATCATATGGTCTTTGCTGTGGTGCAATCCACTTTCCATGATATGCTTTGAGGTGACTTAAACAAGCTTGTAAACATGCCATGTTATTGTTGCTGTTTTATACTTAGTAAAAAAACTGCTAAGTCTGGAATCTGTTATAACCTGATGCTATATTTGGTTGATGCCCCACTCAAATCCATGCTTGCTTTGGAGTGGCCAATGATCATGTCTTGTTGTCCATGTTATTGTCTATCCATTCATGCCCTTACTTTCACATATGACCTGCTGTAGCTTATTTATTTCTTGCTCTCAAGTTGCTATAAATTATAACTATCAGGTTTTTATCAGCATGTTCAATTTGGTGGAGCTTGTTGCTATTGATCCATGCCTCCTATGGAGATGCTCCAATGGAGTTGTTTGATGTATGATATGTCTACTACATGTCCATGCTCTTTATGTTCTTATTAGAGTTGATATGCTTGTTGTTTTGTGCCTCCGAAGGCAGCATCGTGATGATGTTTTTGCCTTCCCAGATTTTGACTAATTCTGGATAATTTTATTGCAACTTGTCATGCATGTTTAATTGTGTTCCAGCAAGCTTTTGGGTGTGTTCTAAGTTCATACTTGTTAAGTAACATGTCTACTTCACATCCGCTTGTTATCATGTTTGAGTGATGTAGCTTATATTTACCTTGCTCCAAAGTTGCTATGTGGTTGTTAACTTCAGCTTTGCATTGTATCTTGTTTCGTGTGTATGTGTTAATCCGTTGCTCCGTTTTGAGCGTGCCCTATATGAAACTTGTGTGATTTTGCATGTAGAATCATAATATCATGTTGTTTTCATGTTTGGAGTGTGTTTGCTTGATGTTTGGGTGCATCTTTCATTGTTGCCTTGCTTGTCTTGTTTTGCTCATATCTTCTAGGCCGTAGCTCCAAATTAAACAAACTTTATATGAAACTTGACTAGAATTTCGTGTAGATCATGATGGTGCATGTTAACTTGCTGTTTAACCACTTAAATTTAAGGTTTGTTCAGATTTGGACTAATTTCAAATTATGCATATGAGGGCTTATCGGATTTGTTATATGTTGATTCCAGCCTCATTTAAACTTGTTGTTTGGTGTTGTTCTTGTGTGCTTCATCCCTTGCCATGTATTGCATCATATATAGACTTGTCTTGCATCATACTTGGTTGAGCATATTGTCATGTTCTTGTGTTGTGTGTTTACCGTATTGCTTGCTTCTTCTCGTTAGTGCTTTTTCCGTTGCGATCGTGAGGATTCGTTCGTCTACATGTGGTTCTTCTTCAAGGCTTCTTCTTCGTCTTCTTCATGGATTCGTTCTTCTTCCTTGCGGGATCTCAGGCAAGATGACCATCACCTTGGATACCTTTACCATCATTGCCATGCTTAGTTATCTCGATGCTATTGTTACATGTCGCGCTACCCATCATTATTGTCAGCCCATCTCCTTGTTGCCATGAAACCTCTAACTTTGACACCTTCCTAGCAAACCTTGTTTGGCTATGTTACCCGCTTGCTCAGCCCCTCTTATAGCGTTGTTAGTTGTAGGTGAAGATGAAGATCGTTCCATGTTGGAACTTGTTGTTGGAATATCACAATATGTCTTATATATATTAACACACCTATATACTCGGCATGGGAAGAAGGCTTAGCCTTTTGCTCGGTGTTTTGTTCCACTCATTTCACCTTAGGAGCCGATAAACCAGCATTATGTTCCTTGATTTTGCGTTCCTTACATGGTTGGGTATATGGGGACCCCTTGACAGTTCGTCTTTGAATAAAACTCCTCGAGCAAGGCCCAACATTGGTTTTAATTTGCTCATAATAAAAACTTAATTAATTAATTAATTGCATAGGGAGTTAGCACTACCCGTGGATTCTTTCTACATAGCAGGGGGGCCAGTGCTGATGGTGTTGGTCCCAAACGGGGGTTCGACGGGGCCGCCATGGGGAAACTCGAGGTATCTGGCTCCCGTAAAATCACCAATCCGGATGTGGCCTGAGACGAGATACGCGCGGCTACTATCAGGGTGTCGTCACGCCGGGAGGTCTTGCTGGACTTGTTTTACCATTGTCGAAATGTCTTGTGCACCGGGATTCTGAGCCTGATCGGATTGTCCCTAAGATAAGGGGTAATATTATTATTACTTCTGCTGATCGTGAGAGCTTCTGATAGGCTAAGTTGGGACACCCCTGCAGGGTTATGATCTTTCGAAAGTCGTGCCCGCGGTTATGTGGCAGATTGGAATTTGTTAATGTCCGGTTGTAGAAAACTTGACAGAGGATCCGAAGTAAAACACACAACTGTGTGAGTAACCGTGACTGTCTATTTTCACTTTGAGAAGAGAACACGATGGGGTTATGTTTGACTCGTAGGTAGAGTAGGATCTTTAGCGATCACTACTAGTTTGCGACCGTTTGCGTAGATGCTCATCTTATTCTTGTACTCGTAAGTTAGCCACCATATATTGCTTAGCCGCTGCTGCAACCTCACCACTTTACCTCTTCCTACCCTTTAAGCTTTGTTAGTCTTGTTACCCATGGTTATGGGATTGCTGAGTCCTCGTGGCTCACAGATACTACAACAATGGTTGCAGGTGTAGGTTTCCGATGACTTGATGCGAGAGCGATGTCCTTTGTATGGAGTTCGTTCTTCTTCTTCTTCGTCAGTCTTGGGTTAGGTTCTGGGTCGGCAGCCTGGGATAGCAGATGGATGGCGTGGTTCTTTTCATGTTTGCATCCGTAGTCGGATGCCCTGTATTGATGTTGTTGCATTCATGTGACTTGTATGTATTGTTGTATCCCCCACGTATGTATGTAATGGTACGATGTAATGGTATCCATCTTGCTAGGCGCCCGAAATGCGGATGTGCCCCAATCACGTAAGTGTCACGTGATCGGGATAGAATCGCATCTTGGGCCTGACAAGTTGGTATCAGAGCCTCGACCGACCATAGGTGTCCCCTTGATTGACCGTAGTCTGGCCGTTGTTGAGTCTAGCGGAAAACTTTTTCAGAATCTACTTATATCGGAGAGTAGGAATTCTTTTTACTCCTCTGCCCCTTCGTCGCTCTGGTGAGGAATCTCGACATAGGTGTTTTGAATTACTCCTCTTCCCCTTCAAATTTTTTTTAGGATCACGTGTTTAGTTTTCGTTCGTTGCGTTGTTAGTTCTTTCATCTGGTGCATCTCTCGTCAAGTGGATTCGACCCTCTTCTTCTTGCAAGTTCAATCCTCGGTTCTTTCCAATCGATGGTGTTTCCCCGTCCGCTGTGTTCTTTCTTTTTCCCACCCACCCACCCTTTTTCTTCTCAGAGCCGGAGTCCTTAATCGAGTATCATCCTACTCGTGTGAAGTCTTTGCTTTCTTTCATCAATTGTTTCAACCGGTGAATTCTAATCTCGTTCGTCCTTCTTCATCTCTTTCTTTTCCGATGGATTCAATTCAAGTTTTCGGTGTTGATCTTATCTTTTCCCTCGGCTCAGATGTTTCCTGTTGCTCGTTTGCATCTCGCCACTTAATTGTTCCGGAGTTCCGAAGACATCTCAAGAGATTCGTTTGTATTCTAATTAATTCAAGGTTGTCACCCCCTTCGAGTCTTTAATTGTTCTGGTGCATTATTCTCATTCAAATAATCCTCTCCAACGGTGTTTTCTCTTCGGTGGGTTCATAACCCACAGGTCTTTTCCTAGGATCTTACCTGACTCTTCTAATTTTCCCGGAGTGTTCCAAAATTCTTTTCAAGTGTGACGTAAGTATGGATTCCATCAGTCATATGCCTTCTCAAAGATCGCTTTCAATTCTTTCATGTTGGTTCAACCTTTCCTCATTTCATTCTTCCGGAGCATTTCATGAGTTCTTTTTAATTTCTCGATTCTCCGAAGGCCATCATTTCAGAAGAGTTCTTCGTTCTCAGTTTTCAACTTCGTCCTCCAAATATTCTTCATTGATGCCTCTTCATTCGTCTCTTTTTCGTCCGGTGCTTCGTTCAAGTATTCTTTAATCAGTTCGCGATCTCCTCATTCTCGTCATTCAAATTTTCTCAAGTACTTATCCTTTTCCCGCCAATTCATTCTCTTATGTTCACTCAATTTCAATTCTTCACGGTGGCTTGTCCTCTTGCATCATTCAATTTCATTCCTTACGGTGGTTCGTTCTTTTCTTCACTCGATTTCAATTCTTTACGGTGGTTCTCTCAAGAGTTCTTTTCCGGTGCTATCATATCAATCCATTCTTTTATTCCAATCCTACCGGTGTTTAATGAAGATTTTCGCAAGTTCGCGATATATCCTTTGTTAATGAATTTCATCGCGAATAAGTGATATGCAAATCCATTGCTTCTCATCAATTTAATTGGTGGAGGATAAGCATAACATAATTCTTATTCTTTTTGTCAAGTTGATTTATTCCTTCCTTCGAAGTTTATTCTTGACGAATAAATTCTAGTTCCAAGTGCTTTAATCTTTTCTTCCCCGGAGGTCAAAGTTTTTCTCGGTTATCTCGTCGGAGGCTCTTTCTAAATCATCGCAAGGCTTTAATCTTATTCTTTTCGTCCTTCATTTTTTATATGATCATCCTTTGGTTACCGGAGTTTTTCAGGGTGGTTCATCATGAGTAATTCATTCTTAAAATGTTCATCTAATCCTTCTGGAGCAGCTCAAGCATTCTTATTCTTTTGCCTCTCGAGTGCAATTAATTCTCCATATTCTTTTGAAGTGTAGTTTTGCATTCTTCCTTCATCTCATCTATTCAATCTTTTATTTGTGGTAGAATTCACCTCAAGTTTTGAGATGTGATCAATAAGTCCACAACAAGCTTATTCTTTTCGTTGTTGATTTTTCAACGACTCCGTTCATCCTTTCTTCGCAAGGATGCTCTTTCAATTCTTTCGTGCTCGAAGTGGTTCTTCTCTTATCCGTTCTTTTCATTCACTCTTTCAATTCTTCCGGAGGCATTGTGTCGCTGCTCTCGTCGAGTATCATTTCATCTTTTCAGTTCTTGTTCCATTCCATTCATGTTCAACCGGTGTGTTATTTCTTTCAGTTTCAGCCAGAGTGCTGCTTAAAATCCTTCGTTCGAATTTCTTTTCTATCTCTTATTAACCGGAGTGGTTTCGAATTCATTATCGCTTCTTCAGCTCATGTTTCATATCCTTCAACCTTTTGGTTCTCGTCGTGTTCCGAGTTCCTCTTTTGTAACGGAGCTTCTCAATCTCGTTCATCTCTGTTGTATCCTTTCTTTAAAGTTGTTCAACCTCTCAAGGTTCTTTGGTTTCACTCTTTTGTCATCAAAGAACTTCGTTCTTCCTTTTTCTCTTCCGTCTCGTTCCTAAGATCTCGGGACGAGATCTCTTGTTAGTAGGGGAGTGTTGTGACACCCCGAGACCGATGCGCCAGGTGTCAGCCAGTTATTCGTCGCCGTTGCCATGTCATCTGCTTGCGTGTTGCATCTTGCCATGTCATCATTTGTGTTGCATCAGCATGTTTTCAAAACTTGCATCCGGCCGAACCCCCCTCGTCCTTTCCGTTGTCCGTTCTGAGCCCAGACACACTCACACGTGCCCGCGGTGCCTCCGAATATTTAATTTATGAGTGGCCGAAAAATGTTCTCGGAATGGGATGAAACTTGGCGTGTGGTCTTAGTATAGTGTAGATAGGCCGCCTGCCAAATTTCATCGCATTCGGAGTCCGTTTGATAGCCCAACGGATATATATAGCGGCACTAGTCGTCGGTCAAAACGTCGGACGTTTTTGGTCTTCGAAAACCTCCACGAGCCTTCCTCTCTCTTCTCTTCCCTAAGCCCAAGGCCCTCTGCACAGCCCACTAATTCCCTCTAGGCCCAGCCTAGTCCCTTTCTGCTTCGGAGTCGTTCGATCGGTATCCGGTGGTCCGAAACGGCCCCAAAATCCCCTAAACCTAGCCTCCTACCCTATATAAACAACCCATCTTGCCTAATTTGGGAGCCTAGCCTCCTTCCCCTACCTCTAGCCCTCCTGCCTCGTTTTCTGCGTGCAGCCAATCCCTCCTCCTCAAAATCCTGGTGCAGCCACCTCATTTTGCCACTTGGCGTGTCCCCATTGGACCACCTCAGCCAGTCACAGCTCCCCCGCCAACCAACACTGGCCACGTCGCCTCCCCGAGCCTCCCATCGCGCCAGGCCCTACGGGCCCATATCCAGCCCGCCAGGCCCGCCGGCTGCCGCCACGCAACCGCAGGCGCCCCGTGCCTCGCTCGCTGCTCGCTCCCCTCGATCCAATCTGGATCGGGAGGGGGCCTGAGCGCCACCGCTCCGGCGAGCCGCCCTGCCGGCCGTCGACCGCCGGAGTGCCCCGTTCGAGCCGCTCTGCCGCCCCCTCGCCGTCCCCGCGAGTCCCCGCTCTGCCCTTGCCCGCTCGCCTCGCTCCGGCCAGATCCGGTGGCCAGGGGCCCGGATGCGCCCCGCCCAGCTCCTGTCGGCGACCACAGGCCGGGCTGCGCCGGCGCGCCGCCGCCGTTTCGTCCTCGCTCGGGCAGGACGAGCGCCCGCTCACCTCGCTCTCCCGCTCGTGGGCCGCCGCACTTCGGGGCCTAGCGCTGCCTCGTGGGCCGGCCTCCAAGGGCCGAGCCGGCCTGCTCTGCCTCTCCTCCAACTGGGCTCGGCCCATGGTGAGGCCCCCGTGTGCCTGTCCTTTTTTTTATTATTTTTCCCTCTTGATGGGCCAGCCTGTTAGTTCGGCCCGTTAGTGTTTTTTTTCCTTTTCCATGTCCTGTGTATATGACTAAGTCCTAAAATCTGTTAATTTATATGCATCTTTATGTGGATGTAACTCTTTGTGTGTATGTCCAAATTGAGTGTATGATATGTCAAAATGATCGTGGTGATGTGCTCTACATTTTGTTCCATTGTGCCATGCCTGTTTGAGTTCATCATGGTGCTCTAATCTCTGTTGCAAGAGTGCTACTTGTTATAAACTGCGGTTACTTGTTAATTTGATGCCATGTTTGAGATATGATAACTTGGTGCATGTGTGACGCCCGAGACTGACGTCCCAGAAGATTCCAGAAGCTTCCAGAAGATTCCGGATGTTCAGGGTTGCCCGTGGGTTGCTTTGTGCTTGTGTTATTTATTTTTGCATCGCATCATGTCATCATGCCATCATGTCATTTTATTTTTGCATCTCAACCTAATAAATCATGTGGACCTTCGGTTCATTTAAATCGAGGGAAGATGTCTTCTCTTTATAACATATCCTCCAAATATTATGGAGCTATATTAATAATTATTCCATTGCTCCGGAATCACCATAACACACTTGCATAATTTTCCCCATTGTCTTTCACTTCTAGTTTCACCTCCAAAACCTTGCTATAATTCTTTTCTCGTTGCTCGAGGTTCCTCCAAAAAAAAACAGCAGAATAAGAGGCCCAGCCCAGCAGCCTCATCTCCTCCTTTTAGCCAGGCCTCCAGCCTCCTTCTCCTCCTCCCTGGCCCATCAGGCCCACTCCAGCCCGTCGACCGAACCCTAGCTCGATCGAGCGCTCGCTCGCTCTCCTTTTTTCCCCTGTGCGCGCCGCCAGCCCCCGAACCCTCATCCCCTCGTCCCTCTCGTCCCTCTCGCTCACCCTTTTTCCCTCTCCCTCTCCCTCCGGCCAGGAGCCCCGCGGCTCCCCTCTCCTCTGCGCCTGGCGCCACAAGCGCCCAGCTCGCCCTGGCCAACTGCCAGTCACCGCCGCGCCAAGGGGATCTCCTCCTCCTCTCCAGAAGCCCGCGGCCGCGTCCCCTCTCTTCCGCGCCACGGATCCGGCCTAGGTCCTCGCCTCGCCCTCGAGCGCCGGTGCTGGCCAGTCCCTCGCCTCGCCCTCTCCTCGTCCGCGAAGTGGAGGCCAGAACCTCGCCGGCCAGGAGCGCCGCTCCTCCCAGCAGCAGCGCCGAGCTCTTCCGTCCCGCTGCCTTCGACCGCTTCCAGCGCCCCTCCTCTCCAACGAGCAGATCGAGCAGCGCCGAGGCCGAGGCCCCGCCTCCGTGCACCACAGCAACCCGTAGCCTTTTTCCTTTTTTTTGTGTTTTGTTTTGTTGTTTGTTGCTGTAATGTTAATCTCAGATAATCATGGAGATGCAAGTTTTTCTACTTTGGACCCTTGTACCACTACGAACGCCGACGCGACAAGTACCTCGACGACGTGTACATCTACGTAACGGTTCGACTACCGTCGCCGAGACCCTCAAGTACCTCTACGAGCGAGAACGACTACATGTACAAGTACCACTACTTCCACTACCCTCGCCGGAAGACCCAAGTTCGTCTACCGTCGCGTGTACCACTACCGTCGCCCGGAAAAGACGGATGCGCCAAGTACATCTACGAACGAGTTCGTCTACCGTCGCCGAAGATCCGGGAACGACTACTTCCCTCTACGACCGTGTACATCTACTTCCTCTACGACCCGCGAGAACCACTACGTCCCTCTACGATCCTGAACCGTCCCGAAACGAGTGTTTCGAAGGTATACCCCGAGACGTGTCCCGTGTGATGCATGCTTGTTGTGTTGTATGAAATGCTTCTCGTGTGTGCTCGTGCCCGTTCCACCTTTTGTCATGTTCCTCGGTTGCCTCGTCACCGACTCGTGGGAACCCGGTAACGGGATCGCCCCACCTCTTTCATCTCGTTTGACTCGCTCTCCGTTATCTTTTGCACCGGTCTCTCACCGAGTTACCGGTACCGATATGTTGCCGTGGCACCATTTTCGGAATCGTTGCCGTGGCACCCTTTCTTTCCACCACGGTGACAAATGCATCTTATCTGTTAATGTCAACCTTCTTGTAAAAACTTGCATAAACTTGATCATGTCATCCGCATCATGTTAACAACATTTATATATGTTAATTGTTGTTGCTTTATAATTATTAAACATGCTCATGGGGATTTTCCGGATATGTTGTTGTTATTTCCGGCCTCATTTAAATTGCCTTAATAGTATAGTTTCTTTATGCTACACCTCTTGCCATGCTAAAAACATTTAAACTTGTCTTGTAAATAATGAGAGTCAACTAAATAATTAATATGTGGTGTTTCGTCAATATGCAACTCGTTGCATATTGAGCTCCACTTAACTTGTAGTGTTGTTTGTGCACTTTGCCATGCCATGCATAATTAAACCGGACATGCATCATGCTTGCTTGTGCATCGTATGCCATGTTCTTGCTTGTGTGTTTACCGTGTTGTTTCTTTCTTTCCGGTTGCTTCTCTTGTTAGCTTCGGTTTCGTTCCGGAGTTGTGAGGCTTCTTCTTCGTCTTCTTCTTGGATCCGTTCTTCTCCCTTGTGGAATTCCAGGCAAGATGACCGAACCCGGATACCATTACTATTTTTGCCTCTTGCTAGAGTATCGCTCTGTAGTATTTGCCTCGATGCCCATGTTCTTCTTGTCAGCCTCCTACTTGTAACCATTGCCATGTTTAACCACCCTTCCTACGCAAACCGTTGCTTGGCTAAGTACGCTTCGCTCAGCCCTCTTATAGCATTGTTAGTTGCAGGTGAAGACCGAAGATGCTTGCTTCATGTTGAAGTTTGGTTGGGTTATATCACACTATATAAATGCTAAATGAAATCATCTATATACTGGCAAGGGTGGAAGGCTAAGCCTTTTGCTTGGTGATTTGTTCCACTCATGCCGTTAGGAACCGTATAAACCGGTGTTATGTTCCTTGATTATGCGTTCCTAACACGGTTGGGGTGTATGGGACCCCCTTGATAAACCGCTAAGTGCTAAGTCTTTTCCAGCAAGTCCCAACATTGGTACTATTTGCCTAATAACTAATAAAACTTGCATGTGGACTAGCTATCCCTTTTATCTTAATTCAACCCCCCCGGGCCAGTGCTCCACATGAGTGTTGGTCCGAAACGAGCGGACTGCGGGGCCACCTCAAGGAAACTTGAGGTTTGGTAAAAACCCGTAGGATGTCTCATCCGGTCGTGTCCTGAGACCTAGATACGCGCGGCTACTATCAGGGTGTCGACACGCCGGGAGGATTTGCTGGATTAGCCTTACCTTAGTTCGGTTTAACTTGAGCACGGGATTCCGAGAATACTCGGGTCTTCCCAACTATGGAGTTGCGACTCCGCGGATCGTGGGCTTGTGATGGGCCAAGTTGGAACACCCCTGCAGGGTTTGAACTTTCGAAAGCCGTGCCCGCGGTTATGTGGCAGATGGGAGCTTGTTAATTCCGGTTGTAGAAAACTTGACACAATGTTTCAATACACTACCAGCGTGTGCACCGTGACTGTCAATTTCCGAATAGGGATTCGGGAGTTGAACACGGTGGGGTTATGTTTGACCGGCTTTAGTTAGGATCACTTCGTGATCATCTTTCGACCGATGCTCTTCTCTTCTCGCTCTCTATTACGTAAGTTAGTGCTAGTTGCTGCTGCAGACTCTCGTTTGTTCCTTCACCTCTCGTTCTTTCTTCAGCCTTATCCTCACCCAAGGCTTAAATAGTCTTGTTACCCGGGAACGGGATTGCTGAGTCCTCTGTGGCTCACAGTTACTTCACCACACCAGTTGCAGGTTCAGCCGTGTACGATGCAGAAGCTGGTTCAGTGCTTCACCAGGAGCTCGTTGAAGAGTTTGGATGTTTGCTTGTGACGTTTCGATGTTCAGTAGTGGTTTCTACTAGGATTCGATCCTGCCCTGTGGTTTTATGTTGTTTTGGTATCTTTCTTTTGGTTCTTACCCGTAGTCGGGCTGTGATGTTCTGTATGATGATTGCTTATGTAATGTATTGTGTGAAGTGGCGAGTGTAAGCCAACTATCCCCTTTTGCATTTTAATCCCTCTTTTACATGAGTTGTGCAAAGATACCAAACTTGAGATCATTCTAGGATGGATTTATGCCTTTAAGTCGTGCCTCGACACGTAGGAGGTATAGCTCCATCCTGGGCATTACAAGTTGGTATTCAGAGCCTTCTCCGACCTAGAAGCCCCCACTGATTGATCGAATCGTTGACGGTTGAGTCTAGGCACACACTGAAAACTTTTTGAGTCCTATATTATATCGGAGAGTAGGATTTCTTTGCTTCTCATCCCCTTTCTCTCTGGTGAGGACTCCTGACGATTACTCTTTTCTCTTCTACTTTCAAAATTGCACCAAATTTTTTTTAGGATCCCGCGAGTATTCTGGGATTGTTTCGATGTTCTTGTGACAAGGATATTGTTCTCGATGCCTCCTGTTACCGAGGAGTTGAGCTTCGGGGTATCATTGACACAAGCATATCGCGGCAGTACTAAATACTTAAGACGGCCGACATCGAAAATCTCTCCTATACGGCCAGTGGCAAGATAACCCCGACATCACCCAGTACTGGGGAGGTAGTTCGAGAGTATTGCCATAGCTCGTTATAGTGGATGCTTTTCGAAGGTCCGAGGTAAACAGTTTCCGAGAAAGACTGGTTATGTGTTGAAGGATGGATACACCTGGATGTAGGTTTAGAGTTGATTGCGCGGTGCTTCCCGTGTATCCCCAACACCTGATTGCATAACTGGAAAATTTCGGAAATCTATAGGTGGGTTCATCTAGTAGTTCTAGGCATTCTTCCAACGGATGCTCGATATGAAGTTTGGGGTTCTACATTGAGTGAAGTGGTTTTATGGACTTGTTCTGATCGGGAGTTGCATCTTAAAGGGTCCTTGGCTATGCTGATCCGGGGATTGCAAAACCCTTTTGTAACATGTTCCATGAGCTTTCAGCACGAAGATGTCGAACGAAGCTTCTATCCTGTATTTGTTCTATCTGATCCTTGTTCCTTTTATTTACTTTTTGTTCTCTCAACTGGCTTCTCGTCAAGTTGATGTACCTGCGGAACTCATTCGTTCAAGTCTCTGTTCGGATGATATTGTGAAGATTAGGCTGTTACATATCTACCCTTTGTTTTTGTTTTGATTCTGGTATTCGAGTTGCTTCGATGTCAAATGTTGATTCCATACCTTTCCTTATCGGTGTTCTCATATTTCTATGGGAGTGCTAATCCTTCTTGATCATCAAGATGGTCATGTTAAATTCTTTTCAACCGGTGTCCATTTTGTTCATCCCAAGTTGTCTTTGTTTTCCCCACCCTCCCACCCTTCTTCTTCTCGGAGCAAGAAATTCTCAGATGAAGTATCCATTTTATTCATGCGATATTTCTTCATTCTTTTCCTTCTATGTTCTTATCCGGTGTTTTATCGTGAAGATGCTCAAGAGCTTCAAGTTCATCATTCTTTTGTTCTCTAATTCTTCAGGTGGATGTAATTCAAGATTTCGGTGTTGATCTTATCCTTTTTCCTCTTTTCACAATGCTTTCTTATTCCGGTGCACCAATTAATCATTCTCCTCTTGTTATTCTTATCCGGAGTACTGAAGATTCATATTTTCCATTCTTAACCCGTTCAAGCAATTTTTGAGGGTTGTTATCTTATTCAAGCCTTTTTAATTCAACCGGTGCAATATCTCTTAAGCAATCTTTTCAACGGTGATTTCTTTAGTGGGCCTTAACCCACAGGTCTTTTCCAGGATCTTACCTAACTCTTCCAATTTTCTGGAGTTATACTCAAATTCTTTTCAAAGTGTGACGTAAGTATGATTTCCATCAGTCACATGCCTTCTCCAAGATCGTTTTCAATTCTTGTTCATCATTGGTTCAACCTTTTTAATTCTTCATTCCGGAGTGCTCAACAATTCTTATGGCTTTTCTCGTCTTCATTCTCAACATCTGAAGACCGGAGAAGTGTTTCTCTTAAATCTTGACCCGTCTTCTTGAAGATTCGTGGTTCTAGCTTCATGCCATCCTCATTATCGTTTTGATTGTGAGGAACCCTTTTATGCCATCCGGAGCTTTTTCATGAATTCTTTTCTTTGTGATCCTCCGAAGGCCATCATTTCAGAATACTTCTTCGTTCTCAGTTTTCAACTTCGTCCTCCAAATATTCTTCATTGATGTCTCTTCGTTCGTCTCCATATTCTTCGGTGGTTCTTTCAAGTTTACCCTTCCGTTGTTATCGTGTTAATGCACTTGTTCTTTTCTTAATCCTACCGGTGGTTCGTTGAATAATTATCCGAGCTGGTGCTAGATCTCTTTTTAATTCTTTCCAACGAGAATAAGTAGTATGCCAAATCCTTTGGTTGTCATCAATTTAAATTGGTGAAGGAGATGCATAACATAATTCTTATTCTTATTCCTTCAAGGTGATTTAATTCTTTTGTCTGGAGCTTGTTCATCATATCTTATCCTTGGTTCTAAATTTCTTCATCTTGTTTTCCGGAGCTCCAAGTTATTTTCATTTATATCATTTCAAGCTCAATCTATTCATCGCAGGCCTTGAATCTTATTCTTCCATCTTTCACTTCTCATGTTTTTCATTACCGGAGTTCTCATGGTGGTTCATCTTCATTTAATTCATCCTCGAAGTTTTCATCAGATTCTTGTTGGAGCTCAAGCATTCTTCATCATGCATTCCGATTGCAATCCTGTCTACCTTATCTTTTCAGATGGTGTTATGTCATTCTTGATAATATTCCTTCATGTTTCATGATTCACAAGTTGTCAAGAATGAGATATTTAAAACCATCATTTCTTTCTCTTTAGGAGATCCTTTCAACCCCTCATTTGTATTTGTGGAGTTATCTTGGGTTGTATTTCACCTAAAGCTTTCCCTGAGGATTGTTGCTAATTGTGGTGCTAATAAATGACCCAAGTTCTTCATTTATCATTCTGGTGAATAAGTTTATCGTCTCCTTGTTGATCTCAATCAAATCAATTGTTTTCCAATAGTGGCTGGTTGTCACCTCTTAATTTTGAGATGTTTTCCATAAGCCCACATCAAGCTTATTCTTTCGTTGTTGATTTTCCATCAACCCAATTCAACCCTTCTTGGTAAGGATGCTCTTTCAAATTCAATTTTGAGAGAAGTTGTCTTTTTCTTCTCCGTTCAATTCTGTCTTTCATTTTTATGCTATTCTTTCATTCCGGAGGCTTTGTTATGTTGCTCTATTCCAAACCATCATCTCGTTTTATCGAGATCATGTTCTTTCCCTTGCTTATCATTTAACCGGAGTGTTGTATTCTCCATTCAAGTTCCATCATCTTATCTAGTTTTGCCTATCTTTTTAACCGGAGTGCTGTCTGAATCTTTCTACCCTTGTGCCTTTCTTTTAATTGTTTCGGAGACAATATGTTGTTGTTTTCATCAAGTATCATTACATCTCCTCAAGTTCTTGTTCAATTCCTTCCATTTTTCAAACGGAGTGCTGTCCGAATTCTGTCATTCTTATTCCTTGGCCATACCATTGCAGTTTCATATTCTTTCCGTCCGTGAGCTCTTGTTTAATGTTTTTCAACCTACAAGGTTCTTGTTATGTTCCTTGTTCCTCCTTTTAACGGAGTGCTCTTAACTTCGTTCATCTCTGTTGTATTCTTCTTTCAACTTGTTTAACCTCTCAAGGTTCTTGGTTTCACTCGTCTGTCAAAGAAGCAACTTTGTTTTACCTCTTCCTCTTCCGTTTTTACCCGGTGATATCTCTAGGATCTCGGGTCGAGATCCTCTGTTAGTGTGGGAGAGTTGTGACGCCCGAGACTGACGTCCCAGAAGATTCCAGAAGCTTCCAGAAGATTCCGGATGTTCAGGGTTGCCCGTGGGTTGCTTTGTGCTTGTGTTATTTATTTTTGCATCGCATCATGTCATCATGCCATCATGTCATTTTATTTTTGCATCTCAACCTAATAAATCATGTGGACCTTCGGTTCATTTAAATCGAGGGAAGATGTCTTCTCTTTATAACATATCCTCCAAATATTATGGAGCTATATTAATAATTATTCCATTGCTCCGGAATCACCATAACACACTTGCATAATTTTCCCCATTGTCTTTCACTTCTAGTTTCACCTCCAAAACCTTGCTATAATTCTTTTCTCGTTGCTCGAGGTTCCTCCAAAAAAAAACAGCAGAATAAGACGCCCAGCCCAGCAGCCTCATCTCCTCCTTTTAGCCAGGCCTCCAGCCTCCTTCTCCTCCTCCCTGGCCCATCAGGCCCACTCCAGCCCGTCGACCGAACCCTAGCTCGATCGAGCGCTCGCTCGCTCTCCTTTTTTCCCCTGTGCGCGCCGCCAGCCCCCGAACCCTCATCCCCTCGTCCCTCTCGTCCCTCTCGCTCACCCTTTTTCCCTCTCCCTCTCCCTCCGGCCAGGAGCCCCGCGGCTCCCCTCTCCTCTGCGCCTGGCGCCACAAGCGCCCAGCTCGCCCTGGCCAACTGCCAGTCGCCGCCGCGCCAAGGGGATCTCCTCCTCCTCTCCAGAAGCCCGCGGCCGCGTCCCCTCTCTTCCGCGCCACGGATCCGGCCTAGGTCCTCGCCTCGCCCTCGAGCGCCGGTGCTGGCCAGTCCCTCGCCTCGCCCTCTCCTCGTCCGCGAAGTGGAGGCCAGAACCTCGCCGGCCAGGAGCGCCGCTCCTCCCAGCAGCAGCGCCGAGCTCTTCCGTCCCGCTGCCTTCGACCGCTTCCAGCGCCCCTCCTCTCCAACGAGCAGATCGAGCAGCGCCGAGGCCGAGGCCCCGCCTCCGTGCACCACAGCAACCCGTAGCCTTTTTCCTTTTTTTTGTGTTTTGTTTTGTTGTTTGTTGCTGTAATGTTAATCTCAGATAATCATGGAGATGCAAGTTTTTCTACTTTGGACCCTTGTACCACTACGAACGCCGACGCGACAAGTACCTCGACGACGTGTACATCTACGTAACGGTTCGACTACCGTCGCCGAGACCCTCAAGTACCTCTACGAGCGAGAACGACTACATGTACAAGTACCACTACTTCCACTACCCTCGCCGGAAGACCCAAGTTCGTCTACCGTCGCGTGTACCACTACCGTCGCCCGGAAAAGACGGATGCGCCAAGTACATCTACGAACGAGTTCGTCTACCGTCGCCGAAGATCCGGGAACGACTACTTCCCTCTACGACCGTGTACATCTACTTCCTCTACGACCCGCGAGAACCACTACGTCCCTCTACGATCCTGAACCGTCCCGAAACGAGTGTTTCGAAGGTATACCCCGAGACGTGTCCCGTGTGATGCATGCTTGTTGTGTTGTATGAAATGCTTCTCGTGTGTGCTCGTGCCCGTTCCACCTTTTGTCATGTTCCTCGGTTGCCTCATCACCGACTCGTGGGAACCCGGTAACGGGATCGCCCCACCTCTTTCATCTCGTTTGACTCGCTCTCCGTTATCTTTTGCACCGGTCTCTCACCGAGTTACCGGTACCGATATGTTGCCGTGGCACCATTTTCGGAATCGTTGCCGTGGCACCCTTTCTTTCCACCACGGTGACAAATGCATCTTATCTGTTAATGTCAACCTTCTTGTAAAAACTTGCATAAACTTGATCATGTCATCCGCATCATGTTAACAACATTTATATATGTTAATTGTTGTTGCTTTATAATTATTAAACATGCTCATGGGGATTTTCCGGATATGTTGTTGTTATTTCCGGCCTCATTTAAATTGCCTTAATAGTATAGTTTCTTTATGCTACACCTCTTGCCATGCTAAAAACATTTAAACTTGTCTTGTAAATAATGAGAGTCAACTAAATAATTAATATGTGGTGTTTCGTCAATATGCAACTCGTTGCATATTGAGCTCCACTTAACTTGTAGTGTTGTTTGTGCACTTTGCCATGCCATGCATAATTAAACCGGACATGCATCATGCTTGCTTGTGCATCGTATGCCATGTTCTTGCTTGTGTGTTTACCGTGTTGTTTCTTTCTTTCCGGTTGCTTCTCTTGTTAGCTTCGGTTTCGTTCCGGAGTTGTGAGGCTTCTTCTTCGTCTTCTTCTTGGATCCGTTCTTCTCCCTTGTGGAATTCCAGGCAAGATGACCGAACCCGGATACCATTACTATTTTTGCCTCTTGCTAGAGTATCGCTCTGTAGTATTTGCCTCGATGCCCATGTTCTTCTTGTCAGCCTCCTACTTGTAACCATTGCCATGTTTAACCACCCTTCCTACGCAAACCGTTGCTTGGCTAAGTACGCTTCGCTCAGCCCTCTTATAGCATTGTTAGTTGCAGGTGAAGACCGAAGATGCTTGCTTCATGTTGAAGTTTGGTTGGGTTATATCACACTATATAAATGCTAAATGAAATCATCTATATACTGGCAAGGGTGGAAGGCTAAGCCTTTTGCTTGGTGATTTGTTCCACTCATGCCGTTAGGAACCGTATAAACCGGTGTTATGTTCCTTGATTATGCGTTCCTAACACGGTTGGGGTGTATGGGACCCCCTTGATAAACCGCTAAGTGCTAAGTCTTTTCCAGCAAGTCCCAACATTGGTACTATTTGCCTAATAACTAATAAAACTTGCATGTGGACTAGCTATCCCTTTTATCTTAATTCAACCCCCCCGGGCCAGTGCTCCACATGAGTGTTGGTCCGAAACGAGCGGACTGCGGGGCCACCTCAAGGAAACTTGAGGTTTGGTAAAAACCCGTAGGATGTCTCATCCGGTCGTGTCCTGAGACCTAGATACGCGCGGCTACTATCAGGGTGTCGACACGCCGGGAGGATTTGCTGGATTAGCCTTACCTTAGTTCGGTTTAACTTGAGCACGGGATTCCGAGAATACTCGGGTCTTCCCAACTATGGAGTTGCGACTCCGCGGATCGTGGGCTTGTGATGGGCCAAGTTGGAACACCCCTGCAGGGTTTGAACTTTCGAAAGCCGTGCCCGCGGTTATGTGGCAGATGGGAGCTTGTTAATTCCGGTTGTAGAAAACTTGACACAATGTTTCAATACACTACCAGCGTGTGCACCGTGACTGTCAATTTCCGAATAGGGATTCGGGAGTTGAACACGGTGGGGTTATGTTTGACCGGCTTTAGTTAGGATCACTTCGTGATCATCTTTCGACCGATGCTCTTCTCTTCTCGCTCTCTATTACGTAAGTTAGTGCTAGTTGCTGCTGCAGACTCTCGTTTGTTCCTTCACCTCTCGTTCTTTCTTCAGCCTTATCCTCACCCAAGGCTTAAATAGTCTTGTTACCCGGGAACGGGATTGCTGAGTCCTCTGTGGCTCACAGTTACTTCACCACACCAGTTGCAGGTTCAGCCGTGTACGATGCAGAAGCTGGTTCAGTGCTTCACCAGGAGCTCGTTGAAGAGTTTGGATGTTTGCTTGTGACGTTTCGATGTTCAGTAGTGGTTTCTACTAGGATTCGATCCTGCCCTGTGGTTTTATGTTGTTTTGGTATCTTTCTTTTGGTTCTTACCCGTAGTCGGGCTGTGATGTTCTGTATGATGATTGCTTATGTAATGTATTGTGTGAAGTGGCGAGTGTAAGCCAACTATCCCCTTTTGCATTTTAATCCCTCTTTTACATGAGTTGTGCAAAGATACCAAACTTGAGATCATTCTAGGATGGATTTATGCCTTTAAGTCGTGCCTCGACACGTAGGAGGTATAGCTCCATCCTGGGCATTACAGCATGTTTATCCAATTGGAGCCTGTGATATGCCAAAATGTTCATTGTGAAGTGCCCTACATGTTGGTTGCTGTAGCATTCATGTTAGGTGTTATATTGCCATGTTAATCTCTGTTACAAAAGTGCATTTGACTGTTAAGTGCTGAAACTTGTTATGGGATGCTGATTTCACTTGGTCATTGCTATTGGTGTGTTTGTCTTCATGCCACATGTCTTTATGTTTTAGAAGCACAATCATATGGTCTTTGCTGTGGTGCAATCCACTTTCCATGATATGCTTTGAGGTGACTTAAACAAGCTTGTAAACATGCCATGTTGTTGTTGTTGTTTTATATTTAGTAAAAAAAATTGATGAGTCTGGAATCTGTTATAACCTGATGCTATGTTTGGTTGATGCCCCACTCAAATCCATGCTTGCTTTGGAGTGGCCAACGATCATGTCTTGTTGTCCATATTATTGTCTATCCATTCATGCCCTTACTTGCACATATGACCTGATGTAGCTTATTTATTTCTTGCTCTCAAGTTGCTATAAATTATAACTGTCAGGTTTTTATCAGCATGTTCAATTTGGTGGAGCTTGTTGCTATTGATCCATGCCTCCTATGGAGATGCTCCAATGGAGTTGTTTGCTGTATGATATGTCTACTACATGTCCATGCTCTTTATGTTCTTATTAGAGTTGATATGCTTGTTGTTTTGTGCCTCCGAAGGCAGCATCGTGATGATGTTTTTGCCTTCCCAGATTTTGACTAAGTCTGGATAATTTTATTGCAACTTGCCATGCATGTTTAATTGTGTTCGAGCAAGCTTTTGGGTGTGTTCTAAGTTCATACTTGTTAAGTAACATGTCTACTTCACGTCCATGCTTCTTGTTATCATGTTTGAGTGTTGTAGCTTATATTTACCTTGCTCCAAAGTTGCTATGTGGTTGTTAACTTCAGCTTTGCATTGTATCTTGTTTCGTGTGTATGTGTTGATCCGTTGCTCCGTTTTGAGCGTGCCCTATATGAAACTTGTGTGATTTTGCATGTAGAATCATAATATCATGTTGTTTTCATGTTTGGAGTGTGTTTGCTTGATGTTTGGGTGCATATTGCACTGTTGCCTTGCTTGTCTTGTTTTGCTCATATCTTCTAGGTCGTAGCTCCGAATTAAACAAACTTTATATGAAACTTGACTAGAATTTTGTGTAGATCATCATGGCGCATGCTTACTTGCTGTTTAACCACTTAAACTTAAGGTTTGTTCAGATCTGGACTAATTTCAAATTATGCATATGAGGGCTTACCGGATTTGTTATATGTTGATTCCAGCCTCATTTAAACTTGTTGTTTGGTGTTGTTCTTGTGTGCTTAATCTCTTGCCATGTATTGCATCATATATAGACTTGTCTTGCATCATACTTGGTTGAGCATATTGTCATGTTCTTGTGTTGTGTGTTTACCGTATTGCTTGCTTCTTCTCGTTAGTGCTTTTTCCGTTGCGATCGTGAGGATTCGTTCGTCTACATGTGGTTCGTCTTCAAGGCTTCTTATTCGTATTCTTCATGGATTCATTCTTCTTCCTTGCGGGATCTCAGGCAAGATGACCATTACCTTGGATACCTTTACTATCATTGCCATGCTTAGTTATCTGGATGCTATCGTTACATGTCGCGCTACCCATCATTATTGTCAACCCCTCTCCTTGTTGCCATGAAACCTCTAACTTTGACACCTTCCTAGCAAACCTTGTTTGGCTATGTTACCCGCTTGCTCAGCCCCTCTTATAGCGTTGTTAGTTGCAGGTGAAGGTGAAGATCGTTCCATGTTGGAAATTTGTCGGTGTACTAGAGTAGGGGTACCCTAGTATCCCGAACTTGTGCACGGGCAGTCGCAGCACCCCGCGGCAAGGCTTGCCGGGTGACCGCCAAGGTCCTCCGTGATTCCTTTGGAGCCATTCAAGAACAAAGTATTCGAGCCAAGGAGACAAGGCCCCGGCAAGAGGAGCTTGCCGGGAAGGCCACTCAAGGCACAAGACCCCGGCGAGAGGAGCTTGCCGGGAAGGCCAACCAAGGCATCTCAAGGAACTTGCCATGACGCGCCACGCGTCCCGGCAAGGCCCGGTGAACAGCAAGCTCCCGGACGCGACAAGGCAACGACCGCGGCAAGGCACTTGCCGCGGCAAGCTTCCACTCTATACCCGCGCTCCAGCACATCCACCAACGTGTTGCCCTGGGACCCTTCCAGGCGTACGTGACGGGAGGCTGTGCAGCCAGCGGTACGCGGTGGCAAGCGGTGCTGACAAGATCGCCCTCGTGGCGAGCGGTGGCGTCCCTGACGGTCCCTTTTTGCACTGTTTGGGCGACGCCGACGGGCATTTAATGCCCTTGTCCCCCGCCGTCAGGGTTAGGTATGATACACTGTACAGGTAGTTGTACCAACCACAACGCCTTTCCATTTTTACCCTTGCCTACGTTGCCACCTGTCGGTGACCCCTTGAGCATATAAAAGGAGGCCCATGCGCAACGTAGAGGGGGGTTTCGAAGCAGGAGAACACTCACGCTCAGTCCCGTTAGCTGCTGGTGTGTACTGTAGCACTCAGCGCTCCCGAGCCAAGAACTCAATACAAACCACAAAGCAGGAGTAGGGTTTTCCGCATCCGTGCGGCCCGAACCTGGGTAAACTTCTCGTGTGTTTCGCCTCGATCTGCTCTTCGTGCGATCTCCGCCCCCACCGAACCGAAAGGGACTCGGTCCGCCGGTCGCATAGGTGTTCGTGGATCAGTTTCCCCGACATCTTTGGCGCGTCAGGTAGGGGGCGTCGAGGTTGTGTGAACCTGATCCGGCGTTCACACGAGCTAGATCTTCATCATCTTCATCGACATGCCACCGAAGAAGAAGGCTTCAGAGGCAGCTGCTCCGTCCGCGTCGATCCCACCACCGCCGGAGCAAACGGCTGGTGGGGTAGACGCCGGCGGAAGAACGGGCGTCGACGAGGGAGCTCACGGTGCCGCCAAGTCCAAGGACAAAGCTGCGCTGCCCATCGGCGGCGTAGTCGACTCCCACAACGACCAGGCGCACTCCAAGACCTCGGCGTCCGTACATGCACCGCGCCCATCTCAGGAGGCGCGGGACCGGCAGCGTCATGGTACTCACGGTACCATACGTTTGCTGGACCAAGATCGAGCTGGTGGATCTCGGAATGCTCAAGACCAGCATGCACGCCAACATGCCGGCACGAGCAAGGCACGGTCGCCTGGACGGGATACTGCTCCTTCTAACATAGTTAGAAGTCCGAGCATATCCCGCTCCTCACATCGTTCGCCACCGCTACCCGCCACTCCAGCAAAAGCTTTGGCACGAGCTCAACTGCTCCTAGACTACCCTCCAACGGCAGACAAGATCGACGACTGGAGGGCCGCCATTCAGAGTCTCATCAGCTTTGCCAACGGCGACACTCCACGGCAGCCGAGCACATCGCAGCCGCGGCAAGCCAGCCAGGCATGAGCCGATGGCGACAAGACCGGTGGAGGTGCAACCACCGTGCACTCTCCGCCCCGAAGAGCACGATCGCCGACTCGCGGATCCACCTCAACAGCGACTCCACCGCGTCATCAGATCCACGAGCTCGTCGCGATCAGCGCCAAGTTCTTCACGAACGACAGCAAGAGGACGCTCGTACTCGCATCGAGCGCCGAAGAGAAGCGCGGCGTCAATCAGACCAGCGCGCTGGGCCCACTGTCGACATGCATGCGCCAGGGGAACCAGGCGACTTGCCGTACGCGGTAGGTTGCCCTGCGTTTACTCGTGAGCTGCGGCAAGTCCAGTGGCCCAGCATGAAGAATTTCAAGCCAGACGTACCAGAGAAGTACGACGGCAAGACGCATCCATCAGAGTTCCTCAGCATTTACACCATCGCGGTGCAAGCTGCCGGGGGGCGGGATGACAAGATCCTTGCCAACTACTTCCCGCTGGTACTCAAGCCCAACGTCAGGTCCTGGCTCATGCACTTGCCGGACAACTCCATATCCTCCTGGGAAGACCTATGCCATCAGTTTGTCGGCGCCTTTACAGGTGGCCACAAACCTCATGGCAAAGAGAGTGACCTTCATCTGCTCGCCCAGAAGGAAGGAGAGCCCCTGCGCAAGTATATTCAGAGATTCAGCCGTGTACAGCACAACATCCCAGATGTCCACCCTGCCGCGGTCATCAGCGCGTTCCATCAGAACGTGCGTAACCGCAGGATGCGGGAGGAGATGGCGATGTGCAAGATCAGAGACGTCAGTGAGCTATATGCCCTGGCCGACAAGTGTGCACGTGCTGAGGAAGGGAGGAAACTCCCCGGAGAGAATACAGGAGCAGGAGGATCTGACAGCGAGGATGCTGCCCCGGCAAAGAAAAACCGGCGGCGGAACAACAGGAAGAAGAAAGGCAAAGATGTGCTAGTCGTCGAGCAGTCCGCAAACGAAGGTGGCGCCAAGAAAGCCAAAGTTGGCAGCTCCGGCAAGGAGATTGCCGCATGCACCAACTGCCAGGCTGTGGCAGCCGCCGACAAGCAGGACGGAACCGACAAGCAGTACTGCAAGATCCACCGCACCAAGGGCCATGACCTCCAGAACTGCAAGAGGGTCGAGCAGCTTGTTGAGCAGCAAAAGGCTGAATACGAGCGACGCGACAAGGAGAAGGCCCAAGGAGATGCTAGAGGATCCAGCAAGAAGCGGTCATTCACCGGCCGGGGAGGACGCCGCGGCAAGGCCAAGCAGCGACAAGGAGACAGACCTCCCCGCGGCCGCGACAAGGATGAAGACGACGACGACGATGAAGACATGGATGATGTCGAGAACAGTGAGCAGGAGTTCCAGAAAGCCATAGAGGTTTTGTGCGTTGACGGCGGTGCTTCTCTGCATACTTCACACCGCCAACTCAAGCAGTGGGTGCGGGAAGTCAATGCAGCAGAACTGCCTGTCGAGTCACACAAGCTTCTGAAGTGGTCCAGCACGCCTATCATCTTTGATATTGAGGACCACCCTGATCGCACAACTGCGGTCGGGTGCTTGCCGATGTTGGTTTGCCCAACTATCCGCAACCTCAAGGTCACTAAGATGCTAGTTGACGGCGGGGCCGGCTTGAACCTGATCTCCTCCGCTGTACTCCAAAAACCCCAGATCCCTGACAGCGAGCTCGAAGAAACCGGCACATTCCAAGGAATCAACCCGGGAAGGAGCAAGCCAAAGGGGAAGGTCACGTTGCCAGTGACATTTGGCAGCGAGTTGAACTTCAGGACTGAGAGGTTCACTTTTGACGTTGCCGATTTTCCATTGCCTTACAATGGGATACTCGGCCGTCCAGCACTCGCCAAGTTCATGGCAGCCTCTCACTACGCATACAACATGCTGAAGATGCCAGGCTCGATAAGTGTCATCTCTGTCCCTGGCGACAAGAAGGATGCTCTTATCTGCGCCAACAAGATCTACCGGGAAGCAGCAGCCGCAATAGATCGCAAGACACCTGCCGTTGAAGCTCCCGGGGGGGAAAAGAAGATCAAGTCCGGCAAGAGTTCTGATGCCCACTCCGGCAAGCGCACCTCTTCGGAGTGCTGCGCTGCCGTCGAGGACGCACCATCGAGCTCCACCGGCAAGTGTAAGAAGACAATGGCAGCTCTGCCAGAGACCAAGAAAGTGTCCGCCAAGGAGGACGGCACTGGTGGTACCTTCACCATCAGTGCCACTCTTGACCCTAAATAGGAAAGCGCGCTCATTGCTTTCCTACGGGCGAACGTCGACGTGTTTGCGTGGCAACCGTCTGACATCCCCAGTGTTCCCAGGAAAGTAATTGAGCACCATCTTGCCGTCTGTCCTCATGCGCGGCCCGTCAAGCAGAAAGTCAGGAAACAAGCAGTGGAGTGCCTAGAATTCATTGCAGAAGAAATCAAGAAGTTGGAAGCAGCAGGCCTTGTCAGAGGAGTGCTCCATCCTACGTGGTTGGCCAATCCTGTGGTCGTGCGCAAGGCAAATGGGAAATGGAGGCTTTGTATCGACTTTACCGATGTCAATAAAGCTTGTCCCAAAGACCCATTTCCCTTGCCGCGCATTGACCAGACTGTTGACTCCACGGCCGGATGTGACTTGCTTTCATTTCTTGACGCATACTCAGGATACCATCAGATCTTCATGGCAGAAGAGGATGAGGAGAAGACCGCATTCATCACTCCATGTGGCACGTACTGTTTCATACGGATGCCTTTCGGTTTGAAGAATGCTGGTTCAACATTTGAAAGAGTAGTCCATGTCGCTCTTGAGCCGCAAATACACAGAAATGTGGAAGCCTACATGGATGACATAGTGGTCAAGAGCAAGGACAAGGCAACCCTGATTCAAGATTTAGATGAAACCTTTGCAAACCTGCGCAAGATCAGCCTCAAGCTCAACCCCGAGAAGTGTGTGTTTGGAGTCCCTTCCGGCAAGCTTCTTGGGTTCTTCGTGTCTCAGCGGGGAATTGAAGCCAATCCCGACAAGATCAAGGCCATTGAGCAGATTGAAGCACCAAAGCGCGTAAAGGATGTACGAAGACTTGCCGGTTGCGTGGCTGCTCTCAGCAGGTTTATCTCTAAGTCTGCTGAGCGCGCCCTGCCGTTTTTCAAAATATTGAAAAAGGCAGGTCCAATGAAATGGACTCCGGAAGCGGAGGCTGCGCTGCAAGACTTGAAGAGATACCTGTCCTCCACTCCAATACTTGTCGCACCTAAACCACAAGAGAAGTTGTTGCTGTATATAGCGGCAACCAATCAATTGGTTAGTGCTGCGTTAGTAGCGGAGAGGGAGGCAGATGATGAGCCAGCAACCGCGGCAGGGGCATCCAGCGACAAGCAAGGGGCTTCCCCGACAAGCTCTGGTCCCGACAAAGATGGATCTGCGCAGGCGCGCGAGGAGATACAGAAGAGAATGGTGCAGCGCCCAGTTTACTTTGTCAGTTCCCTTCTGCAGGGGGCTAGGTCAAAGTACTCCGGTGTGCAGAAATTGCTTTTCGGCCTCCTCATGGCCTCGAGAAAGCTGCGCCATTACTTCCAAGCACATGAGATCACAGTTGTCACTCGCTTTCCGCTGAAGAGGATACTACAGAATCCAGAAGCAACAGGCATGATTGTTGAGTGGGCACTGGAACTGTCAAGCTTTGGCCTCAAGTTTGAGAGCACTTCAACTATCCAAAGCAGAGCATTGGCAGAATTCATAGCAGAATGGACGCCAACACCACATGAAGAAATTCCAGAAACGAGCATCCCCGTCAAGGAAGCAAGCAAAGAGTGGCTGATGTACTTTGATGGTGCCTTCTCGCTGCAAGGCGCCGGTGCTGGCGTGCTGCTTGTTGCACCCACCGCAGAGCACCTCAAGTACGTAGTCCAGATGCACTTTCCCAAGGAGCAAGCAACAAACAATACCGCAGAGTATGAAGGTTTGCTTGTCGGTCTCAGGATCGCGGCAGACCTTGGGATCAAGAAGCTCATTGTCAGGGGTGACTCGCAGCTTGTCGTCCGCCAAGTGAACAAGAGTTATCAGAGTCCGTTGATGGAAGCCTACATTGATGAAGTGAGAAAGCTAGAAGAGCACTTCGACGGCCTACAGATGGAGCATGTCCCAAGAGCTCAGAACGACATTGCAGATGGCCTGTCGAAGTGCGCCGCACTTAAGTTACCTGTGGAACCAGGGATTTTTGTGCTCAAGTTGACTCAACCGTTTGTAACGCCATCAACTGGACAGAGCAAGAAGAGGAAGTTGATTTCTGGTGACTATTTTCCGGCAGAGCTTTCCGGAGCCGCCGTCAAGAAGGTCCCCAAGGTCAACACCAAGAGTGCTAAGGAGCAGTCTGCTCCGGCAAGCCCTAGGGTTTGTTCCGTTGAAGCAAACACTCCCGACAAGTTTTGCTCCGGCAAGCTTGCCGGGGAACATCAAGCTCCGGCTGAGCCGCAGGTCCTCGCCGTAGAAGCGGATGTTCCCGCAGCAGCAGATGTGCCTTTAGTCCTTGTTGTCGAGCCACAAGCTCCAGCATGGGCACAGTAGATTGTCCGTTTCCTTCAGACAGGAGAACTTCCCGAAGAGCAAGAAGAAGCGGAAAGAGTAGCCCGGCAGTCAAGTATGTACCAGTTTGTTGACAACACACTGTACAGAAGAAGACTCAACGGTGTGAAATTGAAGTGTATTCGCCCGGAAGACGGACAAAAGTTGTTGGCAAAGATACATGGAGGCATATGTGGCCACCACATTGGCGCAAGAGCACTTGCCGGCAAAGCATTCCGGCAAGGTTTCTTTTGGCCGACAGCCCTCCAGGATGCAACTGCACAAGTAACCAAGTGTGAAGCGTGCCTGTTCCATTCCAAGCAGATACACCAGCCAGCTCAAGCTCTCCAGACGATCCCTTTATCCTGGCCATTTTTGGTCTGGGGGCTCGACATCCTCGGCCCCTTTCCCCGAGCAGTTGGGGGCTTTGAGTACTTGTACGTTGCAATCGACAAGTTCACAAAGTGGCCGGAAGTGGAAGCAGTGAGGAAGGTGACAGCACAGTCAGCAGTCAAGTTCTTCAGATCGATTGTTTGCCGCTTCGGGATCCCTAACAGGATCATCACCGACAACGGTACGCAATTCACGAGCCGCACCTTCATGCAGTACGTCCAAGATCTTGGCGCCAAGGTTTGCTTCGCTTCTGTTGCTCACTTGAGAAGCAACGGTCAAGCGGAGAGGGCAAATGCTGAAGTGTTGCGTGGCCTCAAGACCAGGACTTTCGACAGGCTGCACAAGTGCGGAAGATACTGGATCGAGGAGCTGCCGGTGGTTCTTTGGTCGATCAGGACGACGCCAAATCGAGCCAGTGGCCAGACACCTTTCGCTCTAGTCTATGGAGTAGAGGCAGTTCTCCCCACGGAACTCGTATATGGGTCACCTCGAGTGCTCGCTTATGATGAGCTTGAGCAAGAGCAGCTGCGACAAGATGATGCGCTGCTCCTTGAGGAAGACCGTCTTCAGGCTGCTGTACGAGCTGCTCGCTACCAGCAAGCTTTGCGCCGCTACCATAGCCGCAAAGTTAATGCCAGAAGTCTCGAGGAAGGCGACCTTGTTCTTCGGCGCGTTCAGTCCGCCAAGAGTTCCAACAAGTTGACGCCGAAGTGGGAAGGCCCTTACCGGGTGAAACGAGTCACTAGGCCCGGCGCTGTCCGCCTTGAGACCGAAGATGGCATTCCGGTGAGCAACTCCTGGAACATTGAGCATCTTCGTAAGTTTTACCCGTAAGGCGCGGTTGCCGGAACCCGTTCCGGCAACCACCTTTTGAACAAGTCTTGCCGCTATTGCATGTAATCCTTTGTACAAAGCCGGGCGCAGACCCTGTGCATAAGTAAAGCTCATGTGCTCCGCACATCTTGTCAATTTCATGCTTTCTATTTTTTGCATGTGTTATCTGACAACTTTGTGCAGCACCTACCCCCGGTAAGCAATAACGAGCCTTAAGGCTCCATATCTTTGTTTTCTCTTCTTTCTTTTTCTCAAGGAAAGGAAGGTTCCCTCGCCCACAAATTTGCCGGGGGGAAGGAGAAGATAGTGGTATGGACCAGGCGTCGTTCAAAAAAGTTTCGCCTTGCCGAGGAGCAAACGACAGAAAACCTAAGTTGCCAAAGCTTGAGCAATCAGATTTTTAAATTTTTAAGTTAGCTTCCTTGAACGACCGCACTTTGTATGGAAAACCTGTGCGTGGAGGAACCAACTCGTAGCTAGTTGCGCCCTTACTTTGTTTCGAGTCCCGCTCAACAACTTAAGTGTGATGCGACTAGAGTCGCGCCCTTACTTTGTTTCGAGTCCGCTCAACAACTTAAGTGTGCTGCGACTAGTTGCGACAAGGTTTCTTGTCGGTAACGGCACCGCCAGCAGGCTGCTGACGTCCCGCACTCAGCGCTCGCGGCTAAGGTGCCTGCGCCGGCAAGTTCCCTAAAAGCGTAGGGCAAAAACATACAAAGGAAGGAATCAAGTAAAGGAAATAACATAGCAATCCTGCCCAAAATAGAGTTATATTACAAGATAGCTTGTCGCGGCTCTAACAGATTGTTCTCATAACATGACCAGCAGCGACAAGAAAAGAAGAAAACGGGCGGCCTAATCTACGCGATCGCCCTCAACCCTCTTGATCCTGCTCACCTTGTCCACAATGGGTGCGACAAGGGCCTTGAGCGCCTCTAGATCGGCATCCGGCGGCAGGAACTTGAGGACGTTGGTGAGGTTGAGGCCCGGGTTGCGGAAGGCCACCTTCACCAACACCTTTTCGAGGGCTCCCGCGCAGATCTTGCGCGACTCGTCGGCCAGCCGCTTTGGAGTCGTCTCCCGGAGTCGCTGGAGGGCCGTCGCCACGCCTTTGAAGAACAAAGTAAGCTTGGCGCTGGGTTGGAGGTTCTCATCGGAGGGATACCCGAGATCCTCCATCGCCAGCTGTGCCAGCTCCTTGTCAATATCTATGGCAGCATTCACGAGACCCTCCGTCCAGTGCTCGATGGTCTCCCTGAAAGTGTTCTGGACGGCAGCAGCACTCGCCAGCAGCGCCTTCTCGGCCTTGATCTCCTCCTTCAAGGCCGCCTCCCGCTCCCTGGCGCCGTCCAGCGTCTTGGTCAAAGTGGTCAGCTTCAACTCAAGATCCGCGTTGGAGTCCTTGGCGGCGGCAAGCTCCTTGCCCTTCTCGGCGAGGCGAACCTGCAGCTCTGAGTTGTTGTGGGTGTCTTTCTCCCGCTCACGCTTGAGCGCGGCAATCTCCTCACCGCTCGCCTTGAGATCGGCCTCCAGCTGCGCCACCTTCGTCTCCAGCTCCTTCTTGGCGGCCTCGGCAGCTGTGGCAGCGTCCTCTGCTTGCTTGAGGGCTCCGCCAAATGATTGCTCGCGCGCGGCAAGCTCCTCCTCATGGCTGTCAAGATTGACCTTCCGCTGCGCTAGCTCGCCCTCCCGCGCGGACAGCTTCTCAGCGGCAAGCCGCTGCTGTTCTTCGACTTCAGCCTTCTCGAGTAAGAAGGCCTGCTGCTCCTCGGCAAGTTGCTCCCGCTCCTCTGCCAGGGACCGGAGAGTTGCCTGGTTGAGACCCCAGAGCTCCTCCACGCGTTTCTCGATGTCAGCTCCCGCCTTCGCGGCAAGCGCCTCTCGGGACTCCAGCTTGGCCTGCCGAGCGCGATAGAGCGACAACAGCTTCCGCAGCAGCCGCTCCTCCTCGGGCTCGCCGCTGTTGCTGCTCGGCGCGTCCACTAGCGTCAGCCCAGTGGAGGCGAGCACCTCTCCATCGAAGATTTCTCCTTCGACCGGCGCCCTGGACATTGACGCCCAGGGGAGGTTGATGAAGACGCCATCGCCGGCCTTCAGGTAGACGCATGACTGGGGCTCTTCGGAGCCTGGCGCTGCGGCAGCGGCGGAGGGATCGGCGGTCGGCGTAGCGCCTGGCGCTCCTACGGCCTCAGGGCCATTAGTGCGATCGCCAGACCCCTCGCCAGCTGCTGCGGCGGCAGCCTTAGCAGCCTCATCGCCGGCGGGATCATCGGCGCCGGCTGCTTCTTCGGTGGCAGCGGCGTCGCCGGTGTTGCCGCGCGTGTTCTCTTCGCCAGCAACCTCCGTCTCCATCGGCTCCGCAGCAGATGGATCTGACGGCCGGAAAGGGGAGAAAAGTCAAGCAAATATCCAAAAAGAGATCAAAGGAAGAAGAACCCAAGGGAAGTTTTGAAGCGAGGGGATTACCTGCGCGAGCCGGCTCCTCGGCAGTGTCCCTTGTCGGGGAACTCTCCCTTGGCGGCGTAGTTGTAGTCTCCGCCGCCGGGGGGCCACTGGTGTTGTCCCTTGCTGGAGAGCTCTCCCTTGCCGAAGGACTCTCCCTTGGCGGAGAACTCTCCCTTGCCGGAGAGACCCTCGCCGGAGAACTCTCCCTTGGCGGTGTAGTCGAAGCAGATGGCATGTCGGGGGCGGCCTCCGGGCGCTCCTGGTGGGGCTGCTCTGCTCCTACACAAAACAAGATCAGATGTCAGCAAAGTAAAGAGTATCCATGCGCGCCTAACAGCGGAAAGTGAACCATATACTTACGCTGTGGGCTGCGCTGGGGGATGCTCTGAAGATTAGTTGCCGGGTCCGGCAAGGTGGTCTCGGTGGGTTCGTCCTCGACGATGATCACCTCCTCTCTCCTCGCCGGGACCTTGGCTCTCTTCGCCGCTCTCTAGGCCAGAGTCCTGAAAAGGAAAAAGTTCGAAGTAAAGCGAATGAGATACAAGACAAAACAGCAAGAATTGAAGAAATACAAGCACAACAAGAATCTTACTCTTCTTCTTCCTCGTCGGAGCTGAGCGCGGAGAAGTCGAAGTCGGGCTCACGTCCGGCGCGAGGAGGCGGAGGAGTAGGCTCCCTTGGCCGCTTGGCGGGAGCAGTGGAGGTGGTCTGAGACGACCCCGCTCCGGCTGCCGCCGTGGCGTGGGAAGCGGCAGGAGCAGAAGCGGTGGTCCGGGAAGACCCCGCTCCAGTTGTTGCAGAAGCGCGAGGTGCTCCCGCAGCAACCGTGCTTGCCGCGGTGGAGTGTGTCGCGCGGCGCAGCGGCTGTTGACTCGTCTGCCACTCCGCTACGTCCCCGGCCTTGCGGAGACGCCTTCTTGGTGGAGCTGGGGGCTCTGCTAGCGGCGAGCTGCCTGAAGATGAGGAGGAAGAGGAGTCGATCTCCAACGAGCCGCTCGTATCCTTGGCGGGCCCGCTCGACTCGACGTCTTGCCCGGCAAGCTCCACCTCGCCGGCAAACTCCTCTCGTTTGGCAAGGCTTGCCGCCTTTGATCCTCTGCCTCGTCCACGGTGAATCCAAACTCGCCTGCGGCTGCGGCTGCCGCCGCCTCTTCCAGCCTAGTGGCAATGCGCTTCAGCTCCGTATCGGTGGTGTCGCGAGTGAGGCCCTTCTGCTCGTCGGAGCGGATCAGCATTTCTACCAAGCCATCGAAGAACTCCTGCACGACGTCGTCAGCAGGCTCTTGCCAAGTTGGGTCAATTCCATGCGAGTCGCACAGCGGCATCATTGCACGGATGCGGCTAAGCGAGGAGTTGTTGCACAGCGGAACGACGCCCTTCGACAACCTGAACACCTCGGGATGTTGAGGGTCGTACTTGAACAGCTCCTGGAGCATCGCGTTAAGCTCCAGAACAGTGAAGTTGAAGTTAAGGCCCGGGCGCAGCCTCATGATATCCGCCGCATTCTCGAAATCCCAGGCGGGTCTCTTCCTCTCCTGCAGGGGGGCGATGCGGCGGCGAAGTAATTCTGCGCCAACTGCGCCTACGGTGAGCCCGGCAAGCCTGAGGCGTTGGATCCGGGCGACGGCAATCTTCAGCCTATCGTCTTCCGGGGCCACGTTGCTCCAGTCGCTGCCGTGCACTACTGGGGTTGGGCGCCGGGCGGTAAATGGCTGCGGGTTCTCCTCGACAATCCAGCACCAGTTTGCTCTCCACTCCTCCCACTTGCTGCGGAGCTCTCCCTCCAGATAAGCGTCCTTCTTGCCGGCCCCCGAGATCCAGGCGATTCCGCCGGATAAAGGCTCTCCTCTCTCAACTCGAGGCATAAAGAAGTGGCGGAAAAGGGCTACATTTGGATAGACTCCGACAAAGTTTTCGCAGAGATGTGCGAAAACTGCCATGGTCAGAACGGCATTGGGGGTGAAGTCAAGGAGGCGGAACCCGTAGGTGTTCATGATATCACAGAAGAATTCAGAGAAGGGTGGGTAGAGCCCGCAATAGAAGAACAAGGCGAAAAAGGGGTATCCAGTTGGAGCCATTTTCCAAGCGACGGCTGGAAGTACCTTCGTGCGCGGATGCGCCCGCGTCTCCCCCGACCAGAAGAGGTAGTAGCACTCCCTCAGCTCCCTCGCGGCAAGCTTGGGGGGAAGACAGCCCGCTCCTTTCGCAGCGCCGTGAGCCGCTGCGCCTCGGCCGACTTCGCGCCCTTCCCCTTGTCGGTTTTCGGAGCAATGGCGGAAGTGGTGAGGGAGGTCGACGGCGTTGGTGGTGCTAGTGGCGATGGGGGGGCGGAGCGCTGCTCTCTTTCAGCTTCGGGAAGAAGGGGAGCGGCGGAGGTTTTCGAGGTTGAAGTAGCAACTGGCGGATGGGCGAACTGCCCCTGTTTCCCCTGCTTATAAGGAGGGAGAGGGCGGACGTTCCGCCTTTCCGAATAAAGAAGCCACCCACGATCTCTCCCACGACGTCGCATTCAACGCGTGCCGTTAGGGGAGGGCGCGGTGGATACGGAGTGAGATACGGCGTGACCCAGGCCGCGTGTGCCCGTGCCCTGTTTTGGGCCTGGCCCAACAGCGCTCGGCACCGTGTATGGCCCAGACCCGGGGGCTCCTGTCGGTGTACTAGAGTAGGGGTACCCTAGTATCCTGAACTTGTGCACGGGCAGTCGCAGCACCCCGCGGCAAGGCTTGCCGGGTGACCGCCAAGGTCCTCCATGATTCCTTTGGAGCCATTCAAGAACAAAGTATTCGAGCCAAGGAGACAAGGCCCCGGCAAGAGGAGCCTGCCGGGAAGGCCACTCAAGGCACAAGACCCCGGCTAGAGGAGCTTGCCGGGAAGGCCAACCAAGGCATCTCAAGGAACTTGCCGCGACGCGCCATGCGTCCCGGCAAGGCCCGGAGAGCTGCAAGCTCCCGGACGCGACAAGGCAACGACCGCGGCACTTCCACTCTGTACCCGCGCTCCAGCACATCCACCAACGTGTCGCCCTGGGACCCTTCCAGGCGCACGTGGCGGGAGGCTGTGCAGCCAGCGGTACGCGGTGGCAAGCGGCGCTGACAAGATCGCCCTCGTGGCGAGCGGTGGCGTCCCTGACGGTCCCTTTTTGCACTGTTTGGGCGACGCCGACAGGCATTTAATGCCCTTGTCCCCTGCCGTCAGGGTTAGGTATGATACACTGTACAGGTAGTTGTACCAACCACAACGCCTTTCCATTTTTACCCTTGCCTACGTTGCCACCTGTCGGTGACCCCTTGAGCATATAAAAGGAGGCCCATGCGCAACGTAGAGAGGGGGGTTCGAAGCAGGAGAACACTCACGCTCGGTCCCGTTAGCTGCTGGTGTGTACTGTAGCAGCGCTCCCGAGCCAAGAACTCAATACAAACCACAAAGCAGGAGTAGGGTTTTACGCATCCGTGCGGCCCAAACCTGGGTAAACTGCTCGTGTGTTTCGCCTCGATCTGCTCTTCGTGCGATCTCTGCCCCCGCCGAACCGAAAGGGACTCGGTCCGCCGGTCCCATAGGTGTTTGTGGATCAGTTTCCCCGACAAACTTGTTGTTGGAATATCACAATATGTCTTATATATATTAACACACCTGTATACTCGGCATGGGTGGAAGGCTTGGCCTTTTGCTCGGTGTTTTGTTCCACTCATGTCACCTTAGGAGCCGATAAACCGGCATTATGTTCCTTGATTTTGCGTTCCTTACACGGTTGGGTATATGGGGACCCCTTGACAGTTCGTCTTTGAACAAAACTCCTCCAGCAAGGCCCAACATTGGTTTTAATTTGCTCATAATAAAAACTTAATTAATTAATAAAAACTCCTCCAGCGCTACCCGAGGATTCTTTCTACATAGCAGGGGGGCCAGTGCTGATGGTGTTGGTCCCAAACGGGGGTTCGACGGGGCCGCCACGGGGAAACTCGAGGTATCTGGCTCCCCTAAAATCACCCATCCGGATGTGGCCTGAGACGAGATACGCGCGGCTACTATCAGGGTGTCGGCATGCCGCGAGGTCTTGCTGGACTTGTTTTACCATTGTCGAAATGTCTTGTGCACCGGGATTCCGAGCCTGATCGGATTGTCCCTAAGATAAGGGGTAATATCATTATTACTTCTGCTGATCGTGAGAGCTTGTGATGGGCTAAGTTGGGACACCCCTGCAGGGTTATGATCTTTCGAAAGCCGTGCCCGCTGTTATGTGGCAGATTGGAATTTGTTAATGTCTGATTGTAGAAAACTTGACAGAGGATCCGAAGTAAAACACACAACTGTGTGAGTAACCGTGACTGTCTCTTTTCATTTTGAGAAGAGAACACGGTGGGGTTATGTTTGACTCGTAGGTAGAGTAGGATCTTTAGCGATCACTACTAGTTTGCGACCGTTTGCGTAGATGCTCATCTTATTCTTGTACTCGTAAGTTAGCCACCATATATTGCTTAGCCGCTGCTGCAACCTCGCCACTTTACCTCTTCCTACCCTTTAAGCTTTGCTAGTCTTGTTACCCATGGTTATGGGATTGTTGAGTCCTCGTGGCTCACAGATACTACAACAACAGTTGCAGGTGCAGGTTTCCTATGACTTAACGCGAGAGCGATGTCCTTTGTGTGGAGTTCTTTCTTCTTCTTCTTTGTTAGTCTTGGGTTAGGTTCCGGGTCGGCAGCCTGGGATAGCAGATGGATGTCGTTGTTCGTTTCATGTTTGCATCCGTAGTCGGATGCCTTGTATTGATGTTGTTGTATTCATGTGACTTGTATGTATTGTTGTATCCCCCACGTCTGTATGTAATGGTGCGATGTAATGATATCCATCTTGCTAAGCGCCCGAAATGCGGTTGTGCCCCAATCACGTAAGTGTCACGTGATCGGGATAGAATCACATCTTGGGCCTGACAAATATATAGCTTCATTTATCGAAGCTTGCATTCTTTAGGGTCAGCCCTTAATAAAGATAAAGGACTTTAGTATCACTGAGGTTTTGGGCTGAAGAACAAGCTGTCTATTATGCTCGGATTTTGTTTCACAAGAACATGACTTTCAATCATAAGATGTTAAACTTCGCTGAGGTTGAAGAAATGCCCTGATTCCATCATGCAAGTGAGCTTATTGAACATGCCCTCCTAGAAGGTTTCATGCTTTTCAATCATGGATGGAACACAGAGATTATCCTTCAATTCTATGCCACACTATATGTCTTAGGAGAACTTGAAAACACCTCATCCTGGACTCTTGAATGGATGACTGGCAGAGAAAGAATCAAATGTTCGGCAGATCATTTTCTAGCTTTGTTAAATCTTCCTCGATGTGAGTTTGAAAAGGATAGAGATCACATGCTACATTACTGGGAAGTGTCTGAAGCACAACTCCACATTCTGATGGATCCCACCGTGGTTGGTGATGAATGCATTGATATTGATCCAAAAAAGTTGGCCTATGACAACAAAGTGCTATTTCACATTATGTGCAATACTCTCACGCCAACGAACAGACCAAATTCCATCAAAGGCATTGTGGGAAATGTGCTTGTGGCCATGTCTCAAGGAATTAAGTTTGATATCCCTCATCTTTTCATTTGAAACCTCGCATGTGCAGCCGATAGCCCTCGATCATTGAAGCCTTATGCTCCAATGACTATGTTCCCGATTGAGCAGCTCACCAATGAGAAATTCTTCTAGGCTTATAGTCCAAACGCATTCATGCCATCAGTTCGTGATACTCTTCGCATTGTGAAGAATATTGGAAAAGGGAAATAACATGTTGATACTGCTGCTAATGCGTCTGCATATGAAAATGCGCCGAAGATCAAGAA
The DNA here is from genome assembly GCA_902687465.1 of Secale cereale. Taxonomy (NCBI): domain Eukaryota; kingdom Viridiplantae; phylum Streptophyta; class Magnoliopsida; order Poales; family Poaceae; genus Secale; species Secale cereale. The sequence continues at coordinate 517,206,062 of LR738712.1, forward strand.
ATCCAGGGTTGAAATCCCTCGTAAAGAAAATTGATCGCTTCATGAGATCTTCATTCGCACTCAGCAAACACTGGAAAGCCACATCAAGCTGGATAGAAAGGAAAAGTGTAATGCCCAGGATGGGACTATACCTCCTACGTGTCGAGGCACGACTTAAAGGTATAAGCCCATTCTGGAATGATCGCAAGTTCGGTATCTTTGCACATCTCATGTAAAAATAGGGATGAAAGGGAAAGGATAGTTGGCTTACACTCGCCACGTCACACAATTCATTACATAGCAAAACATCATTCAATTAACATCACAACCCGTCTACGGGTGAAGATCCAAATGAAAGATACCAAACATACATAAAAGCCACAGGTCTGAATCGCCCCTAGTAGAAACCACTACTGATCGTCGGGATAGTGCACATAGTAACGGCTACGGTCCTCGTCGTACTCCCAGTACAGCTCGGTGCCGTCACTTGAATAGATCGCCTGAGTACCTGCATCTGCTGTGGTGTAGAATCTGTGAGCCACAGAGGACTCAGCAATCCCGTTCCCGGGTAACACAACTATCCAAGCCTTGGGTGTGGAACAAGGCTGAAGAAAGAAATAAGAGGTTGCAGCAGCACTAGCACTAACTTACGTAAAAGAGAGCGAGAAGAGAAGTGCCTCGGACAAAAAGATGATCACGAAGTGATCCTAACTAAACATGTCAAACATAACCCCACCCTGTTCACTTCCCGAACCCCTTTTCGGAAAATGACTGTCACGGTACTCACGCTGGTAGTGTATTCTGAGCATGGTGTCAAGTTTTCTACAACCGGATATTAACAAATTCCCATCTGCCACATAACCGCGGGCACGGCTTTCAAAAGTTCAAAACCCTGCAGGGGTGTTCCAACTTGGCCCATGACAAGCCCACGATCCGCGGAGTCGCAACTCCAAGGTGGGAAGGCCCGAGTATCCTCGGAATCCCGTGCTCAAGATACTCCGACTAAGGTAAGGCTAATCCAGCAAATCCTCCCGGCGTGCCGACACCCTGACAGTAGCCGCGCGTATCTAGTCTCAGGCCACGACCGGATGAGCACATCGTACAGTGACCAAAAACCCAAGTTGCCAAGGGGGGTACCGCACACGACTCTAGTTTGGACCAACACTCAAATCGAGCACTGGCCCAGGGGGGTTGATTAATTAATCCTCGGGTTAATTACTCCCTCGGCAAGTTTTTAGTTGTTTAGGCAAATAGTACCAATGTTGGGACTTGCTGGAAAAGACTTAGCGCTAAGCGGTTTATCGAGGGGGTCCCATAACCACAACCGTGTGAGGAACGCATAATCAAGGAACATAACACCGGTTTATACGGTTCCTAGGGCGGCATGAGTGGAACAAATCACCAAGCAAAAGGCTTAGCCTTCCACCCATTACCAATATATAGATGATTTCATTAAGAGTTAATATAGTGTGATATCCCAACAAGCTTCAACAAGAAGCAAGAATCTTCAAATCTTCTCCTGCAACTAGCAATGCTATAAGAGGGGCTGAGCGAAGCTTACTTAGCCAAACATGGGTTTGCATAGGTAGGGTGGTTAGACAGATTCATGATTACAATAGGAGGATGACAGGAAAACATGGGCATCGAGGCAAAAGCTATAGAGCGAGACTTCTAGCAATAGGCAAAGATAGTAATGATATCCGGGTCAGGTCATCTTGCCTGTCGGGTCGTCGATGGGATCGTAAGGGGGCTCCTCGTTCTCAACCTCGGTAGTAACCTTGTTCTCGTACTCGTTCTCGGCTTCCGGCTCTACTCAACACAAAACACACGAGGCACGAATCAACAAGATGCAATGCGCAAACTTCAGGATGCATGGCTGATGCACTAAGGAAGCACTACAGATGCACTAAGGATGCACAGAAAGTCAACATAGGAAACACAGAGATACAGCACAAGGAACATGACAATGTGCAACAAGCAAGAAACTTCAAAACATGTTAACAAGAGGATAATAAGAATCTACATGCAAAATCACACAAGTTTCATATAGGACCTGCTCAAAACGGAGCAACGGGCTAAAAGATACACCCGAAACAATAAACATTGCAAAGCTGAAATTAACAGCCACATAGCAACTTCGGAGCAAGAAATATATACTCTACATCACTCAAACATCATGACAAGAAGCATGGACATAAAGTAGACATAACCTACAGCAAGAAATTCCATTGGAGCATCTCCATAGGAGGCATGGATCAATAGCAACAAGCTATAACATTTTGAACATGACAACAAAAACCTGACAGCAGTATTTTATAGCAACTTGGGAGCAAGAGTTAAATGTGCTACAGCCACCCAAATGAGCATGTGAGGGCATGAATGGATAGCCAACAACATATACAACAAGGAATCGTCAATAGTCACCCCAAAACTAGCATGGATTTTCCTAGAACAACAAGCAAACATGGCATCTGGAAATTACAGATTCCAGACTTAGTGAAATTTCACTAAGTATTAAAACAGCAGTAATATCATGGCATGTTTGTGAGCAAGTTTAAGTCACCTCAAAGCATAACATGACAAGTGGTTGGCACCACAGCAAAGTACACATGATGGGGAATCCAAAACATATAAGCATGCAACAAGGGGACAACCACATCAATAGCAACGAGCTCCTCAACTAGGCATCTTGTAACAAGTTTAACAAACTAACAGCCACATGCACTTTTGCAAAGGAGATAAACATTGCAATATGAAATCTATCATGCAAGCTAAAGCAACCAACATGTAGAGCATCTCATGATGAACATGTGGACATATCATTTGCATCATTTGGATAAACATGCAACAAGTTATCACATCTCAAACATGGCATCAAAACAACTAATAGCAGCAGATTATGACAAGTAGCACTCTTCTCATGAAGATTAAGACATCTAGATGACCTCAAACATGCATGGCACAATGGAACAAAACATAGTACAAGTCACCACGATCATTTTGGCATATCATACACACAAAACGGACATGCACAGTAAAAGATATCCTCATCACAAATATGCATCAGACACTGAAAACAACTAGGGACTTAGCCAAAAAAACGAGAGTCAACCTGCTGCGGGTCAAACGGGTCGGGCGCCGGGTCAAACGGGCGCGGATCGATCAACGGGCGCCGGATCCGAAGCGGGTCGCGGGCGCAGGTGCGGGTCGGGTTGCGGCGCTGCGGGTCCTCGCCCGTACCCGCTAGGGTTGCAGGCGGTCGATCGGATCGGCTTGGATCCCGATCGGGCTTCGAGCGGCGGCGGCTGGCTCCTTGCTTCGAGCGAGCGAAGCCGGCGGGAGGCCGGGGCGGCGCGGTGAGGGGCCGGCGGTGAGGGGCGGCTGGCAGCCCGGTGGCGAGGGGCGGCGCGGCCTCGGCCAGCGAGAGGGGAGGTCGGGCGGCGGCGGGAAGAGGCCGGTGCGGCGGCGCGGTGAGGGGCCGGCGGCGGGCTGGCCGGCGAGGAGTGGCGATGGCGGCGACCTCGGGCGGCGGCGGCGCCGAGCCGGAGGCGAAGAAGACGAGGGGCGCGGGGCTCGGCCGAGATCTGCGCGGCGGCGGGCCGGCGCTGGGCCCCGCGGGCCCACGCGTTGGGGAGCAGCAGCGGTCAGAAGCACGGCTCGGTGGCGGAGGAAGCATGGCTCGGTGGCGGTGGAAGCACTGGGCGACGCTGGTGGAAGCACGGGGCGACGCTGGTGGAAACTCTAGGGTTTTGGACGCAAAATTGGAGGGGGTGGACGTTTATATAGGCACAAGGAGCTAGGGTAGTCCAAATGAGGAGAGGTTTTCGGCCACGAGATCACAATTGAACGGCCTAGATGATGGGAAGGGTTTGAGTTGGGTTGGTGGGCTGTTGGAGGGGTTTCTTGGGCCTCAAAGAGGAGGTACTTTTAGCCCACGAGGATAACTGTTGGAGTACCAAACGAACTCCAAACGCGACAAAACTTGACAGGCGGGTTACGCGTATCAAAACAACATCGCACGACAAGTCTCACACCAAACCGGAAACGTTACACAGTCAAACACAAAAGAAGGACTCCGGGAAGCCACGGGCACGTGTGAGAGCGTCGTAACTCGAAACGGACAACGGGAAGGAACGAGTGGGACCGGATGCAAACGACAACACAAATGCAATGCAATGCACATGACAACATGACATGGATGAATGCACACACGCACACGACAAAAACGACGAAAACCCGAAAAGACGAAGAACCCGGAATGGAACTGATGAAGCCAAAGTTATATATATTGCCAAAAGGGGAAAGTATTACATCCGGGGCATTACAAAAAGCTGGAATTAATGACTAAGCTGAATTTGCTTGATAATCATTCTCGCCAAATTCTTCTGCATGAGAAGACAAAGAATCGCTCATGGACTCTGTTAAGGAAGCATTACTCTCAAAATAATTTAGCCAAAAAGGGCATCATGAAGGTTTATGACTATCTGGACTTACTCGTTGTTCCTCGCATCCGAAGGTAAACTCCAACTCTTCCACAGCGTGTTGCTTCAACAAACCAGTTGTTTGTCAGACATGAGGAAATCGTAGATACAGCCGATAATCTTATCTTCAAGCCAGATGTTCATCGCTCCAAGTAACCCAGAGCCCAGGCTACCACTCCTGCTTCTGCCTTTACCATTCCTCGCTCTTCATATTCTGATTCATCGAGTGGTGTTAATTCTGATTCTGAGGATTCTCCCATAGAGTAATTCCTCGTATGTGTTCTCATTCCTTTTTGACACTTGTTGACAAAAAGGGGGAGAATTACATCGAGTGATAGTTTATCGGGGTTCTTGCAGGGTTTTCTTTCGCATTTTGGTTTTCCCTCGAACAATTTGCTTCCTAGACTTATTGCAGGTGGTGTTGAAATACTCGGATGTCATGTAACATTAATAAACCGCCGCTTGCAATATTACTTGCTTCATACTATCTGTTTTCAGGTACCATCGGATGTGTTTTACCCTTAAATGATTACCTTCGACAGTTATCTATCTTACAAGGGAAAATATTTGCTCCTCGAAGAAGAACAGGAAATCATCAAGCATGACACTACGAGGAGAAGTACTCCGAGTACCAAATGCTTTATAACTGTTGTGGTTGAATATGCGCTGATTGTTATACTTCTTTATCTAACCTTGTAGGAAGAGAATGTCAGTTCAAACTTTTATGACTTACGTGTGAAGGTCATATGATTCACTGACAATGTGTTTTCCCTCGAAATTATTTCCCTTATATTCTTTTGTGTCGCAGGGAAACCACGTCCGAAGCATATCCACTCAAAGCAACACCTTATTATGTTTTCTTGCTCTGATCAAATCAAATACCTAACATGCAAGAAAACTACATCTCGTGCGGATTCAAATTGTGTTCTAAGAAAACCTTCATGCTATATTCCTCATCACAAATCGTTCTAAGTATATCTCAAATCTAATTTTCTTCGAAGATTTTGTGACATGAATCATCTCAGACATCGTCAAGTGCATTGAAAGAAGTCAAGTATCGAATCATGATTCAACGTCACTTATACGAAGAATAATCTAGTCTCCATCCGTTTCTTCATGCTCTGTAGCATATCTTCAAGGGGAGAATAATCCATCTTCGTATTTTTCTCTCACCTTTCATTATTCTTCGCATTACATTTCATTCTTTATGTTATCTTTGATGTGATCTATTTTGTCAACAATCGCCCAAAAAGGGGGAGATTGTTGGTGCAATATCTGCTTACCTTGTGTTTTGGAGATTGTTGACAGAAACATGTATCGATTGATTTGTTTGCTAGTGCATACAGAGAGAGAAAGTCCACACACAATCGAAGAGAATGTTGTCTCCGGTGCTGAGTTCAAGGAACTTCACCGAAGTATATCTATGATGCAGAGAAGAACGAGCTATATTTGTTGCAGTCATAAATCGAGAAGATTGATGTGGAGAAATCGACCCCTCGAAAGTTTACTACCAAAGCGAGGCATTTCACTAGGTATAGTCGTCCGAAGAAATTGACCGCGGCGATGGAAGTTGAAGACAAAGTGAAGACGAAGTATTCATTTTGTTCTTCTTCTTTCATTCTTTTCGTTGTTCTCCGTACTATGAAGAGGGGTATATGTTCTCGTTGCTTAGATCCACTGTGATGCTTAGCCAAAACCTATGAAACTTGCGAGAGAAATCTCTTTGTGTTCCAAGCAAATACTTGTCAGCAAGAGACTATGATCTTCTTCACTTCGAGAGATTTGTATCGGGCCGAGGAGTTGGCATTACTTGCCCAACCAATGTTACCATTGTGCTCAAATCCGACAGTTGGACTCGTGTCGTTTGACCATTGGCTGATCCCGATGTCTAATCTAGTCATTTCCCATCCGGGGAGGCTGCGGCTATAAATATCCACCCCGCTCCAACATTGTTTGTTGGCTGCTCTGCTTGAGATTTCTAAAAAGATTGATTTGAGAAACCCCTCTCCGAGTGATTTGAGTTTAAGATCCACCGAGAGAAAAATCAAGATCCCAAACTTAGACAATGGTTTAGCATCACAGTAGTTCTGAGTGAGAGTTCTTGTACCTATTACTCTTGAGAGTTGTGCACTCTCTAGATGGATAGGTTTCGGCTTGAGTGTTGAAGAGTTGTTGTCTTCACCGAGCTAGATCTTCAGCAACCAATAGTGATTGTGGTTCGTGAAGGTCGACCAAAGGTATGGAGATCGCCGACAAGTATCTACCACGAGTGAAATCAACCTGAGTCTGATTAGCTCTGTGTCGAAGGAGAATAGGGTGAAGATATTTTATCTTCCATGTTAAGTCACAGCCCCTCCAACCAGACGTAGCCCTTTGGCAAAAGGGTGAATTGGTCTACCAAACCTATATGTCGCCATCGAGCACCACTGGTTCTATTTTCTTCACTACATTACTTTCGGAAATCATTATGTGTGCTCTGTGATGATAGATATCCAATATTTTACCCACTGTTGTAAATCTTTTGTTTTACCTCTCGCTGAGTTCTTTGCTTCTGGTAGCCTCTATTATTGTTCTTCGTAATTTCCCTTCATAACTCTACTCAAGTTCTTCTTCATGATTTTAGTTCTTTTGGCATGTTGTATTACCATTGTCATTATTAAGCCTGATGTATAGTATGCCAAATCATTATTGCAACTTATATTGAAGAATTTGTTCCTCGGTAGCTTGCTTGTTTGAGTTATTATCTACCGAACCTTATCTCCGATGCAGTGTTTGGGATCTGTTCAAAACTTTTGAAAGAAATTTTGAATCCCC
>LR738712.1:517213393-517226644 GCA_902687465.1 Secale cereale
CCCCCCCCCCCCCCCCTCTCTGGTCAATATACTCTCGGTCCTAACATGTCTTCTGGTCCAAAAAATTCTCCAAAAAGTTTCATGCCATTTGGACTCCGTTTGATATTGATTTTCTGCGAAGTAAAAAAACAAGCAAAAAACAGCAACTGGCACTGGGCAATATGTCAATAGGTTAGTCCCAAAATATGATATAAAGTTGCTAGTAAATTATTGTAAAACATCCAAGATTGATAATATAACAATATGGAACAATAAAAAATTATAGATACATTGGCGACATATAAATCGTCTGAGTTCCTTGGTGCCTTTTGCCATGAGGCATGTTGCTCTAGATGATGAATCAGACTCATGAGGCATAGTCTTGAGAGATTCCTTGAATTCGAGGAACCAGGGGTCCTGACAAGTACGATGCCCTTCCTAAACGTTAGAGATTCGGCCCCAGATGAGCTTCGCATTGCATAAATGCATAACGCGCCTGAACTCATATTTTGATAGGCTGGAGCAGATGGCATCCCTTGCTCGAATATCTAGCTAAGTATACTTGTGAATGTCTTCAGCAGTAGCCATCTTGCAGAGGTTAGTCAGACCAATCTCAGTGATGGTCCACACCTTGTTGTTCATCGATAGGAGACGCTTCCTCGTCATGACTTTCCACTTGGGATAGTCATGGCCATCAAAGATGGGACACGTGATGGACACTTTCTTCATACCTGCAGTTGACATAACTATAACTCCACGTGGTTAAACCAAAATCACACAGAACAAGGGAGTACATTGCTCTGATGCCAATTGAATGCGTAGGTTATCTCCGAAGGGGGGGTGAATGGGAGATTTTAAGAAATTCGTCAAACTCTGAAGAATTTGACGAAGATCAAAGTGAAGAGATAGAAATGCAAAGGAAACGAAGTCATCACACAGTCAGAGTACATGCGATAGGGATACATAAGAGTGAATAACATGCAATCATACTAGCATGAAGAATATGAACTGAGGAAATAAAAACAATGTGATGGATTTTTTTTTTGATTCAAACACGTCAGAGCATAGATCACAGGTTCTTCAGCGGCGGAATAAAGTAAAGAGGAGTGAGGAATTTGAAACTTGTTTAGCTCGATGAAGACATGACAATTTGGCACACCAATTCCAGTTGCTGCATCAACTGTACGTCTGGTTGATGCGGCTGAGTCGCAACTCAGAGGACACACAGTCCTCACCATAATCCTCTTGATTTAAGGCTCACAGACCTCGCTCAATCACTCGAGGTAAGTCTTCAAGGTAGACTTCGAAACCTTTAAAGTCTTGTTCACCCGCACACCACAATGACTCTTGGTGTACTCATAACTTGACGCCTAATCGTCTGGAAGAATGACAGTCTTCAAAGGTAACAGGCGTCAGATTACACAGATCAAACTCTTTAGTGATGCTCAATAACTTTGGCTCTGGGTTTTTCCTCACTTAGGACTCTCTCAAAGTCGTCGGAGGATGGGTTGCTCTCAAATGACAAGTGTCAAGTTCTCTTGGAGCAGCCAACCAACAACTGGTTGTGGGGGCGACTATTTATAGCCAGGGTGCAACCCGACATGAATTGTCATAAATGGCCTTATCTGATTCGACCATTGTTTAGGATAAGGATCCACTCGAGACCTGGCATGCAGCGCAGCAACATGATGGAAATATGCCCTAGAGGCAATAATAAAATGGTTATTATTATATTTCCTTAATCACGATAAAGGTTTATTATTCATGCTAGAATTGTATTGACCGGAAACCTAAATACATGTATGGATACATAAACAAATACCGTGTCCCTAGTTAGCCTCTACTAGACTAGCTCGTTGATTAAATATGGTTATGGTTCCCTAACCATAGACATGAGTTGTCATTTGATAATGGGGTCACGTCATTAGGAGAATGATGTGATGGACAAGACCCAACCGTTAGCATAGCATATAATCGTTCAGTTTATTGCTACTCCTTTCTCAATGTCAAATACATGTTTCTTCGACCATGAGATCATGCAACTCCCGGATACCGGAGGAATACCTTGTGTGCTATCGAACGTCACAACGTAACTGGGTGATCATAAAGATGCTCTACAGGTATCTCCAAAGGTGTCTGTTGGGTTGGCATGGATCGAGACAGGGATTTGTCACTCTGTGTGGCGGAGAGGTGTCTCTGGGCCCTCTCGGTAATACAGCATCACAAGAAGCTTGCAAGCAAAGTGACTAAGGAGTTAGTTGCAAGATGATGTATTACGGAACGAGTAAAGAGACTTGCTAGTAATAAGACTGAACTAGGTATGGAGATACCGACGATCAAATCTCAAGCAAATAACATACCGACAGACAAAGGGAACTACATATGTTGTCATAAAGGTTCGAACGATAAAGATCTTCGTAGAATATGTAGGAACCAATACAGGCATCCAAGTCCCGCTATTGGTTATTGACATGAGAGTCGTGTCGATCATGTCTACATCATTCTCGAACCCATAGGGTCCGCACGCTTAACATTCGTTGACTATATAGTGTTATATGAGCTATGTGAATTGGTACCGAATGTTGTTCAAAGACCCGGATGGTATCACGGACATGACGAGGAGCTCTGGAATGGTTCGGAGGTAAAGATTGATATATAGGACGATGCTATTTGGTCACCGGAAAGGTTTCGAAATGAATCGGGTAATCGTTGGATCATCGGAAGGGGTTCTGGGAGGCCCCGAGAGTTTATTAGGCCTAACGGGCCAGCGAGGGAGTACACACCGGCCCACATGGGGCTGGTGCACCTCCACCTCATGGCGTCGGCCCTAGGGAAGGAAAGGGAGAGGGTTGGCCCCTCTTGCCTTTTCTCCCACGTGATAAAAAGGAAAGGGGGCGCCTCCCCTCCTGCCTTCTCCCCTGCGCCCTAGGAAGGAAAGGGGGCACACCTAGGGTAGGAGCCCAGGGCGACCGCTGGGCCCCTTGGGGCGCCCCTAGGTTTGCTTCCCCTCCCCCGACCTATATATATACATGGAGAGGGAGAGGGGCAAGTGACACCATGATCCCCATGCCGTGTGCGGTGCCCCGTCTCCCACTAGTTCTAGTTCCTCCTCCGTCTACGTCCGTTGTGCTTTGTGAAGCCCTGCGAATAGATTCATCATCACCGTCACCATGCCGTCGTGCTGCCGGAACTCATCTACTCTTTCGCCTCTCTTGCTGGATCGAGAAGACGAGGACGTCATCTAGCTGAACGTGTGCTGAACGCAGAGGTGTCGTACGGTCGGTACTTGATCGAGACCGATCGTGAAGGTGTACGACTACATCAACCGCGTTGATAAATGCTTCTGCTTAGCAATTTTTATTTTCCATGCAACGTTCCCCAACACAACGGTTGGAATTTGAACTCTCCAATTCGTCGGGGCAATCAATTTCCTCACTTTTAGGCAGATCGCACTAGCAAACTCCTAACTCCTCAGCCTCACCAAATTTGTCAGCGACCAGATGAACTTCGTCACTGTCGCTCGCAAATGCGTCAGTTGTACTAGAGATTTCCAAAGGCTTCACTCGAAGCGGCTTTTGTGTATGGGTTTGAGTCAGTTTGAGTGTGAAAAATGTTTCACCTAGACCCCCTTTAACAGTACAGTTTTTCCTATGACTCAAATAAGAAGAAAAGAAACTACGAAAACAAAAGTCTTCAAGCTTCAAAGTATTCACATCAATTTCTTCAAAGGACGTACCAATTTCATCACCAAATTCTTCACTTGAAGAAATTCATTTTAGGGGTCGTTTTCCATGTCTTAAACCAAATATTCAGGGACTCTGTTTTCTGTGTATACTTACAAACACATTAGTTCCTCAACCTATTTGTCTTCAATACTCCAAAACCACCAAGGGGGCACTTGTTGCACTTACACAAACGCCTCCCACTAAGGATAGATGCCATCGGCGAGATAGCATCCCAAGTTGTAGTGACGGTTGTTGATAGTGTAGTTTCACGGCGGTGATTCCCCATTACAAAGCATCCTGAACATGGGGGGGGGGTTGTTGAAGCATGTTGATGTCATTGTGAGAACTCGACATTCCAAAGGGAACATGCCAGATCCATAAGTCATGTGATGTCGTTGCTCCCAGTATGATGCTGGTCTCTTGGTGTGACCTTGATACATTCCCCCAAACCTTTGGGGCGGTTCTTCCATTGCCATGCAATCAATTGGTCCGAGCATTTCTAAAAAAACATTTGCCTCTCTAATAGCCACCAACTTTTTTGTGTCTTCCACATGTGGTTCTCTTAGATACTCTGCTCCAAACATCTGCACCATTGCGCGGGCAAACTTGACAGTAGTCTTCACGCATGTGCTCTCCCCCATCCGGATCATCTCACCAACGACATCTGTGGAGTACCAAGTGCGAGCATCCTCAGAGCAGTCATGCATTTTTGCTTAGCAAAGAAAGAAAAGTTGGTCGTAGCAATCCCTTGTGAGCTTCAATTAGTCATCGTGTGCCTCCATTCCCTCCACAGTGCGCAAAAATAGTGGTTTCCGCATGTGAAAACGGCGATGAAACCATGGATCATCCGGAAAAGTTGGGTTCAGAGCAAAGTAGTCCTTGTGCAGTAGCCGTTCTCCGGAGACCCTATCCTGATTGATCACTCTTCTTCCTTTGATTGCGCCTTTGAAGTTGAGAATATGCTGAACCTGGCGGCCTATTTCCTCTGGCATTCTCATGAGCATGATCATGTCCACTTCTTCGTCTGAATCGGACGAATCAAAGAACTCGTGTTCAATCATTTTATCAAGCTCAGTCGATCCATACTCCTCGTCCGATGAAGCATCATAATCCATTTATTTCCCTACGAATACATAAAAAAGGGTCAGACAATGTGTCGAACACATAGAGCGCAAGGTGCAGCCCAGTTATCGGACGTACCGTGGTGGCGTCCGGGCCGGCGACGTTCTCCGGCGCGGCGAGCACGGGAGATAGGGTTGTCGTGTCGGTGCTGGCGACACAGAGGCTCAGAACGGCTGCAGAGATGCGAGACGTTCGATGCGGAGGAGGAGGAAGATAGGAGAGAGCAAATGAATCTGGTAGGTCGAGGGGTGGATTTGGTGCAATTTGTGGTGGGGCGGGCCTGTAGGGTCGGACATGGTAGACGCGCTCGGCCACGCCCGGGCATCCCTATATCCGCCCTACATTTGGGCTAGATATGAGGGGTGTCGGTCAGCCCGGACGTTTGAGACCCTTTTGAGGCGCCCGTTCGGGTCGCCTTTTTTTGACCGGTCACTGACCGGGGCGTTCGCCCGTGCGTATAGGGGAGGGGGTTATCTCATACAATACTAAGAGTTCAAGAAAACGGCACATACACGCGCTGGTATGTGCCATGTTGTCGCTCCTCGACGTACAATCAAAGTGAGACGACGGGCCTTTGAAACCTCGCCTCTTGTGATCTTATACGGGAGAGGGGGTCAGGATTCTAGGGAGCGCTTTCGCGTGACTGCTGGATTCTTCTTCATTGTGGCACTTCCCCAACGTCGACGAATTTTTGGTAATATGATTACCGGCGCGACCGCCTCTTTTCTCTCCACACTGTATGTGTTCTTCTCCTTTCTGTTGGGGGTTGCGTTTAGTCTTCTACTAGTAGCAAGTTGTATGTATAGAATGTTCGTCCTCTGCGTATCTGATTGCATGATTAGTCACATCACTTCGTTACTTGATCTATTACCCTCTATTATGGGTATGTTGTTTTATCTACTCCACCCGTCCTAAAATATAAGAGCGTTTTCTGAATCCATGATAGTATTGCTTTTTCTAGATTATACTACCTCCGTCCGGGATTTTGAGTCCCCCAATCAAATCTCACGTATACCAAGCTAAAAGTCAGCTCTGACCTTACGCGGAGCAACAACCAACGAGCTTCCGCGCATGCCCTCTCTAAACAGCGTGCAGCGGAATGGAGCCTTTCCACTTTTTGCATGGCCATCGAGGCAGCGGCCTTGTAAATGTGGTATGTTCGCGCGGTGCTCAGCTACCTGAAAACCCGAACGGAGGTAGTACTTCACGAAAAAATGCTCAAATATTCAAAAACTTTGTCTCCCACAGATCGAACTTTGCCAAAAGGCAGCACAAAAATCTAGAAGAATGGAGGCACTAATACCGAATTTAAAACTTAAACTTGAGCAGAATGGTTCAGAAAACCAACCATCTCACTCCAAAGTATACTTTGCCGTTGCGCAATGTGGTGCGACGTAGAGACGAACACACGTTATCTTGGACGCGCTCATATACGAGACGAAAGACGACAAAAGATCCAGGAAAGGAGCCACTATCGCCGTAACGTACGCGGATGTGTGCATGCAAACAAAAGACTTGCGCGCCTGTCTTGGCACCCAGCCGAACCGGATTAGGACCAGACAACCGCGCCATATTTAGAAGCAACCAAAAGAAAGGAGGGAAAACTCACACAACTGACGTGACGGGAGCATGACATGGGCCGCGACGTCATAGGTCGCTGGTTTGCAGCAACCACAAAATGAAAGATGAAGCCCCGGTACGGTAACCTAGGACTAGGAGTAGGAAATCAGTGATACTTTTCAGTTTGCAAATGATTAGCTAGTGGATGGATATATGGCTTCCATTTAGTAGCGCTAGGCGTTACTTAGTCAATGCTTATGGGCGCATCATTGCTGCACCGGAGCCTACTGCCCCTACCTTGGTTTTCCTATGTTTGTAACACGAGCGGGGCATGTGTATTTGTTAAAGGCGTCCGCGCTGCGTGCAGCTCGGAGTTTGACTAGCGGCACGTGATTCTTTAATGAGGCTTTCTTTGACTGTTACCAATGGCTTTCAAGTTTGACCACCGCCGATCCACCGGAGATGCACAGACATGAACACGTCACCTTAGAGGAGAATCAGAGGTGCACGGAAAGGGGAACGGGGCCGATTCCTCTAGCAAGCTCTCCATTCACAACCCAACAACACGGAAACAAATATTCGCAGCAATATGCCACACAGCAGTACGTACATGCGCCAAATCCTAGTACCAGTGTCGATCGCCCATCGTGCGCCTCGAAACGTGGAAGGAGGCAACCCGAGCACAGGCGGCTCGACGGCGGCCAGTTCGCCCGGTGCCCGGCCGCGCGCGGGGATGCAAAAGGCGTCTTTGAGTCCAACCCACGGCGTCGCCCCAGCCTTCTCCTCGCCGTGGCGTGCGGCCGTGAGCTGCTAATCTAATCATTGGCTTTGTACGCGGGGCGGTCACGTGCGAGCGTGCGCCGCGCGTCGTTAGTACTAGCGGACGCTTCTGCGCGCAAAAGCGACCCTTGCTTTTCCCATTCGCTGCACGGGCGATCTTCTTCTCTCTTTTTTTAGTACGGCGCCTCTCCGGGCAATTTTATTCATTCATCGACGGGCGATCTGTGCTGTGCAGCCCATTTTCTGAACGCAAGCTTGCAAAGGGAAAAATGAACTGACTGGACTGACTGTTTCTACTCCTGTGTCTGAATCTATCTACTATCACAACAGGAGTTAACTAATAAGAACTTAAGTATCAGGCAGCAGGAGTCGATTGCTCCAATAATGATAGACGGATGGATCATGGATGCCACTGGCCGGCATCTCCCAGCACCTGAGGTGTGGCATGCCACATGTGGACGACACGGCGATTTCGATCCGGGCGAGCACCTGCACCGGTGTTCTTCGGTTCGGGGACAGCCGCTTCAAGGCCACAGCTCACTTTTGTCAATGGCCATCGCACCAGTAGGTTGGCCATGTTTCGCGTCCACGGAATCATTTCTCCGATGCTGGTAGGAGTAACATGAATGTTCGCACATAGTTTCCGTCTTTCAGACTGGAGAGCTCCTTTATTTAACGCGAGCTGGGTCTGGGTGCAAGATGCGATCTACAAATCTGCCATTTCTGGAGAAAGGGAGTCTGAACTTACTGACAAATCTGCTGAATTGTCCTTAACTGAGACGACACACCGCTGAGCCTCAAGCATAACTTAAAGTGCGGGTTAGCCTGAACTAAGCACGGTCTAGCCAAGCAAGAAGAGGTCAGAGAAACAGAAGGAGCCACAATGGGAGACGGGGACACGGAGATCCAATCTCCTGCTGCTGCCGGATCTCCCATAAACATAAATTCAGAGGGCCGATCACGTGGGCTGCACGCGCGCGAACGACGAGAGGGAGATAAAAAAGGAGGGTGTCCTCTTCGATGAACATGACATGGGTTGCATCTAGGGCACACCTGCATTAGTGCATCGTACTGTTATCATCAAATCAAAGTCATTTCAGCAATTAAAAGTGGTTGTGGACTTCTAATCAGCACATATAAGGGGGTCCCTGAGAGATGTTGAACTCGCTGGCTTGTGGGTTCCGTATGGACTCTTCAGTCTCCGTATATTGTTGCTGAATACGACCCGGGGGACTTATTTTTCTTGTAGGGAGAACAGAGGGGACAGGTTGGTTATTAGTAGATGGGAGTGGGACGGTGGTAGGGTGCCTCTCAGCCGATCCCATTATGAGTTGCTCTCCCATAGATTCAGGCCACATACCAGCTTAATCTATGTCGGGCAATACGGCAACCACTTGTCTTTTACCATTTCACGTACTTTCTCTGTTCATTTTTATAAGACCTTGAAGAATTTCAGATAATGTGCAAAACACAGTGACGGAGCTAGCGTTGGATAGCAGGGTGGTCCGCTCAAAAAAAAATTATGAGCAATATGAAATGTGAATGTTCTAACTAATTAGTAATACTCCGTATCACATATGAGTATATTATAATATGGTCTTACAAACAAACTAAAATTCGCCATTATATCTCAGAGATGATGATATGAATAAAGCTAATTGAGGCAGAAATAAGAACTGATGTGCAAAATTATATATGTGTTCATGTACTCTAAATAGTTCAAAAATGGAAATCCTAAACCAAAACTTGGGGGTATTCGGGACCTAAATAAGGTTGTTCACTTGCTGGATTGATGACGCCCGAGACTGCTAACTGAGCAGCTGCGGCCGCCGCCGGCTTTGCAGGGGGGCGGAGGCAGGGGCAGGGCTCCAGGCGGCCGGGGTCAAGGGGCGCAGGGCAGGAGCGCACCACGCAGGCAAGGGGGGCGCGAGCGCGCAGCTAGAGACTAGGGTCAGGCAGGCAGGAAGGAGAGGCGGGCTGGGCGTCGGCCGGCGACCGGCGAGGCTGTGTGGTCGGCGACCCAATGAGGCGAGGAACGGCGGCTGGGCGTCAGGGGCACTCCTGTGCGAGGGCGTCGGGACTCGGGACGAGGCGGCTGTTCCGCTCGATGTGGAAGAGGACGAGGGCGTGACTCCATTTGGATCGGACGTCCCTGGTAAGTGCTATTGGGCCTTTTTTTTGTCTCTGGCCCAGTTTCAGATGCATATGTATATAAGGCTGATCCAAAATTCCAGGGTGGGCCGTGGCCCACCCTGGCCACCCTGTAGCTCCGCCCCTGGCAAAACAGGCTATTTTAAGTTGTCTGAAACGACTTACAAAAATGAACGGAGAGAGTAATAAACATCAGTAGAAAGTTCGCCTGAATGCCACTAATGACCTTTTCACCTTGAAAGTCCTATTCTGACCGCAAGCTCAAATTCATCCTTATAAACAGTAAGATAAAAATAGTAAATAAATTTAAAAATCTGTTTTTTTTTACTTTCAAAAATGTATTGTATGCCGAAAAAATTTGAGCACAAAATGACATTCATGAAAATTGTGGCAAAATCGGTACTCCAAAATGTTTACAAAACTAGCATTTCTGGAGCATTGAATTTTTTTTGTCACAACTTCCACGAATGTCAATTTGTTTTGAAATTTGGCAAGCATACAGAACATTTGTCAAATTTTACCACAAAAAATGTCAGTTTTTTTTAATTATTTTGCTGTTCATAAGGGTGCATTTGAGCTCGGGACCAGATACTCCGCGTTTGTTTCACCTGTATTATTCAAACAACTTTAAAAAGACTATTTTGAAAGTATTTTGGAGCACTGCTTATTTTTGCCGAGGCCTCCATGAAAATTATCCCATCATTAAATATGGGTGGAAAACTAAGCAATGTATGTTAAAAACATTCAGAATTGTTTGAATGTTTTTTTCTTTTATTTTCTTTTATTGTTCATGACACGGGAACTCGATGCCGGAATTAGAATGACACTCTCGGATTGCATCACACTTCACACTTTTCTTATTAGTTTGACATAAATTTGTACCAAAAGTGTTGGGGCATCTCCAATATTGTATGTTAATTGTTAGTAAAATTATTCACATCATTAGCTAACAAGTCATCGTACAACTAAAAATGAGGGAATAAATAAGTATATCTTCGGATGGTGGATCTTACGCAAGGATTGTTGATTCGTCTTCATACAAACTTCCGGAAATTCACTTCGGCTCATATGTGTATATGCATCTGTTGTCTAAATACACATTTTAAAATGTAAATTTTTTTGAGAAAATCCGGCGTGTACATCCGGACATTATATGTTCGTGCACAAAGTTTCAGTGAAAAGGACAGTTTTTGTAGCTTGTGTAAAAAAGACAATTTCCGATGCTTGATTACAGCTATTGACGACACATTTTTTAATCCTTTTTATACATGCCAAAAGAATGTTCTTTCTTTGCAAAAGTTTGTGAGCGAACATATAATGTTTGGATGTACACGCGAAATTATTGTTCAGAATTTTTTAACATTTTAAAATGTATTATATATGTATATTTCATAATAGGTGTATCTACACCTATAAAGCCAAAACACCACCTCTGCGTGCATGTGAACAACAAATTCTAAAAGAACGTAAAAGAAAAAGAAAAAAAACTGAGTTCTTTTTGCAACACAGATGTTCGAATGTTCTACTCCTAGTCTCCTATGCAAAATTCCGTGCAGAAATAGCATTTGATGTGATCATGAAAAAGTTCGATATTCTGAAAAGGCTCATTTTAGAAGCATTTTGGGGTGTTTTTTTCTTTTATCCAAAGCATCACGAATGTGATATCTTCAGGAAAAAAATGCAGGGAAAACACTCAGAATGTTTCTTTACAAAAAATGGCTTTTTTGTGTTCCTTAGCAGATTTTTAGAATTTAATGTTCACCCAGGTAAATTTGCACATGAGATCAGAATGGCAATTTCGCTCTTCTACATGACACATTCCCTGTTTCACTTATACGTTAGCAATATTCCGAAACTCCTAGTCTATGACTATGAACATTGTGTTTTTATCTCCAGGATTAGTAAGAGGGAATTTTTTGGATAGATGATTTTATGTAGAAAGGGATTGTTGGCTCGAGCCACAGTCGCATTTCCCTTGCGCGGAACCTATATCTAGCTTTATAGCGAGATGTATGCTCCCCTCGTGTGAAGCATTTCTCCTCTCGCTATAGTACTAGGCCAGTCCTGTTGTTTCATTTCCCTTTTTTTACTATTTTATAACTTCTTTTCGATTTTGTCGGGTTTTCATTGTTTTTCACCGTTTTACTTTGGTTTTCTTCATTTTTTTGGGGTTTTCACTGTGTCTATTGTTTTGTAGCCGGTTTACTTTGGCTTTTATTTTTTATCTTTCTTTCTTTCTCAGATTTCATTGTTTTTTCTTTTTCTTATTTAACACATGTCTATTTTTCCACACAGAATGTATATTTTTTGTATACATCAGAAACATTTTCTAATACATAAGTTTTTATAAATCAGTATCATTTTTTTTTCAAATACATGTTTACGCCTACCTTCTTTCGTACACATCGTACATTTTCTTTCATATCTGAGTTTTATGCATGTTTACTATTTTCCAAATACATGATTAACATTATTTTTTAAATACATATTTTGATGTCTGTTCTTTTTCATAAACAATGTAGATTTTTTGTATACATCTAAAGCATTATTTTTGTACACATTTACCAATTTTCAAACACATGATTAACATTTTTCTAAAATACATGTTTTTGATGTCTAAATTTTTCCATAACAACGTAAAATAATTGTATACATCTGAAACATTATTATATACTCACTCCGTCCCAAAAAAAGAGTCTCAACTCTAGTATAACTTTGTACTAAAGTTACTACAAAGTTGAGACACTAATTTTGGGACGAAGAGAGTACATGTTTAACATTTCTCAAATATATATTTAGCAATTTTCAAGTACATGATTTTGTAAATACACATTGAATAATTTTCTAATACATTATGAGCATATTTTAATATACAAATGAACATTTCTTGAAACACAATAAAATTTGTTATAGAAGTAAAAATAAATCAATTACATATATACCCCCTCTGTCCCAGAAAAAGTGTCGCTGATTTAGTAGAAACTTACAATGAGCAGTGCCATGCGTGAAGGCGGTTGCGCCACCAAAACTGGATTCCACGCCTCCGCGGTGGAGGGCGGCCGCTCTAGCAACTGCCATATGTGTGTGCGCTTGGTTTTTTTTAAGGAAAAAGACACTTTATTACTCAAAATCCACAAGAGATGGGATACAAAGTTGATGATGAGGCTGGCCAAGCCACACATGCTGCAGTGTGTCGTGTGTGCTTGGTACAATGAGGTAAGATGCCCAGCTACATAGATGAAGTAGTTGTGGCCCGTCTGGCCCATGTACAAGGCGCGGGCGAGCGTTCCTTCCAACTCGCTGTAAGCGATAAATAGACGCGCACATTCCCCCTCGTACATGATGCAGGCATACAGAGGAAAGGACGAAATCATTAATTGGTGAGTACTTGTTACAATGATCATTTCAAAGTCCCATATTGCGATAAGTGACGCACTGTATGTGTGCCATTTGTCGCAATCTGGGTGTTTTCTCTTTTTTTGTAGATCCGTTTATTCAAAACGTTTTATCTCTTAAACCGCGCGTCCAAATCTCGAACCGCTTTCACTGTTGAATTCCTCACGTCGAGATCTTCAAAACTAGATCCCATGTTGATAGATTTTGACGGAAAAAAATCACAAAAAAAAAACAGGACAAAAAAACGAACCGGACGCACTGGTTTTTTCCTTTCCGAAAGAGGCACACCCGTGTCTCTCGTGAAATCACAACCTCTGGCGGAAGCAAAACCGTGACTCTCACGGAAAAAAGAAGAAGAGAAAATGTGTGTTTTTCGTTTCCGAGGAGGCACGTCCGTGACTCTCGCGAAAGCACAACAGTGCCTCTCGCGGAAGCAAAACCGTGACTCTCGCGAAAGAAAAAAAAAAGAAAACGCGTTTTTTTCGTTTCCGAGAGGCACGACCGTGACTCCCGCGAAAGCACAACCATGCCTGTCGCG
>LR738712.1:517231566-517261799 GCA_902687465.1 Secale cereale
CCCTCAAGCCCATGCCCCCTCCATGTTTTTGGCTCAACCTCTGCCACTGCAGGCGCCATAGGAAATGGAGAACTTTGTTTGAAGGGGAAGCGACCACAGCTTCGGCCAATCGAAACCACATGTCTCTTCGTCTGCACTTGAGGAAGAAGTTAGCCCTGCAGTGGATTCATGAGCTGCAGTATCTATAGCAACTCTGTATGCAGATTTTACAGAAAATATACCTTTTATTATCAAAATGCGATGCTATGGTATCATCATTATGTTCATGAATTGTGATTTGTAAAATAGTCTTCGCATCTTCACGGAGGAAGGTTTGCCTTATTAAGTCTGCATTCCAGTTGTTTGTGGCAGGATCAGTCAGTTCATTACTTTAGTTACGACATGTCTACCCCTTTGAGTGATGACTCTTCTAGTGCTTCCTCTCGGAATCCGTGGGTCAGACCAAATATTGATGTTGGTGCCACTGCCAACTCTCCATATGATCCCCTTCTTGAGCACGTTTACTCCCTCTGGTATACTATGCCAAGTGTAAGAGATGTCGTCTCTGGGGTTGGCATGTAGAATTGAGCCATTTGGGTAGTACCGTGCTGACAAAACCTGAGTTCATAAGGAAGATGGGTTTTAAATAAGCCTCCATGCCTGTCTCACAAGCATAGCTAGATTGAAGACGTGGAGGCCCCTAAAGCCCAAAGCTCCAGTTCTTTTTGTCTTCGTTAATTTTTCCCAGCTGGCCCAGTGTGTTTTATCTCCTTATCCATTTGGCTCCACTAGTATCTATTGATCATAGTGCTCAGCACGTCGCACAAGGACTTGGTTAGCTCGTAGCAAGCCACGGAGTACACTGGGATTTCTTTCCCTCCTTTTGAAAGGAATTTTTCCTTCCAGCCTCGGATCATTTTCCACGCCCTCTCTTTAATATACTCAAATGTCCTTTTCCCGTCCTTGCCCGCATAGGATGGAACACCTATATGTTTTGAGGAAAGACATTTCGAAGTAATCCGTAGAATACTTCTCATTTCCTCCTTTCGCCCTTGCCTTGTGTTTGCGTTGAATAGTACTCCCTCTGTTCACAAATGTAAGGAGGCATCTGCAAAGAGCAAGTGACTTACACTGGGAGCTTCTTTGTAGATCTTGATTCCCTTTAATGATCCTCTCATCTCAGCTTCATGTCACATGGCCAAGAACCCCTCTGCACAGATGAGAAACAAGTATAGAGAGAGTGGGACTCCTTGACGCAGGCCTCTTTGGGGTGTAATAATTTCAGTTGAATCTTGGTTCTCTTTGGTTCACCTCTCCAGCCCGCGTTGAAACCTAGTCTTTGCATCATGTCTCTTAAAAATGTCCGTTCAACACGATCGTAGGCTTTGGTTATATCCAATTTAATACCTGCATAGCCCATCAAGCCCCCTTTTCTCCTCTGCAGGAAGTGAGTTAGCTCATATGCCAATAGAATTATTATCCAAGATTAGTCTACAACAACATCATCATCAACAACAACAACAACAACAAAGCCTTTAGTCCCAAACAAGTTGGTTTAGGCTAGAGGTGAAACCCATTAGATCTCATGAACAACTCATGGCTCCGGCACATGGATAGCAAGCTTCCACGCACCCCTATCCATAGCTAGTTCTTTGGTGATACTCCAATCCTTCAGGTCTCTCTTAACGGACTCCTCCCATGTCAAATTCGGTCTACCCCGACCTCTCTTGACATTCTTCGCACGTTTTAGCCGTCCGCTATGCATTGGAGCTTCTGGAGGCCTGCGCTGAATATGCCCAAACCATCTCAGACGATGTTGGACAAGCTTCTCTTCAATTGGTGCTACCCCAACTCTATCTCGTATATCATCATTCTGGACTCGATCCTTCCCTATGTGACCACACATCCATCTCAACATACGCATCTCCGCCACACCTAATTGTTGAACATGTCGCCTTTTAGTCGGCCAACACTTAGCACCATCCAGCATTGCGGGTCGAACCGTCGCCCCGTAGAACTTGCCTTTTAGCTTTTGTGGCACTCTATTGTCACAGAGAATGCCAGAAGCTTGGCGCCACTTCATCCATCCGGCTTTGATTCGATGGTTCACATCTTCATCAATACCCCCATCCTCCTGCAGCATTGACCCCAAATATCGAAAGGTGTTCTTCTCAGGCACGACCTGCCCATCAAGGCTAACCTCCTCCTTCTCACACCTAGTAGTACTGAAACCGCACATCATGTACTCAGTTTTAGTTCTACTAAGCTTAAACCCTTTCGATTCCAAGGTTTGTCTCCATAATAACTTCCTATTTAACCCCGTTCGACTATCGTCAACTAGCACCACATCGTCCGCAAAGAACATACACCATGGGATATCTCCTTGTATATCCCTTGTGACCTCATCCATCACCAAGGCAAAAAGATAAGGGCTCAAAGCTGACCCCTGATGCAGTCCTATCTTAATCGAGAAGTCATCAGTGTCGACATCACTTGTTCGAACACTTGTCACAACATTATCGTACATGTCCTTGATGAGGGTAATGTACTTTGCTGGGACTTTGTGTTTCTCCAAGGCCCACCACATGACATTCCGCGGTATCTTATCATAGGCCTTCTCCAAGTCAATGAACACCATATGCAAGTCCTTCTTTTGCTCCCTGTATCTCTCCATAAGTTGTCGAACCAAGAAAATGGCTTCCATCGTCGACCTCCCAGGCATGAAACCAAACTGATTTTTGGTCACGCTTGTCATTCTTCTTAAGCGGTGCTCAATGACTCTCCCCCATATCTTCATTGTATGGCTCATCAGCTTAATTCCATGGTAATTAGTACAACTCTGAACATCCCCCTTCTTGAAGATTGGTACTGTTAAGCTTCATGCACTAGCCAACGCACCAAAAGTCCGAACTGATGGAAAGGGCTAGTGCAATCCACATATACTGTAACACCCCCTCTCACGTGTGGCGGGGAAGACAAGTCAACACGTGCAACCGAAAGAGAGCGACGGCGCGCGAAACTCACGTATGACTCAAGAGGCCAATACGTGGACACAAAGGGGGGCAGCAGCAATTTTTTAGATAAATTGCGAAAGCCAGGACTTGAACTCAAGACCTTAGCTCTGATACCATGTTAAGCTTCATGCACTAGCCAACGCACCAAAAGTCCGAACTACCATGTTAAGCTTCATGCACTAGCCAACGCAACCAAAAGTCCGAACTTTTGGTGCGTTGGCTAGTGCATGAAGCTTAACATGGTATCAGAGCTAAGGTCTTGAGTTCAAGTCCTGGCTTTCGCAATTTATCTAAAAAATTGCTGCTGCCCCCCTTTGTGTCCACGTATTGGCCTCTTGAGTCATACGTGGGTTTCGCGCGCCGTCGCTCTCTTCCGGTTGCACGTGTTGACTTGTCTTTCCCGTCACACGTGAGAGGGGGTGTTACAGTATATGTGGATTGCACTAGCCCTTTCCATCAGTTCGGACTTTTGGTGCGTTGGCTAGTGCATGAAGCTTAACAGGTACTAATATACTCCGTCTCCATTCTTCTGGCATCTTGTTTGCCCGAAAAATGAGGTTGAAAAGCTTGGTTAGCCATACTATCGCTATGTCCCCGAGGCCTTTCCACACCTCAATGGGGATACAATCAGGGCCCATCGCCTTGCCTTCTTTCATCCATTTTAAAGCCTACTTGACCTCAGACTCCTGGATTCGCCGCACAAAACGCATGCTGGTCTCATCAAAGGAGTCGTCCAGTTCAATGGTAGAACTCTCATTCTCCCCATTGAACAGCTTGTCGAAGTACTCCCGCCACCTATGCTTAATCTCCTTGTCCTTCACGAGGAGTTGGTCTGCTCTGTCCTTGATGCATTTGACTTGGCCAATATCCCTCGTCTTCCTCTCTCGGATCTTGGCCATCTTATAGATGTCCCTTTCACCTTCCTTCGTGCCTAACCGTTGGTAGAGGCCCTCATACGCCCTACCCCTTGCTTCACCGACAGCTCGCTTTGCAGCCTTCTTCGCCATCTTGTACTTCTCTATGTTGTTTGCACTCCTATCCAGGTATAGGCGTCTGAAGCACTCTTTCTTCTCTTTAATCGCCTTCTGGACATCATCATTCCACCACCAGGTATCCTTATCTTCGCTTCTCCTTCCCCTGGACACTCCAAACTTCTCCGAGGCCACCTTACGAATGCAAGTCACCATCTTCATCCACACATTGTCCGCATCCCTCCTTCCTCCCAAGGGCCCTCCTTAATGACCCTCTCCTTGAACGCCTGAGCTACCTCCCCCTTGAGCTTCCACCACTTCGCTCTAGCGACTTTGGCACGCCTATCCCGCTGGACACAAATCTGAAAGCGGAAGTCAGCAACCACCAGCTTATGCTGAGGTACAACACTCTCTCCAGGTATCACCTTACAATCTAGGCACACACGCCTATCTTCTCTTCTCGAGAGGATGAAATCAATCTGGCTAGACTGTTGGCCACTACTAAAAGTCACCAGATGTGATTCTCTCTTTCTAAAGAGGGTGTTAGTTACAATCATGTCGTAGGCTAGAGCAAAGCTTAATACATCTTCTCCTTCCTGATTCCTGATGCCATAGCCAAAGCCCCCTTGCACCCCTTCAAATTCGTGTTAGATGTACCCACGTGGTCATTGAGGTCTCCTCCTATGTAGAGCTTCTCGCCAATCGGTACACTCCTAACCATGTCTTCCAGGCCTTTCCCAGAACTCCCTCTTGGTGTTCTCAGTGTGGCCTACTAGCGGGGCATACGCGCTGATAACATTGAGAACTAAGTCCCCAACTACCAGCTTGACCAGGATAATCCGATCCCCACGTCTCTTGACGTCTACCACGCCATACTTGTGGCTCTTGTTGATCAAGATGCCTACGCCATTCCTGTTTGCAGCCGTCCCGGTGTACCACAGCTTGAAGCCGGTACCCTCCACCTCCTTCGCTTTCTGTCCCCTCAACTTGGTTTCTTGGACGCAAAGGATATCAACAATTCTCCTCACCGCTGCATCGACTAGCTCCCGAAGCTTCCCTGTCAGGGACCCTACGTTCCAGCTACCTAAGCGAATCCTCCTAGGCTCGGCTAGCTTCCTTACCCTTCGCACTCGTTGAGTCAAATGCGAAGACCCTTGCTCATTTTCCACTACATCCATGCGCCGATGTAGCGTGCCACTAAGGATGCGACGACCCGATCCTCGCTCACTTGCCACCGTATCCAGATCAAGATACGGCGCGCCACCGGGGGGGTGACGGCCCGGCCCTTGCCCATTTGACACCACACCCGGGTTCCGATGTGGCGCGTCACTGAGAGGGTTACACCCCAACGAAAATCTTTTGGGTTTCATCTCCATAAGAGTAGCTGAGTTTTCACGTTGGCTCGCCAATCCTATCACAACCCTCCTCCTTTACCCGGGCTTGGGACCGGCTATGTTGAGACAACATAGGCGGAGTTTGCCCAAGATTAGTCTCCCAGGCAAAAATGCGCACTCTGGTTGGGGGAGATGATGTCGGGAAGAATTACCTTGAGCTTGTTTGCGACTACCTTGGAGACCAGCTTAGACACCATGTTACGCATGCTTATTGGTCTCAGGTCCTTTATGCTCACTGGGTTGGCATGCTTCGGAATTAGCACTATGAGTGTATCGTTCCACCCCTCAAGCATTTCTCCTCCTCGCAATATCCGAACAACCTCTCGAGTGACCTATTTCCCAACAGTTTGCCAAAACCTTTTGGAAAATATTGCTGGCATGCCATCAGATCCCAGGGCTTTCAAGTCACCGATGCTGTCTAAGGCTCTGTTTACCTCCTCTTTTGTATACTCAGCACATAATACATCATTTGTCTCTGTCACCTTTGGCTGCACCATGCATAGTATTTCTTCATTGTCGTTTCCTGTCATAGAGATGTTAAAGAAATACTCCCTCTGTTCCCAAATATAAGTCTTTCTAGAGATTTCAACAAGTGACTACATACGGAGCAAAATGAGTGAATCTACACTCTGAAATATGTCTACATACATCCATATGTTGTAGTCCATTTGAAATGTCTAAAAAGACTTGTATTTAGGAACGGAGGGAGTACCTGGCAATGTGCTCTTTCAAAGGTTGTTTCCCCTCCACCCAAGCACCCAACTGCCATCCTCCCTTTTCAGTTTCTTGATGTTATTCCTTTTCTTTCTTTTAGAGGCAAAGGCATGGAAAAAAGGATGTGTTCTTATCACCAGCCTGCATTCATTCGACATGGGCTTGTTGTCTCCATTGCATATCTTGTTGATGCCCCAATCTGTCTAGCCTCTCCCTTAACTAGTCCTTTCTTGGTTAATGTCTCCTCTTCGCACCAACTCTAGTTCCTTTTCTAGGATTTTAATCCTTTTCCCAAGATCGCCTAAAACATTAGCATCCCATTCCTCTAAACTCCTTCTACCCTGCTCAACATCGCCCAAGTATTATGGTCCCCTCGCAGGCCAGCATTGGTCCAAGCATTGTTGACCATGATCTCGCAATCTTCTTCTTGCAACCACCTAGCTTCAAACCTGAACTATGAGCCCTTCTCCTGAAAAAATATGACCTCCCAGCTTCCTTTATTTGGATAGTTATAGGCCTATGATCCGAATGGTATGGATCTCCATTTAGGACTTTAAACTAAAAGTTAGGGAATCTTGCACACCAACTCCTCCAGGCCACGACTCTATCCAGTCTTCCTTTAACGAATTGGCTAGCATCCCAACTATGATTACGCCATGTATTTTTATCCCCCACATAGCCCAAATCTCTCAACCCACGGTGGCCCGTCATTATCGAAGAAAAAGCCAGTGGCCCATAGAAGTTGTATGTTGCTCATGACAGCTATCTGTGTTCATTTTTGTCCATCATCTTTCATTCGTTCAGTATAATAAATGGGTTGTCAAGTGTCCTTTTCTTGTCGTTAACACTTTTGACACCTAATTATTCATAACTGTGCATTTACATGAATCATGTTGAATTGTTGACACTTAAAATGTACATATAACACTACTTGTCAATGTAACGTTTTCTTATGCTGTCACCGCTTGAAATTCTTTCTGGATCAGCCATTCCATAACCGGTATGTGCGGACTTGAATATCTGTTGTTGCCAATTGGCCCGAATATCCTTATTGCCATATTATATAGTATGAATGAATGCAAATCAATGTAACGTAAACATGCTAATCATATTATCTGATTATATGACTGTATTTGTTTTGCTTATTTTCCACATGTTTTGTGCAGGATTTCTCATATAAGCCTGGGGACTGGCTAGTATTTGGGTCCGAGACAAAAGGGCTACCGGAGTCCGCCCTGGAAGACTGCTCCGGAGAAGCCCTGGGTGGTGGAACCATCCGAATTCCGATGGTGGAAACCTATGTCCGGTGCCTGAACCTCTCGGTGAGCGTCGGAGTAGCGCTGTACGAAGCGGCGAGGCAGCTGAACTACGAGCAGCTCCAGTACCAACCCGATCTCCCGGAGGAAGCGCAAGGACTATTCCCAGCAGAGGATATTTATGGATGAAATCACTTTGCCTGAGAACCAATCGACGAAACACCGTTGCTTTCAAACTGAAACACATCAAAGAGTTTCTTCAACCGTATGCCCGGTGCCTGGTAATTTTGTTAGCATTTGATCCGGATCTTCTTTTCTTGCTTGCAGTCTCAACCAAATTGTGTACCGGACTTTCCAAAGACGAATTGGGTGTGTACACTTTGCGGTCAGGAGGTAATTAGACACGACAAGAAATAAGATGGGGTCTCTCTTCTGACCTCTAGTACACTGAGCTGCCCACTTGTCCTGAACCATTAAGGGGCTGTTTAAATTTGCATGACGCTTTATCTCATCTTGGCGAGGAAGGTTGGTGAAGAACTTTACTGCTATTTAAAACTCGTGTCAGATCACGGGCCAAATAGTAGCGCCCACCCTGAGCAGCTGTCACGTTCTAGTGAATTATTGGATCATCCATCGGTTGGCCTGCAGGATTATAAATGTCAAGGTCATCAGGGGCAGTTCCTCCATGCGTCTGCAGGATTTGATCGCTGCGTATCAGCGCCCTGCATTTAAACCATTCAAGTTTGAATGTTCTTCATGTGCTGCCACAGTGAAAGGAAAAGAAAAAACTTTCTCTCTGGCCTTCATATTTTGTCAGCTTTCCCGGTAAAAATGCATCCAATATCTAGAACTCCAACTTTTAGCTAAACTTGCCGTTTCTGTGCCACAACTGAGATGATTGCAGACAGTGCGAGGCTCTAAGCAAAACGTTGACATAAGCAGATTCGGTCCGAATCGCAAATGATACTAGTGTTTACATTTTTTTTTGCAAGATAATGATACTGTTTACATTGGATCCCCCATTCATGATGGCACCAATGATGCGCCCCTGACCCATCTTGCACTGCAAATGTGCAATGACTACTCCATTCTTCACCAAGAATCTCAGGCCGTCGTTAAAGGGTAGGGAACCCATTTCGCTTCGACAAGAAACCCGTACCTCCACTTCAAAAAATAAAAACCCGTACCAGGCGAACCTATACTAGGCACGGGCCACTGAACCTGCCCCGCGTGTTGCCCGAGTCTTCTGCGCCCATCTGCCATTGCTTGCTGCTGTTTCGCTGTGCATGACACAGGTAAAAAGACAAGACAATGTGCTGACACTGATGGATGCAGCCCTTCCTGTGCCTGTGTGCCATTGTCGCATCTTTCAGAGTCAACTGACCCAAAGGTGAACAGCATCGCAACACGCCTCCCGTTCCCCAGGTTCCAAACCCCAAGAAAGCCTCCAGCCAAGGCTTTTTCTCGGTTTTCACCGCAAAAAGTGCACCAATGCTGCTGCTGCGTTCCGAAACGGTAGCAAAAGGAGGAGGATGCAAATTGTCCAGATCATGATCATCGGTTACATACATACACGGCCGCGAAGGTCGCAGCTACAAAAAAACACGAGTACCAAACGCACATCAGTGAACGATTCTTGGCTGGCTGGTTTCTTCACCGTCTCTAAACCTAATAACGTTGGCAAATTCTAATCTGCGGAGCTAAGGATTTTAGGAACTACTACTGCTGCTGACGATCGATGAGAATGATTGATGATGGATCGCCGGACTAGTTCACCCGGTCGAGGCTCTCGGCGACGGCGCGCATGCGGGGGCGCAGCTCGGGGTCGGGCTCGGTGCAGCCGAGCGCCACGTGGAACACGGCGAGGACCTGCTTCTTGGCGTGCACCTCGCCGAGCAGCGACGGGTCCACCACCTCCGACAGCGGCCGCTCCTCCTTGAAGGCTCGCCGCACCCACGCCTCCAGCTCCAGCCCGCCCTCCCCCTCCGTCGGCTGCCGCCCGGTCACCGCCTCCAGCAGCACCACCCCGAACGCGAACACGTCCCCTTTCTGCGTCGCCGCCGCCGCCGTGCCCCCCGGCGCGCGCAGCTCCGGCGCCACGTACGACAGCGCCGACAGGGCGCCGCTGCGGAGCGCGCACGCCGCGCTGCCCAGCTTCTTCGACTGCGCCGTCTTGTGCGCGCCGGCGACGAGCCGGGCGAGGCCGAAGCCGGAGACGTGCGGGCGGAGCTCGTCGTCGAGCAGGATCTTGGACGACTTGATGCAGCCGTGCACGTACCGGCGCGGGCTGCACTCGTGCAGGTATGCCAGCCCCCTCGCCGCGCCCTGCACGATGGACAGCCTCACCGACCACGGCAATGGCGTTGGCGAAGCCGTCGGGCCACCTGATTCCAAGAAGCTATTCAGTCGTAATATCTCTGGATCAAATGCAACCTCAAGTCTAGCCATTAATAAGACGAGATTTCGGCGGCACGTTACCGTGGAGGGCGGAGTGGAGGGAGCCATTGCCGAGGTAGTCGTAGATGAGCAGCTTCTCGTCTGGGGCGTAGTAGTATGCGCGGAGGCGGGCGACGTTGGGATGGCGCGCGCGGCCGATGGCGGCAGCCTCGGCCTCGAAGGCACGGCGCCGGCGCCACCCGGACTCGGTGCCGTCGCCGTCGTCGGGCTCGCTGAGACGTCGGACGGCTACGGCGGTGCCGCGACCGGGGACGACCCTGTACACGATGCCGCCGCGGCTCTTCCCCACGACGTAGGCAGACGCGCGGAGCAGCTCTTCCAGCTCCATCCCGAAACCGTCGTCCACCGCCACGAACAGCTCCCCCTCCTCCCCGCCGCCGCGCCGCTCTTCAGTGCCGGCGAGCGTCACCGCCGCGCTCTTCTCCTTGGTCGACGACTCCTTGTCCTCGTTCCTGGTCGTTGCAGCGCACCGCCTCCGGCACTGCCACTGCAGCACTAGCCCGGCGACGATGGCCGCCACCACAATGACGGCAAGAATCGGCACCGTGGGCGACGACCGACGCTTCGGCGGCCTCCCAACCTCCGCCGCCGCACCAGGGTTCATGCCAGGGTTCGACTGCGGGATTCTTGGTTCCTCCCTCTCCCCGGCACACTCGATCTTGAGCGGAAACCCGCAGAGCCTCGGGTTGTCGTCGAAGGCGGTGGGGCCCTGGTTGACGAGCGAGCCCACCTGCGGGATCTCGCCGGCGAGGTCGTTCCCCCGGAGGTCAAGGCTGACGGCCACGGGAATGCCGCCGAACTCCGGCGGGATCCCGCCGACGAAATGGTTGTAGCTGAGGTTGAGCACGCCGGAGAGACGCGGAAGCCCCGCAATGGACGGCGGCAGCGTCCCGTTGAGCTGGTTGGAGGACAAGTCGAGGCGAGACAGGGACGCGAGCCTCCCAATCCCGGCAGGAATCTGGCCGGACAGGAAGTTGTGCGCCAGGTCGAGGGTGGTGAGCTTCTGCAGCGCGGAGATGGCGACCGGGATCTGGCCGGAGAGGCGGTTGGACGGCAGCGACAGCGTCTCGAGCTCGGAGAGCAGGGAGAGCTCGGAGGGCAGGTAGCCCGCGAGCGAGAGGTTGGCGAGCTCCACGCCGGCGACACGCCCCCCGCCGCCGTCGACGCAGGTGACGCCGGCCCAGCCGCAGGGGTCGGGGTCGGCGTCCCTCCAGGTGTCCAGGCCGCTGCCAGGGTCATCGGTCACCGCGAACTTGAGCGCGAGAAGCGCCAGGCCGTCCGTGTTCAGCGCGGCCGCCGCCACGGCCACGGCCGCCAGCAGCGCCGCCACCGCCACCACCCGCACGGCCGCCATTTCGACGGGAGAAAGAACTCGTATCTGCCCCTCGGAATAGCTCGCACTAGGCTACGACAACAGCCCTGCCATTTCTTGGGAGTACGTGGGGTTGCAGCACAGAAGAGGGGAAGAAGAGGACAGCCGAGAGACTGGGGAACCGGGGGGCACTGGGTTTAGGCCGGGGAGTGAGATTTTACTTGGGAAATGACGGAAATGGGCACCTGGAGGATAGTGTCTGCTCTGCTGTTTCGCGTTGGGGTTCTAGGGGTGTGTTTGGTTCCTTGCATAGCTTCACGCTGCATCGTATGCACCATCCTGGCTGAGTCTAGCCTGGCTAAGCTGATGCAAAGAAGAGTTGAGATGTATGTTTGGTTGTGTGCATACCATGGGGCAGGCCAATGTGAGAAGTTGTTTGCTAGGCTGTACCAGAAATCGGTATGTACTTCGTCAAAGCACGACGATGAACGAATTATTTCTGGCCAAGCCCGTAATTAATCCTCGTGAGCCTGCACCACTAGTGCCTCGTGACGCCACCGTGGCTGCGGACGGTCGTCCCGAGCCGGCACAGGCTCGCCTCCCCATCCGATGCAGCCCCTGCAAATTACACGCTGGCGAGCAGTGGCGCATGGACGCCTGGCGGTAGGGTCACGGCGACAATGGAACTCAGACCGCTGGAGAAAGAGGGAGCTCGGCCAGCGGGGTTGAGGCAGACGAGGGAGCTCGGATTGGTGGCGCAAGAAGGAGCTCCATCCGCCGCCGCCACCGCCGGCGGCGGCTGCTTGTTGCTGGACATCGATCTGATCTGATGCGTGAGCAGAGGAAAGAGAGATTGGGGAGGCTACGGTGGCAGTTTCAAAGTAATTCTTGAAAACATCAGGGGCAATCGCACGTACCGTTTGTTTTAAGTGAAAGGCGTGGGTGCAGGCGCGAGGCTGCATCAGCGATACGCCCAATTCTGGCGTTCCTCTCAGCCTGGCTGAGAGGCCTTTTTCTGCATTAGTTGGGCCAGGCTGAGGAGCCCATGCAGGAAACCAAACGGGCTGAACTTTGCATGCCTGATGCGGGCCAAGTGCGAGCCACCCAACCAAACACGCCCTAGGTTATTTGGGGCCTACATGAGGGGCATTTCGGGGATGGAGATTCGAACCGCGCACGGGGAGCTGCGCTGGTGGGGGGAGGGGGAGGGGTGAGGTGGGCTTGGCTGGTGGATTCGATCGAAGCTCTTTGCCCGGGGCGACTTTTGCTAAAGTACAGTAATTAAGCGTGTTGGCATGTGGGAAATCTCAAGGATTAGTAGTTTAGAATCCCCAGGATTAACGTTGATATCATACTAGTAGTAGTGCTGTTCTGCTGCAGTGAGTGGCTACTCCTGAGGCTGTGCGCGGGCCCCCTGCTGGATTCGAGCCTCTCGTTTGAATTTATGCACGCGCCGGCACATGGTACAGGGGCTGTGTGTGGGGTCCTGTTTGCATTTGATTAGTGGCTCATGGTGTCTGCTTATTACAGTTCCGTAACGAGGACTAAAGAAACTTAGGTATGTTTACGATTTTCAAATCTGTGACCAAGGCACTCCGTATAGGCTCTTAGGCTGACCCCAATACAGGAAACTTCAGCGGGAACTTCGGGTTCAACTCAGCAAAAGATACTACGTGGCATTGATTTAATGAAGAGAGAGAGTTTTAGAGGAACTTACATGGTTACCGAAACATTGCACCAGATACAAGAAATTTTAATGCTGATTGGTCACGTGTGGGCCGGCCGGAACATAGGGCTGCGTACGGGATATTTTTAATGCTAATTGGAGAATTTTTTAATGCTAATCTTTGCTGAGTTGGATCAAAGTTCCTGCTGGAAGTTCCTTTGCATTGGGACCAGCCTTAGGATGTGTTTGGTAGGGTAAATGGAGGATGCATGGAGGCAAAATTTTCCAATTCGATGCACTTTTGCTTGTTTGGTAGGGTGTATGGGCTCACTTAGCTCATCTCATGCATAAAAGGGCCCTCAGTCATGCTCATCTCATGCACCCCAGACATGGGGCATGGAGGCAGCTATGATGGCCCTGACCCTCAAAAAAGTTCACAATTTCAATATTTGTTTAAATTTTTGAAAATGTTTAGAATGTCAAATATGTTTAAATTTTCAGAAATTGGTCAGACTTTCAAAAACTGAAAAATTTAAAAATGTTTGGAATTTCAAATAAATCAAAATTTGTTTGAATTTTTATAAATATTCAAAATTTTGTTTATTTTTTAAATCATAATTTTAATTTGTTACTTTTTTTGAAAAGAATATCAAAATATCAAAAATTATTTAATTTTTTAAAATGTTTAAAATTCAATTTTTTTTTAAAATTTTCAAAATATGTTCAAATTTTTTTTCACGCTTATTCAATTTTGTTCACCATTCAAATAAATATCCGGAAATCAAAATTGTTCAGCATGTCTAAACACATGCAGGCTACCAAACAAAGTCTCAGCTCAGCATGTCTCTGATAGAGGCGAGGGGCCCGATCTTTCGATGAGATGGTAACTATCGATTTGGTGGAGACGACTTTGACGATTCGACTACAAACATGCACGACGTTGCGCCTTAGCAATCGCTAAACCAATTTCCAGGGGTTACTGACGATGCCAGAAGCACGATCAGCCTGACCACGAAGGTCTATTCCTACATGCAATCGAAGAACAAGCAAGAATATGATAAAGCAATCTGAATATTGCAAATATAGATGAAGTATTGATAAAGATGGGGATCCGTAAGCGGTTTTGGTCTGGTCGTTGGACAAAAACAAAATACACGAAGTTGCAATGGCTAACTTTTGACTAAACAAATCCCAAAGAAAAAGCTACTAGATGGATCTACTTATATAGGAGCAAGGGGTGGCGGCCAAGGAGGTGGAAGGACGTCCCAAGGCAGCCTAAAACTAACCCTAGGTCGTACAAGGCTGATGGGCCCAAGTGGAGGTGATGCAACACCTTTGGACTTGTAATTTGACTCGGATTCTGCTGCAGCATCAGATTGTTTCGTCGATATCTCAACGCTCCAGACGAATTTGAAGATGAATCCAATTGGGTTGGAAAGTGTACGAAATCTAGTTTCCAACAAAAAAAAAAGAATCACCCAATTCGGAGTCCGTATGAAGGAGTTCTTGCCGTTTTGAGTCAGGTATGTCTGTTCAGTCCGAATCTGGATGCAGAACGTGAGAGGCTTGGACTCTATCTTCTCTTGGCCCAAAAGTGACGTGAGAGAACTTTTTGAACATCACCTAAACTTCTTTTTTTCCCTTATCTTCATATGTGGATTGTACAAATGTCCCATACACCTGGAATTAGACATGGCACAAAAGTGTGTGAAGTATTTTTGTCCTGGATGACATAAATAAATTATTGCATAGTTTGCATTAGAAATCACCTCACAAATATACATGTATGCAATATTTTTGGTCGTATCCAAGGTAGTCATGTCCTCATCATCCTCCCTTTCTTGAAAATAAAGCCGTCCTCGGCGTTGCTTAATCTGAAATGTGGGTAAGAAAATAGACAAGGTGTACATGTTGTATATGTATATGTCATCCATTTTTACTTCCCTTAATTTTCGCACATATAACACATGTATAGATGAGTAACTTCCGTAGTTTATAAAATATAAAGCCAAAATATTATCACAAGAAGTAGAAGGCATGAAAATATTGCAACTCAGTTTGCACAAATAAGTGAAGCTCTTATTCATATCAAAAGATTGACATTGTTCATCATTAAACCATCCCAACATTGGTGAATAAACCTTACTTGCATGAAATTCACAGGCTACAACATGCCTAAATAAGCAAACATGCAATAAGTCATTTGACATAGAATCGTCACCAAGATTAGAGGTCATATCAAAATGATTAAACATTGGCACAATAATTTTCAAATTTATTTTATCCAAATCTGATTTATTCTCTAATTCACATGATTCTTTTGCATCAACAGTTAATTCAATGGGTGCACTCAAAATTGTTGGTATTTTAGTTGTTTGATCACATGACGCATTCATGACAGTAACATGATTATCTAAACTAGGTGGTGTGCTCAAATCAACAGGTAATTCAATACATGATGTATTCAAGTTAACTAGATATGCATCATCCTCATGTGAAGTTATATCATCATTGGTTTTACTGTTACCTTGTCGCAAAGACGTAGCTGATGTAGGTACGGACGATGACAATGTATCATACACTTTAGATGATGTCACGCTCACAATTGGAGGGGTGGCTACTCTAGTAGGTGCAATGGCGGAGGAACCAACAAGTGGTGGTGAGCATGAACTGGAATAGTAGTTGTTGTAGTCACACAATGCATCCTCCTGTATTTGTCTCTCAAAGGTACAAGCACGAACATACATACCAGTAATGCAACGAGGAATATACTGAAATCTTGCGCGAATATCATGGTTCAAACCACCAAAAAATCTATTCATTGTATCATCCTTAGATTCTTCTATGTCACAATGATGCATATAAGATTTGAACTCTTGATAGTAAGCATGAACAGTGTTACTGCCTTGTTTTAATTGTTCCAATTTGCGAAGCAATTCACGGCGATAGTAAGGAGGAAAAAAATGTTTTCTCATTACAGCCTTCAAATCTTTCCAAGTTGTGGGTTGGTTATCAATATTCTTCTTACAACGCACACTCCACCAAACAGAAGCAAAACCAGTAAATACTCTAGTGGCAGCTCGTAATCTCTCAAGTTCAGAAAAATGATGGTGACTAAAAACTTTTTCTACCTCAAGTTCCCAAGCTAGATAAATAGCAGGATTAAATCTACCCTCAAATGACGGTAAAGAAATAACTTGACCATGTGCTTGTGTGTGTTCTCCCACGTCTCGTGATGGTGAAGATGTATCCGTCATCCAAGAACTTCTGTCTCCGGTACCTGTCATGATTAGTAGAAACAAGAAACAAAATTCGAGAATAATGTTCCTATGAACTACTCGGATGTGGTGGTAAAGCGCTC
Organism: Secale cereale; assembly: GCA_902687465.1. Classification (NCBI taxonomy): domain Eukaryota; kingdom Viridiplantae; phylum Streptophyta; class Magnoliopsida; order Poales; family Poaceae; genus Secale; species Secale cereale. The sequence goes on from LR738712.1 coordinate 517,247,691, forward strand.
ACAGTAAAGCAAATATCAATATCTTACAAGTTCTTACCATGCAGCAGGTGGTGATAGGCAACCAGCGGTGTCAAATAACTCCAAAGGTTGAGTAAAGCGATTGCCAGGTGAACATAAATATGCACGGTGTAGAAATATGTGGAGCTGGGTTGGCTATATATGGTAGCAAAAGATTAGCAACAATCAATTCAGAGATGCACTGTTGAATAAACGCTCAACGACGGTACCGTGCTGGTCCTAGGCTAGACCGACTAGAGACGCGAGCCTAGAACACTAATGAGGTCACGGTGAATTCAACTAAGAGATTGACTCTAATAGATCCGAATTTTGTCTTTTTTTCCTTTTTTTTTCTCCTCACACTTTTTTCTTTTTCTTTTTTCTCACACTTTTTTTCTTTTTTCTTTCTCTCCTATTTTTTTACTATTTTTTTCTTTCTCCCTCTTTCCAAGACAAACTAGATAAGATGCAGATTGGATCAAACAAATATGCGAATAACTTCAACTCTTCAAGTATGATTGTGACAATGAACGATGGGTAGCACGAGATGGAAATTGATGGATGAGGTGGTGGACAGCGGAAGGGATAACGATGCAACGGCGACGTGACTAATGTGAACAGAACTCGAAACTCTAACAAACTAGACACTAAGACCAGCAACTCGACACGACGATGCAACCGATAATTCAATAATGCAAACAATGAAAAGAAAATTGCAAAGGCTCAGACTGGCTAGGACAAAGGATGAATAGATCTAACTTAAATAAATCTAATCTAGGAATAACTGGAAATTCTCACCGAGCAACCTGAAAACTGATACCACTTGATAGAGGCGAGGGGCCCGATCTTTCGATGAGATGGTAACTATCGATTTGGTGGAGACGACTTTGACGATCCGACTACAAACGTGCACGACGTTGCGCCTTAGCAATCGCTAAACCAATCTCCAGGGGTTACTGACGATGCCAGAAGCACGATCAGCCTGACCACGAAGGTCTATTCCTGCATGCAATCGAAGAACAAGCAAGAATATGATAAAGCAATCTGAATATTGCAAATATAGATGAAGTATTGATAAAGATGGGGATCCGTAAGCGGTTTTGGTCTGGTCGTTGGACACAAACGAAATACACGAAGTTGCAATGGCTAACTTTTGACTAAACAAATCCCAAAGAAAAAGCTACTAGATGGATCTACTTATATAGGAGCAAGGGGTGGCGGCCAAGGAGGTGGAAGGACGTCCCAAGGCAGCCTAAAACTAACCCTAGGTCGTACAAGGCTGATGGGCCCAAGTGGAGGTGATGCAACACCTTTGGACTTGTAGTTTGACTCGGATTCTGCTGCAGCATCAGATTGTTTCGTCGATATCTCAACGCTCCGGACGAATTTGAAGATGAATCCAATTGGGTTGGAAAGTGTACGAAATCTAGTTTCCAACAAAAAAAGAATCACCCAATTCGGAGTTCGTATGAAGGAGTTCTTGCCGTTTTGAGTCAGGTATGTCTGTGCAGTCCGAATCTGGATGCAGAACGTGAGAGACTTGGACTCTATCTTCTCTTGGCCCAAAAGTGACGTGAGAGAACTTTTTGAACAGCACCTAAACTTCTCTTTTTCCCTTATCTTCATATGTGGATTGTACAAATGTCCCATGCACCTGGAATTAGACATGACACAAAAGTGTGTGAAGTATATTTGTCCTGGATGAGATAAATAAATTGTTGCATAGTTTGTATTAGAAATCACCTCACAAATATACATGTATGCAATATTTTTGGTCGTATCCAAGGTAGTCATGTCCTCATCAGTCTCAGCGCATACATCGCTGCCAAACAACAACAACTGCATGGACTCAACATGTCTACACTTAGCATGTATGAAAGGAGAACAACTAGGCTAGGTCCATACATGCTACCAAACAGAGCAATCCGGCCCCTACACGCCTGCGGTATACGACGGACAAACCAAACGACGAAGAACAAAATCCATGAAATTTTAACGCGAAAAACCCCTTCAACACGAAGGGAAAAAAACATGGATGTCAGCCAACAAATCTTCACTATATTGAAGAAGGTTACTGTTGAAAATATGAACAATTTACCGTATGATTTTATTAACGAAAATAGTAGATAAAACATGACTATTATAATAGAGATAAGACAAGTCATGCAACCTAACAAAGAGCATGCAAATAGCATATGAACCCGTGCATATGGACGAAACATATCTAGGACAGAAGCTAGAACAAGAAACTGTAGCAGGATCTCGAAGAAAAGAACACAAGCATAGCATGTATTGAGCTGTGGGAGTAACTGGGGTTGGCATTGATGTTGTCATCGAAGAAGTTGTGACGTCGGGGAAGAAGTCGTCGTTGGGGAAGTGGTCGTCAACATACGTGATGAAGAGGTCAGTAGTCGCGCAGAGCGCTCCCGGAAAACTTTATCACCCTTCTCTCGTATAGGACTCAAAATGGCGGAGTTTCGGAGGCCTACTGTCCCAACCTGCAGTGCACGCCGCAAACCGAGATAGGAAAGAACCTAGCAGCAACTCAGAGATTGGAACTCGATGGCGTGAGGAAGACGATGTTCTGGAGTGTCTCTCTATAGAGGAGCGACCTCTCTTCTGTAGGCACATGAGTAGGAGGCGTACCGGCGGCGATGGGAGGTGAAGCAAAAGAGGGAGATGGAACGAATTTAGACAACGGCTCGGCTCATTCCCGCAAAAAAATTTCAGCTCCCGTGTAACGTTTCGTATACCAGTCGTGCGTGGCAAAATTTAGACAACGACTCGGCTCACTCCCGCAATCAGCGGCGAGGCATGGCGTGGCGAACAGGGCGACGGAGGAGGAGTGTGGATATTTCTCTTGTTCTCATGCTCATACATGTGGGGAATCAAACCTCCGTTAAAAGAAGGTCCAACTCCTACCAAACTAGCAATGTGGGACTACACTTTAGTACCACATCTTTCCTTGCACGAATGAGCTAAGTGGGCCTCTGGGAAGGAATTATGAAAATGCTATTGGGTTGACCCATAAATAGATCAAATTCGAGCAAACCCCCCACCAGATCCGAGTGACACACAAAAATTGCCTTTGCTTTCAAAACATTGTTTATATACTGGTATTGTAGTGGAGACTGTTAAGCTGAATTTTCACCTAAAACTCTATGCTACACTAGTAAGCAACTTGAACAGTGGATCGAGCCTTGAACTTTAAGATTTCTGTGAATCTGGCTTCACACAAAGTCCTGACCATACTAGGCAACCGTGGGACTTCCCCGCGGGTGGAGCTTATGCGTCATACTTCAAGGCCTTTCATGAGTTTACTAGAGAGCACCCAACTCTCATAGATTGCGAAGTTTAACAATTCGAATCATATAGGAGTGTTCTTCAAAAGATGTTCCGCATGACAACATCTCTGCTTAAATAGGCCACTTAGAACACATTAACATATACATCAACTTGTCATGCATATTACGAGAGTATTGCATCTTCGTGGAGTGGGATTATTAATAGTAAGTGACAGTGTCCTGGACTAGGGAGTCCCAACCTAGTTGGCCCACAGTCCACGGGCCAAGTTTATTGCCCATCGTACTCATAAGGAAGGACTCTGGATGCCTCGCACTTTGATGTGACTGAGATGGACTCTGCCGAAGACTTGATGTATACTCCAAGTATAGCTTCGACTGTCGCCATGTGCCTCTCTAGATTAGCAACCTACCATGTGTTACCCTGGATACCCCCAGTGTCTATATAAGGTGTGGGGGTAAACATTGTCTCCTCTGTCCCTTGTTACCCATAGATCAGAGATCCACAACTCGTGAACCCTACCCCGGGGTCTGTCGGTTTTAGAACCAATATTGGTGCTTTCATTGGGAATTTCACTGTGCGGTCGATAAAAGGGTCAATGGCTCATCTATAGATCAACTACATGACTGGCTACTGTGACATCTTTGTTCCCGGTTAGCTCTTTGTGTTCGGCAGCATGGTTTTGCACACTGATTCGACGGGCCACCTCACGTAGATCGAAAAAATCGCTCCGGATTAGGTCGTCACGTTCGGGAGTTTGGAGTACACCACATATTCACGTGGTGATCTCGTTCTTTCCGGTTGGGCACTAGGTCAGATCGAGAACCAGTCGGTCACCATGGACATGATCCTGAGGCCGACCTCCGACCTGGACTACGTAATGGGCCCCCTTGCAGAGTCAGCCCTAGCTGAGGAGCCGATCATTGCATCGCCAGCTGAGGACCTTGTCCTCACATTGGGCCCCAACCTCGATCTGAGTCCGAACACATAGCTCGCATCAAGTGCGGATCCAATCTCTCTAGATGGTGGTCCAGAGTCACCTTGGCCAACCAACTCGCCGATCATGCTTCAAATTAGCCCGGCCTATAGCTAGGCCATGAACTCCGAAGACCTATCTCACCTTAATGAGATACTGAATCGCATTCATAATTTATCAATCTCAAACAATCATCCCTCGGTCTCTGACAATATCGGACTTAATGCCGACGATAGGGAAATTTATGTCCCACCCACCACCCACGTGTTGGACTACGTCTTCGAGGAGTCCACTGACATGGATGAAGATGTCGGCGCCACACTCGAAGCAGCCACACCCTTAGCTCAAACAAGCAAATGGACCGCAATGTTTACTTATGACGTATATGTGGTGGATACCCCAAAGAATCCCTCAATACATAGTCGCCGACACCCTAAAGGTACTGGCGTTGGACCCAGCGGGCACAACACAAGCGATGCTGATAACGACGCCACTACCAATGATGTCGAAGACCAGGGAGAGGACATTCAAGCCTCCCCAGGTCAGCAAAAACAGACCCGAAGGAGTACCTGAGGACGAAGACCCCGACGATCTTTTCGATGGGGCCAGTAGCAACTATTTACCCAAATGCGAGGAGTACGAGAGCCTCGGACCCGAGGACTACATAGTCCCTAAAGACCCATACGAGCAAGAGCGGTTCGGATGGGGCCTAGTGGCCACCACCAGGAGCACGAGAAAGAAGTAGCAACAGCTGCACGCTGACCAAGACCGACTCAATGACAAATGGATGGAGGTCCTCGCAGCCGAGCAGGAACTCGACGATCAGCGCTACCAAATCCTTGATACGTCCATTTTGCATCATGCTTTTATGTTGATATTTATTGCACTAGGGGCTGTTATTACACATTATGTCACAATACTTATGCCTTTTCTCTCTTAACATGAAGAGGGAGAATGCCGGTAGCTGGAATTCTGAGCTGGAAAAGGAGCAAACACTGGGGACCTATTCTGCACAACTCAAAAAGCCCTGAAACTCCACAAAACTCCGTTTCAGAAAATATAAAAATATCTGGCCAAAGAGGTAAAGGTGGTGGGTGTGACGCCCGGATAGTTAAGCTACAGTAACCCTCCGCTAATGATGCCACGTCAGCACGATTATTGTTACTAATCTTGCGATGATACAAATCCCGTTCAAATTTCAAATTTGAAATCACGTCGAACAGTTAAAGTTTCCAAAACAATAAAACTAAAGTGTTCTGAAAGTGACAAATAATTCATAAGTAATATTGGTGGTGAAACCCCATTTTTTTTATGAAATATTCCAATGCACTAAAGAAATTAAAACAGTAGCTAAAACCATTAATTAAATGCCTTTTATATTTGGTAAAATCCTAAACTATATTATTTTGGGGATAAACCTTTTTGTGGGTGTGACATAATTTGTAACATCAATTTAGGTGCCACTTTGGTATTTTAATATTATTATAATAATTAGGAGCTAAAACAAAACAGAAAAGAAAATAAGAAAAAGTAAAACAAAACAAAATCAAACAAAAGAAAGGACCCCCCCCTGCTGGACCGCGGCCCAGATGGCCATTGGGCCAACCAGACTGGCCCAACCGGCCACCTACTTCCCCCCTCGCTCCCTTATCCCCACATCGCCCGCTCGTCTCTTCCCCCCGATCTGGATCGAGATCGAGGGGCAAGGACCCGTCGTCCCCAGCACCACCGCTGGATCCGCGCCGCGCCATCGCCGGACTGCCTCCCCTATGCCGTCACTGTCTCCGTCCTCCTCCTCAAGCACGGCTGCCCCGTCCCTACGAACCCCGGTGAGGCCCTCGGCCTCCTCCTCCCCTTGCTACACTTGCGAAGCTCGCACGCCGTCCGCGCCCATGACCTGGCTCCCTCCCCGCGCCGCGCCCTCCTCGCCTTGCTCCGCGTCGGCGCCCTGTCCGGCACCGCGGCCCGTTGCTGCGCGCCTGCCTCCTTGAAGACACGCCGCGCCGGGCCTCCCACCGCGGCCTCGCCCCGTCCAGCAAGCCGACGCGCGCGCCCGAATCGGCGCCGTCCCCGCCTTGCTCCGACCGCCCCTCCCCCGCGCCCTGCCCGCGCGCTGCCGACGCCTCCCTCACCCGTCGGCTCCGCCCCCTGCCCTGCAATCCCCTGCCTCGCCAGCTCCCCGGCGCTCCGTTTCGCGCCTCGCCTCGAGCTCCTGGCCGCCCCGTGCATCAGCTGCTGCTGCTCCATAACGGCCCCGCCATGGCCGTCGCCTGCTTGGCCTCGCCTCGGGGCCGCCTCTTGCCTCGCTCGCCTTGCCGCCCCCGCTTGCTACCCCCAACCACCGCCGGCCTCTCCTACCGCCTACCGACGCTCGCCGGTCCGGTGCCGCCTCCGGCCGTGCGCCTGGCCGCCGGCGCCCCGCCGGCGCGGTGCCCCGCCGGCGCCGTGCCCCGTTGCTGGCTTGGGCGAGCGGTGCCCAGCGCCCAGCGCCCAGCGCCCTCTTACCCGTGCCCGCTAAGGCCTAGGGCCTATGACACGTGGGGCCCGGCCCAAAAACGGTTAGATAGATATTAAAAAAAAGAATAAAATAAATAAATAAATAAATAATAAAATATTAATTAATTAATTATAGAATTAATTAACTTAATTAATCTTAATTAGCTTAACCTAAATTGCTAATCAACCTAATTAATCTGTTAGTTAATTAGTTAGTACTAACAGTCTATGACAGCGGGACCCACGCATCAGTTTGACCCAGTCAACAATCCTGTTGACTGCTGACGTCATGCTGACATCAGCATGCACTATTCTGGATAATGTTCTATTAAATTAATTAATTAAATTCCAGAAATTAATAAAAACTTTAGAAAATCATATCTTTTAAACCGTAACTCGGATGAAAATACTTTATACATGAAAGTTGCTCAGAACGACGAGACGAATCCGGATACGCGATCCGTTCGTCCGCCACACATCTCTATCATACCGAACCCGCAACTTTCCCCCTCCGTTTCATCCGCCCGAAAACGCGAAACACCGGGAATACTTTCCCGGATGTTTTTCATCCTTGCCAGTATCACCTCCTACTGCGTTAGGTCACACGTAGCACCGCGTATTTCCATGTTATGCTTTGTGATGCTATTGTTTGCTCTGTTATTTATTTGTTTCCCCTTCGTTCCTTATTTTCGGTAGACTCCGATATTGTGATAACCCCGAGACCATTGATGCTTCGGTGTTCGACTACGGCTACGATTCCGAAGATTCCTTTCGTCTGCAGGGCTTCCAGGCAAGCCCCCCCCTTTGATCACCAGATATCGCCTACTCTTCTCTCTACTGCTTGCATTAGAGTAGTGTAGCATGTTACTGCTTTCGATAATCCTATTCTGCTGCATAGACTGTCTTTGTTGCTATCACTGTTCATACTTTACCTGCAATCCTAAATGCTTAGTATAGGATGCTAGTATTCCATCAGTGGCCCTTCACCCTTGTCCGTCTGCCCTGCTATTCTATCGGGCCGTGATCACTTGGGTGTGATCACGGGTATATATTACATACACATATACATGATACATGAGGTGACTAAAGTCGGGTCGGCTCATTGAGTACCCGCAAGTGATTTGATGTGGGGGATGAAAGGACAGGTGGCTCCATCCAGGTAGTGGTGGGCCTGAGTTCCTGACGGACCCCAAGTGGATCTTTATGGCGGAGCGACAGGGGCAGGTTGAGACACCCAGTCGAGAGGTGGCCTGGCCCTGGTCGTTGTCCGCGGTGATTTTCATAATAACACGATTAACGAGTTTGGATATTTGATCTGAGTCTGGCCATTTGGTCTATACGCACTAACCAGCTACGTGGGAATAGTTATGGGTACTCGACGTCGTGGTATCAGCCGAAGCCTTCTTGACGTCAGCGACTTAGCGGCGCGCGCCGGGTTGGACCGCGTAACGCAACTTCCTTAGTAATGGAGGTTGCTAGGTCTGCTCACCGGCCGCGTACGCAACGTGCAGGTGTGCGTTGGGCGATGGGCCCGGACCCCTGCGCGCCTAGGACTTAGACCGGCGTGCTGACCTCTCTGCTGTGCTTAGGTAGGGCTGCGACGTGTTGATCTTCCGAGGCCGGGCATGACCCTGGAAAGTGTGTCCGGCCAAATGGGATCAAGCGTGCTGGGTTATGTGGTGCACCCCTGCAGGGAAGTTAATCTATTCGAATAGCCGTGTCCCTCGGTAAAAGGACGACCCAGAGTTGTATTCCGACCTCATGACAACTAGAACCGGATACTTAATAAAACACACCCTTACCAGTGCCAGATACAACTCGGTGGTTGCTCTCTCACAGGGTGATGTGCGGGAGGATCGCCGAGTAGGTTATGCTGTTCGATGTTACTTGGTGAACTTACCATCTATTTCCCTCCTACTGCTTCAAGACGGAGGCTGCGGGACGCGAGGATACTTGTTACTTCCATATATTCTCTTCTACTGCTGCAAGATGGAGGTGGCTAGAAGCGTAGTCTTCGTTTGGATTAGCTATCCCCCTCTTATTCCCGCTTGCTGCAGTTCAGTCCACCGATATTACCCATATCATTGATTCCATTGCATTTGTAGTATAGATCCTTGCTTGCGAGTACTTTGGATGAGTACTCACGGTTGCTTTTCTCCCCATTTTCCCCCTCTTGTTCCTTCTTCTCGGATGATGCAACCAGATGGTGGAGCCCAGGACCCAGAAGATCCAGAGGAGGTTCCTACGTGAAGTTCGGTTTCGAGGAGTAGTTAGGAGGTCCCAGGCAGGAGGCCTTGCCTTTTCGATCGTTGCTATATTTGTGCTAGCCTTCTTAAGGCAGTCTTGTTTAACTTATGTCTGTACTCAGATATTGTTGCTTCCGCTGACTCTTGTGTTTTCGAGCTTTTGTATTCGAGCCCTCGAGGCCCCTGGCTTGTAATATAAAGCTTGTATTATTTTAATTTGTGTCTAGAGTTGTGTTGTGATATCTTCCAGTGAGTCCTTGATCTTGGTCGTACACATTTGCGTGCATGATTAGTGTACGGTCAAATCGGGGGCGTCACAAGTTGGTATCAGAGCCGACTGCCTGTAGGAATCCCCCTTTCCAACTCCTTGGCCGAAGTTGAGTCTAGTCTTTGAAAAACAAATTTACTACTCCCTCTGTTCACTTTTGTAAGTCCGTTAGGACAGCTGAAACTGCACTATATTAGGTGTTGTCTTAAATGTCTAAAAGGTCTTATAAAAGTGAACGGAGGGAGTAACTTGTTGTGTGGCTTACGGGCCCACAACACCAATGGGTGGTATTAGGATCCTTTACTCCTCGTCTATACTCTGGGACTCTTATCTCTCTTCCATTCGGGATAAATGAATTTTGCTAAACCTAACATTAGGATCTCGTTATCACTTTCACCCGGAGAGCACCTTATGATCGATGATCGTCTGCTGCACCAGAAGACCCTGAAGATACTCTCCGCTGTTAACCCGAGAACTTGTGCTCATCACCTTTGCAATTCACTGTCACCGATATATCCCTATGGATATCGGTATGCCCTTGGCATTCTCACGACCATTCCTCGTCGCTCTTGTTGTTACAAGATGCCTCGAAATATTCTCCGTTGTCTCGAGAATCCTTTGAGTTTACTGTCTGGCAGTTTTATTTCGCATAAAAACCCTCACGGTTATTTCCTCACATTTATCGAGGACCCGTTCTCCTTGATTGTTCATTTGTCTCCCAAAATTCTTCGGAATACCTTTCGATGTTTCGAAAATCCTCTGTAGGCTGTTACTCTTGAAATTCTTGCCTGCTTGCATTATGGTTAATTCCATATGACTAGTAGTCTTCGTCAATATCGCTTGACTTAGCTATTTTTGAACCTATTGATTCAATGTGTGCGTGTGCACGAAGTCATCAGGTTATCCTTTTTAACATTATCTTTTCGGCTCAGACGTCATTCCGGACATGAGTTGGTTCTCGGCAATTCAAACCTTTATTGATTGCCCAGCTAAGTGTTTTCAACTTATCCATCCTTGATCAGAGCGTCTGCTTCTGATCCTTCATCTTGGAAATCATAATTTCTTTCTAATTAAGCATCAGACTAATCATGTGATTATTGAATCTGATGCCTCTGCAATCTTTCTTCCTCTGAGTGAGTACCGATACTCACATCAGCTCCGTTGTGGATCGCCCGATCCATTGTAGGATTGTTTTCCGACAGTGTCCATCATATTCAATCACCTTGTGAGTTCTTCCCCTGATACATAATGCCTTTGGTAAATTGTGTCCTCTACTTGGCCAACCATGCTCTGCTTTCGAGCTGGTGTATTTACTTTTGAACTTGTGGTATATGCTACTAAGCTGCCCGATGGGTTGAACCTATGCCTTCCCCTAATCCGTGAAAACCCGAAAGTTTTCACAAGTCTTACTCTTCCGGTGTTCTACCAGATAAAATCCCAACACTACCGTTTTATCAAAGCGAGAGGGAATGAAATGTTATGCATTAAAGAAGTGGGAGTCGACCTTGAGCTTTTGTTCATGCCCATGGAAACGATGTAGACCGTCTCAGAAGCTTCTTGCAAGATGATTTTTCATCTAAATAATTCTTTCGGTGTCAATAAATTAGATCCCTTGCAGTTATGGTTCCGACCATGCTGTCCTTATTCAATATATCTGGGATAAATCCATTCCACGCCTCGCCAATTTTTGACAAGGTTACAGTATCTACTGTCATAGGTCAATGACCTAGTTCAACTTCTATCGTGTTCTACCTTCGAGTTTTACCCTCTGATATCTCGAGGATATCATGACTTTGCACTACACCGTTTGAGCTTTTGATGAAGTAATACCTTTGCTTGTCGTAAACACTCTACGGGTTCTAGGTTGCCGTCAACCGAGGACACCGTTTAGTAAATCAAATCCGCTCTAAAAATTCAACACCCCTAGTAGAAGTTACTGGGAAATTTTTAAACTCAACCTGGTTCTATTCCTAGACTATCGGGTACATCCCTTGTCTAGCTATCTTTGACTGTGCTACCTCGTCCTTCTTTGGTGCACAAATTCTTCAGAGATTGAGCACAACTTACGTCGAGCTTTCAGCATCTGGTTGCTTGTTCAGTAAGGCAACTTTGATTCCGAGCTTGCATCTTATATATTGATCCTATAACTTGCCACCTCGTCATTCCCTTACTTGTTGTCATTGATTGTTTGATTGTATTTTCTTGAAAACTCCCGACAATGTGTCGTGATCACCTTCAACACTTTGACTTCTTCGAGATGTCAACTGTGTTCATGATGAGAAATACCCTCCTTCCACTCGATGATTTTTTACTATCAACGACAACCCCCTTGTCTTCCTTTCTTCGCGAACTTGTCCACATTATGAATACAACTTGCTCTCCAGCTAGTGTTGTGTTCTGCATTGAAGTATTACTGTCTTTTATGTTGAGAATGTGGTGGGGATTGCTCCACCTCTTAGAGATTCTCGGTATGATGATACTTCTCACTATCACCCTTCTTCCTTGATCCCCGTGTTGTTTTTAACCGGGATACCATTATACTAACGATGCTGCTTGAGTTCTATACTTCTAGCAACCCTATTGCTATGAAGTTAATGACCGACAGTTTGTTTTTAGACTGTTGGTTATTGAATCGTCCCTCTAACATTGATCTTGCTGCTTAAGGTCATATTTCGGGCACACCTTCCAACTAATGATTAATGGTGTATGTTTTCCTCGAGCATACAACATTATATCATTTGAATTGATAAGTGTCGTCTTCTTGTTCACATTATTGTGGAAATCCCTCCGTTTGGAACTCTCGATGCATTATCGCTGAGCCCATCAGCCACCGCTTCGTCCTCTCCTTGGTTTAATGATGAACTATTGTTTCGGGAACCCGCTCCCATAGTTCATTCCCGAGAATCTTGCAATGTCATTTCGACGATTTGTGTTGCACCTTTTCTTCTCGAATATCCTGAGTCTGCGGTATCATGACACCAACCAGATCTGAATCTCGGTCAGATATGATGGCTGGGACAACTTTCTAGGAGTTATAACATTGGTCCTTTGATGACTCGGTAATATGATGTCATGCCTAGCACCCCTGGCTGGAGGACCTAACACTATAATCTCTTATGCAAGGATAACCATTCTTCCGGGAGGAAATCGTAAGACTTATTCTATAAGTTTTTCCTCATGAATCCTTTGTGTATCTAAGCCCGATCTTTGCTTCAAGACCATGCCAATGCTATCTCGAAGCATGTCTGGGGTACTCCAACTTTCAACAAGAGCATTTGAAGCCCAATGCTAAATAATTCTTGGTCAGTTATCCAAACACCGTTGTATGGGTAATATCTTGATTATTCCTTGCCTCTTTATCTAAATGGTTGGGTACTTGCTCTCCTACCCTGTCTGCCATGATTCTTCTTGTCCATGGGATGGATATACTCCTAATAATTGTGTGTAATCACAATTTTCCTTTCCATTTGTTTGTTTAACCTTTCCTTGAACTACATATAATCTAAGCAGTAATAATTCTCTGCTTCTGTAAACACCTTGTTGTACAACTCTGTCGGTAAGACCCTATTACCATGGTTGGTAACATTCTGGTAACCACCGATGGATGAGAACTTTGCCTATTGGTCCGCCTCGTTTCAACGAGCGGGAAAATTGGTTCTCTTCGTTCCCCGTCCTTTGTACCGACATTGTTGCCGTCATAGCTGACGAGCTATCCACTGACATGCCTCCCTGTCGAGGCTGTGCAAGATGTCACCACCCTTCCTATTTTCAACCCACATGGTGGGCCCATAACCCACAGGTCCACTGGATCGAAACCTGACTCTTCTTTACAACCCGGATTCTAATGTATCCTTTGCACCTAGCTTCGTATGTGATTCGTGAGGTAAATTCTATACCATTATTCATCTTGGAATCAAACACCATGTTATTCTCGTTGTGCATTGCCCCATTCCAGCTTCAGGTTAGGCATCGAATGACTGCCTACCCGTTTGAAACTGTGGTACCATCGCTTATTGTTCTCAATGCATTCACTGAAATACTACGCGTAGGGTACTTCGTGTATCACTTTCTGAATTCACTGTTAGATGCACATACTTCGTGGAGATGCGTTCTTCCGAAGTTTCCCCCTGGTCACGCTCGTAGGGCGATGGAGATCCCGAAGAAAGGATGACGACTTGATCACGATGACTTGAAGCAGAGAAATGAAGACATCAACGAAAGGGATCAACCTCTTCGAAAGGACAGCCAAGACCGAGAAGACTCGTTAGCTTTTCGCTACCAAGCACCTATTCCCCCCTACTCCACCGCTTAAATCTCGGGACGAGATTTCTTGTAGTGGAGGAGAATTGTGACGCCCGGATAGTTAAGCTACAGTAACCCTCCGCTAATGATGCCACGTCAGCACGATTATTGTTACTAATCTTGCGATGATACAAATCCCGTTCAAATTTCAAATTTGAAATCACGTCGAACAGTTAAAGTTTCCAAAACAATAAAACTAAAGTGTTCTGAAAGTGACAAATAATTCATAAGTAATATTGGTGGTGAAACCCCATTTTTTTTATGAAATATTCCAATGCACTAAAGAAATTAAAACAGTAGCTAAAACCATTAATTAAATGCCTTTTATATTTGGTAAAATCCTAAACTATATTATTTTGGGGATAAACCTTTTTGTGGGTGTGACATAATTTGTAACATCAATTTAGGTGCCACTTTGGTATTTTAATATTATTATAATAATTAGGAGCTAAAACAAAACAGAAAAGAAAATAAGAAAAAGTAAAACAAAACAAAATCAAACAAAAGAAAGGACCCCCCCC
>LR738712.1:517264467-517280412 GCA_902687465.1 Secale cereale
AGGGAAGTTAATCTATTCGAATAGCCGTGTCCCTCGGTAAAAGGACGACCCGGAGTTGTATTCCGACCTCATGACAACTAGAACCGGATACTTAATAAAACACACCCTTACCAGTGCCAGATACAACTCGGTGGTTGCTCTCTCACAGGGTGATGTGCGGGAGGATCGCCGAGTAGGTTATGCTATTCGATGTTACTTGGTGAACTTACCATCTATTTCCCTCCTACTGCTTCAAGACGGAGGCTGCGGGACGCGAGGATACTTGTTACTTCCATATATTCTCTTCTACTGCTGCAAGATGGAGGTGGCTAGAAGCGTAGTCTTCGTTTGGATTAGCTATCCCCCTCTTATTCCCGCTTGCTGCAGTTCAGTCCACCGATATTACCCATATCATTGATTCCATTGCATTTGTAGTATAGATCCTTGCTTGCGAGTACTTTGGATGAGTACTCACGGTTGCTTTTCTCCCCCTTTTCCCCCTCTTGTTCCTTCTTCTCGGATGATGCAACCAGATGGTGGAGCCCAGGACCCAGAAGATCCAGAGGAGGTTCCTACGTGAAGTTCGGTTTCGAGGAGTAGTTAGGAGGTCCCAGGCAGGAGGCCTTGCCTTTTCGATCGTTGCTATATTTGTGCTAGCCTTCTTAAGGCAGTCTTGTTTAACTTATGTCTGTACTCAGATATTGTTGCTTCCGCTGACTCTTGTGTTTTCGAGCTTTTGTATTCGAGCCCTCGAGGCCCCTGGCTTGTAATATAAAGCTTGTATTATTTTAATTTGTGTCTAGAGTTGTGTTGTGATATCTTCCAGTGAGTCCTTGATCTTGGTCGTACACATTTGCGTGCATGATTAGTGTACGGTCAAATCGGGGGCGTCACAGTGGGCCACCCACTGTCCACGAGGGTGGGGGGCGCACCCCTGGGAGCACCCCCCTGCCTCGCGGGCCACCTGGCAGCCCCCTGATGCCCATCTTCTTCTATATGAGGTGTTTTGACCTGGAAAAAAAATCATAAGGAGGCTTTCGGGACGAAGCGCCGCCGTCTCGAGGTGGAACCTTGGCGGAATCAATCTAGGGCTCCGGCAGAGCTGTTTTGCTGGGGAAACTTCCCTCCGGGAGGGGGAAAACGTCACCGCCATCATCACCAACAACTCTCCCATCTTGGGGAGGGTTATCTTCATCAACATCTTCACCAGCACGATCTCCTCTCAAACCCTAGTTCATCTCTTGTATCCAATCTTTGTATCAAAACCTTAGATTGGTACCTGTAGGTTGCTAGTAGTGTTGATTACTCCTTGTAGTTGATGCTAGTTGGTTTACTTGGTGGAAGATCATATGTTCAGATCCATTATGCATATTAATACCCCTCTGATTATGAACATGAATATGCTTTGTGAGTAGTTAAGTTTGTTCCTGAGGACATGGGAGAAGTCTTGCTATAAGTACTCATGTGAATTTGGTATTCGTTCGATATTTTGATAAGATGTATGTTGTCTTTTCTCTAGTGGTGTTATGTGAACGTTGACTACATGACACTTCACCATTGTTTCGGCCCAGAGGAAGGCTTGGGAAGTAATAAGTAGATGATGGGTTGCTAGAGTGACAGAAGCTTAAACCCTAGTTTATGCGTTGCTTAGTAAGGGACTGATTTGGATCCATATGTTTCATGCTATGGTTAGGTTTACCTTAATACTTCTTTTGTAGTTGCGGATGCTTGCAATAGAGGTTAATCATAAGTGAGATGCTTGTCCAAGTAAGGGCAGCACCCAAGCACCGGTCCACCCACATACCAAATTATCAAAGTAACGAACGCGAATCATATGAATGTGATGAAAACTAGCTTGACGATAATTCCCATGTGTCCTCGGGAGCGCTTTCCTTCGTATAAGAATTTGTCTAGGCTTGTCCTTTGCTACAAAAAGGATTGGGCCATCTTGTTGCACCCTATTTACTTTTACTGTTTGTCACTTGTTACCAATTACCTTATCACAAAACTAGTTGTTACCGATAATTTCAGTGCTTGCCGAAAATACCTTACTGAAAACTGCCTATCATTTCCTTCTGCTCATCGTTGGGTTCGACACTCTTACTTATCGAAAGTACTACGATAGATCCCCTACACTTGTGGGTCATCAAGACTCTTTTCTGGTGCTGTTGCCGGGGAGTGAAGCGCCTTTGGTTAGTGGAATTTGGTAAGGAAAAATTTATACAGTGTGCTGACATTTACTGTCACTTGCTACTATGGAACTTAATCCTTTGAGGGGCTTGTTCGGGGTATCTTCACCCTGACCAGTAGAGCAAAGAGTTGCTCCTCAACCTACTGAACCTACTGAAAATGTTTGATTTGAAATTCCTTCGGGTATGATAGAGAAACTGCTAGCTAATACCTTTACAGGAGATGGAACATTGCATCCCGATTTGCACCTAATCTATGTGGATGAAGTTTGTGGATTATTTAAGCTTGAAGGTATGCCCGAGGATGTGATCAAGAATAAGGTCTTCCCTTTATCTTTGAAGGTAGAGGCATTGACATGGTTTAGGCTATGCGATGATATTGGATCATGGAACTACAATCGATTGAAGTTGGAATTTCATCAGAAGTTCTACCCTATGCATCAGGTTCATCGTGATCGTAATTATATTTATAATTTTTGGCCTCGCAAAGGAGAAAGTATCGCTCAAGCTTGGGGGAGGCTTAAGTCAATGTTATATTCATGCCCTAATCATGAACTCTCAAGAAAAATGATTATTCAAAAAAATTATGCTCGGCTTTCTCTTAGTAATCGCTCCATGCTCGATACCTCTTGTACCGGTTCTTTTATGATGAAGACTATTGAATTCAAATGGGATTTATTGGAAAGAATTAAATGCAACGCTGAAGATTGGGATCCCGACGAAGGTAATGAGTTAGGTATAACACCTAAGTTTGATTGTGTTAAATCTTTTATGGATACCGATGTTTTCCGTGAATTTAGCACTAAATATGGACTTGACTTTGAGATAGTAGCTTCTTTCTGTAGATCATTTGCTACTCATGTTGATCTCCCTGAGGAGAAGTGGTTTAAATACCATCCTCCCATTGAAGTAAAAGTAGTTGAACCTATTAAAGTTGAAGAAAATACTATCACTTATAATGTTGATCCTATTGTTCCTACCGCCTATATTGAGAAACCACCTTTCCCTGTTAGAATAAAGGATCATGCTAAAGCTTCAACTGTGGTTCATAAGAGTAATACTAGAACACCTACACCCTCTGAGCACATTAAAGTTGAACCTATGTTGCTATGGTTAAGGATCTCTTGGTCGATAATATAGATGGGCATGTTATTTACCTCCATGAGGAAGCTGCTAGAATCGCCAGACCCGATACTATGAATAAACATAGACCTGTTGTAGGCATGCCTGTTATTTCCGTTAGAATAGGAGATCATTGCTATCATGGTTTATGTGATGTAGGTGCTAGTGCGAGTGTAATACCCATTTCCTTATATGAAGAAATTATGCACGATATTGCACCTGCTGAGCTAGAAGGTATTGATGTTACTATTAAGCTTGCCAATAGAGACACTATTTCACCAATATGGATTGTTAGAGATGTCGAAGTCTTGTGTGGGAAAGTTAAATACCCTGCTGATTTTCTTGTTCTTGGTTCCCCACAAGATGATTTTTGCCCCATTATATTTGGTAGACCCATTCTTGAACACTATTAATGCTAAGATAGACTGCGAAAAGGATATTGTTACTGTTGGATTAGGGGATATGTCTCTTGATTTTAACTTTGCTAAATTTCATAGACAACCCCATGATAAAGAATTGCCTAGTAAGGATGAAATTATTGGTCTTGCTTCTATTGTTGTACATCATAACGATCCCTTAGAACAATATCTGCTGGACCATGAAAATGATATGTATATGAATGAGAGAAGGGAAATAGATGAAATATTCTTTAAACATGGACCCTTATTGAAACACAACTTGCCTGTTGAAATTCTAGGGGATGCTCCTCCACCCAAGGGTCATCACGTGTTTGAACTCAAACCATTACCTGATACTCTTAAGTATGTTTATCTTGATGAAAAAAAGATATATCCTGTTATTATTACTGCAACCTTTCAGATCAGGAAGAAGAGAAATTATTGAAAACTCTGAAGAAGCATCGTGCTGCTATTAGATATACTCTTGATGATCTTAAGGGCATTAGTCCCACTCTATGCCAACACAAGATTAAATTGGAAAAGGATGCTAAACCGGTTATTTATCATCAACGACGGTTAAATCCTAGGATGAAAGAAGTGGTAAGAAAAGAAATATTGAAGCTTCTGGAGGCAGGTATAATTTATCCAGTTGCTGATAGTCAGTGGGTTTCCATTGTGTCCCTAAGAAGGGACATATTACTGTTGTTCCTAATGATAAAGATGAATTGATCCCGCAAAGAATTGTTACAGGTTATAGGATGGTAATTGATTTCCGCAAATTAAATAAAGCTACTAAGAAAGATCATTACCCTCTACCTTTTATTGATCAAATGCTAGAAATGTTATCCAAACATACTCATTTTTGCTTTCTAGATGGATATTCTGGTTTCTCTCAAATACCTGTGTCAAAAGAGGATCAAGAAAAGACCACTTTTACTTGTCCCTTCGGTACCTTTGCTTATAGACGTATGCCTTTTCGTTTATGTAATGCACCTGCTACCTTTCAAAGATGCATGATGGCTATATTCTCTGATTTTTGTGAAAAGATTGTTGAGGTTTTCATGGATGTTGTTTCCGTTTATGGAACTTCTTTTGATGATTGCTTGAGCAACCTTGATCGAGTTTTGCAGAGATGTGAAGAAACTAATCTTGTCTTGAATTGGGAAAAGTGTCACTTTATGGTTAATGAAGGTATTGTCTTGGGGCATAAAATTTCCGAAAGAGGTATTGAAGTTGATAAAGCTAAAGTTGATGCTATTGAAAAGATGCCGTGTCCCAAGGACATCAAAGGTATAAGAAGTTTCCTTGGTCATGCCGGGTTTTATAGGAGACTTCTCCAAAATCTCTAGGCCTCCGACTAATCTCTTACAAAAAGATGTTCCTTTTGTCTTTGATGATGATCGTGTAGAAGCATTTGAAATACTTAAGAAAGCATTGGTCTCTGCACCTATTATCCAGCCTCCTGACTGGAATTTACCCTTTGAAATTATGTGCGATGCTAGTGATTATGCTGTAGGTGTTGTTCTAGGACAAAGAGTTCATAAGAAGTTGAATGTTATCCAATATGCTAATAAAACTCTAGACAGTGCCCAGTGAAATTATGCTACTACCGAGAAAGAATTTTTAGCAGTTGTATTTGCTTGTGATAAGTTTAGACCTTATATTGTTGATTCTAAAGTAACTATTCACACTGATCATGCTGCTATCAAATACCTTATGGAAAAGAAAGATGCTAAACCTAGACTTATTAGATGGGTTCTCTTGCTACAAGAATTTGATTTGCATATTACTGATAGAAAGGGAGTTGAGAACCTCGTTGCAGACAACTTATCTAGATTAGAGAATATTCTTGATGACCCACTACCTATTGATGATAGCTTTCCTGATGAACAATTAGATATCATAAATACTTCTCGTACTGCTCCATGGTCTGCTAATTATGCTAATTACATTGTCACTAAATTTATACCACCTAGTTTCACATACCAACAAAAGAAAAAGTTCTTTTATAATTTAAGACATTATTTCTGGGACGACCTACACCTTTATAAAGAAGGAGTAGATAGTATTATTAGACGTTGTGTACCTGAGCATGAACAGGAACATATCCTACGCAAGTGTCACTCCGAAGCTTATGGAGGACACCATGCTGGAGATAGAACTGCACATAAGGTATTGCAATCTGGTTTTTATTGGCCTACTCTCTTCAAGGGTGCCCGTAAGTTTGTCTTATCTTGTTATGAATGCCAAAGAATTGGTAATATCAGTAGACGTCAAGAAATGCCTATGAATTATTCACTTGTTATTGAACCATTTGATGTCTGGGGCTTTGATTATATGGGATCGTTTCCTTCCTCTAATGGGTATACCCATATTTTGGTTGCTGATGATTACGTTACTAAGTGGGTAGAAGCTATCCCAACTAGTAGTGTTGATCACAACACCTCTATTAAGATGCTGAGAGAAGTTATTTTTCCGAGGTTTGGAGTCCCTAGATACCTAATGACTGATGGTGGTTTGCATTTTATTCCTGGTGCTTTCCGTAAGATGCTTGCTAAGTATGATGTGAATCATAGAATTGCATCCCCATACCACCCACAGTCTAGTGGTCAAGTAGAACTAAGTAACAAAGAGCTGAAATTAATTTTGCAAAAGACTGTTAATAGGTCTAGAAAGAATTGGTCCAAGAAACTTGATGATGCATTATGGGCCTATAGAACTGCATACAAAAATCCTATGGATATGTCTCCGTATAAAATGGTCTATGGAAAAGCATGCCACTTACCTCTTGAACTAGAACATAAGGCACATTGGGCCATTAAAGAGCTCAATTATGATTTCAAACTTGCCGGCGGGAAGAGGTTATTTGACATCATCTCACTTGACGAATGGAGAACCCAGGCATACGAAAATGCCAAACTGTTTAAAGAAAAAGTTAAAAGATGGCATGACAAAAGGATACAAAAGCGGGAGTTTAACGCAGGTGATTATGTCTTGTTATACAACTCTCGTTTAAGATTTTTTGCAGGGAAACTTCTCTCTAAATGAGAAGGTCCTTACGTTATCAAGGAGGTCTATCGTTCCGGTGCCATAAAAATCAACAACTTCGAAGGCACAAAACCGAAGGTGGTGAACGGTCAAAGAATCAAACATTATATCTCAGGTAATCCAATAAATGTTGAAACCAATGTTGTTGAAACCGTAACCCTGGAGGAGTACATAAAGGACACTTTCTAGAACAATTCAGACTATGAAAAGGAAGAGGTATGTCGTACGGTAAGTAAACCGACTCCAAAACTGTTCTAATGGTAATTTTTCTCCATTTTGGAATATTTAGAAAAATAGAAAAATAAGAGGCAGTTCGGAAAGGACACAAGGCGTCCACGAGGGTTGAGGGCGCCGCCCCTACCTCGTGGGCGCCTCATGTGCCTCCCGGACTCCGTTTTCTTGCACGTTACTTCTTTTGGTCGGTAAAAAAACATTATATATTCTCCCGAAGGTTTTGACCACCGCACCACGCGAAAATCCTCTGCCTTTGTTTCGAGCTATTTTCTGCCAGAGTTGACAAGGTCAGGCGTCATGTCATCCTCGTCCTCCAACAATGTGGGCAATGATGCTTGGTTAATGAAGATAGAGCTGAAGAGAGAAGAACCTGCGAAGATCAACAAGGAGAATAGGATCAAGAAGTATATGGAAGATCAGGCTCCGGCAGCAGAAGAAGACATCCTTCAACCCCTTACAGACCTTTTCACTTCAACTGAGATTGAAGCTTTTAAGATGATTGAATTAGCTCAAATACAAAACAAGTATCTCACAAGTGAAAATATTTTATTGAAGGAGCATATCGCCCCACTTAAAGGTATTATCCGCAAGCTGGAGGATCTCCTACGCTCGATGTACGATACTCCGTCATCACTGCTACCTACTCCATCATCACCACCTTCGAAGACGGAGACATAATCACATGGGTATGGGCACTCCCCTTGGCAACTTCCAAGCTTGGGGGAGGTGCCCCGGTATCGTATCACCATCATACTCCTATCTTTACTGTTTTTCTTAGTTCGATCCTTTTGGTAATATCTTGATTTAGTAGAATATAGTTTAGTATGATCTAGCCGTGAGCTTTGCTTTATGATCCTTATCTTTGTAATCGAGTCCGTGAGCTATATATAATAAAGATTAGTTTTGAGTCAAGGGCTTGATTATCTCGCTATGATCATGAGAGAATAAAAGAAAAATATAAAAAGTACCAAGAGATCATATTGATCTTATGGAAAGTAATGACTTCACATATAAAGAGTATGATGAATAAAAGTTGTTGAGAGTCGACAAACAAAGTTTTGGTCATCGTTGAAATTAATAGGAAGTAATAAAGAAAGAGAGGTTTTCACATACAAATATACTATCTTGGACATCTTTTATGATTGTGAGCACTCATTAAAATATGACATGCTAAAGAGTTGATGTTGGACAAGGAAGATAACGTAATGGGTTATGTCTTCTTATATCCGAAATAAAGTATATTTCCATGGATCATCCAACATGTTGAGCTTGCCTTCCCCCCTCATGCTAGCCAAACTCCTTGCACCAAGTAGAGATACTACTTGTGCTTCCAAACATTCTCAAACCCTGTTTTGCCATGAGAGTCCATCATATCAACCTATGGATTGAGTAAGATCTTTCAAGTAAGTTGTCATTGTTGCAACTCTCTAAAATATGTATGATCTATTAGTGTGGAGAAAATAAACTTTATACGATCTTATGATATGGAAGCAATAAAAGCGACGGACTGCATAATAAAGGTCCATATCACAAGTGGCAATATAAAGTGACGTTCTTTTGCGCTAAGATTTTGTACATCCAACCATAAAAGCACATGATAACCTTTGCTTCCCTCTGCGAAGGGCCTATCTATTGTTCTTACCTTATAAGAGTCATGGTGATCTTCACTTTTCCTTTTTACATTTTATCCTTTGGCAAGCACATTGTGTTGGAAAGATCCTGACATATATACCCAATTGGATGTAAGCTATCATTATTTATTATTGTTGACATTACCCTTGAGGTAAAAGGTTGGGAGGCAACAATATAAGCCCCTATCTCTCTCTGTGTCCGATTAAAACTCCATACCCATAAGTATTACGTGAGTGTGAGCAATTGTGAAATACTAAATGATAGTTGAGTATGTGGACTTGCTGAAAAGCTCTTATTTGACTCTTTCCGATGTTACGATAAATTGCAATTGCTTCAATGACCGAGATCATAGTTTGTTAGTTTTCAATGAAGTTTCTAATTCATACTTGACATTGTGAATAGATTGTTACTTTAGCATAAGAATCATATGACAATATATATATATATATATATATATATATATATATATATATATATATATATATATATATATATATATATATATATATATATATATATATAGGAAAATGGTTGTGTACTCCTTAGAGTACGTACTCCCACTCCTCATATACCATATAGATGGATCTTTTATACCTAAGTATTATTTTTAATATACTTCATTAGTAATTATTAGATACCCCAAAATGATTTTAATAAAAAAATTCATGCGAGTCTACATATTTTAAATGTTTACGTATATACTGATGTGTTTGTACGTGAAAAAGGTATATTACAAAAAGTCCATCGCAGATAATATTTTTTCAACAAAACTCGTATTGAGGTATCTTAGAATATTTAATGAAGTATATTAAGAATGATAAAGAGGTATAATTAATATATATATATATATATATATATATATATATATATATATATACAACCGGTCTATTCTCATAACATTATGAGAATAATATTCTCATAACACTTCCGAACTGCATTGGAAAATTGCATTGGAGAGGTAAACGCACCGCATCACAGAGACCAGCGAACTTCATGTTGAAAAAACTGTACGTGTTGTTTTTTCGGTACCTTTTTTGCTCTAGTTTTTTAACCGTGTATCGGAATTATGCGTGTAATATACCGTTGAAAAGCTATGGAGTAGACGCATATTCGCCATGTTGAACACTTTTTAAGATTCCGCACGGTTTAAGAGCAGTTTCGAAAATCGTGCGGCTCACAACGAATGACAGCGAGTGTTTTTTGGCTTTTTTTCTAAACCGCTCGTCGGAACGAAACATATGATACACCGTTGGAAAGGTATTGTCGCCACGCATCTTTTTCATATCTATTATTTTTTCTAATTCGATATGGTTTAAGAGCAGTTTTGAATTTACTAAATCGCGGAATTGTGTTTTTCGAAAAATTTCAAATTTTCGGTACTGTTTTCACTCCAGTTTTTTAACCGTTTGTCGAAACAAGGCGTGTAATATACCGTTGGAAAGCTACGAACGAGGCGCAACTTTCATATGTTGAAATGTTTTTGAGATTCCTTACGGTTTTTAGTTAAATTTGAAAATCGTGTGGCTGACTACGAACGGCAGCAACCGTTTTTTCGTGAAAATTTTACAAAAAGTTGGCCGAAATGATCCAAATGATACACCATTGGAAAGATATCGTCGAGACGCTACTTTTTCATGTAGAACACGCCCTCTAATTCATTACGGTTTAAGAGCAGTTTTGAAATTACAAAAACATGAAAAGCGCTCTGCTTCAAACTGAAGAACGCACAACATCAGACAGTTAACCGAACCTCATGATTTATTTTGTTGGACGTAGATTTTTCTCAGAGGAGTTTTGTTGTCTTTTCTCCAAAAATTTTTTGAAGGAAAGTGGACCGCAACACTCCCGAAAGTAAAGCGGAACACTACCAAAAGTGAACTTCATGATTTGCTTTTGTCTTTTTTCGTACTAATTAATTTTGTACGTGCGTTGAGAAGTGTGTGAGAAGTGAGCTGCTTTCCGATGTGTTTTTGTTTTTTCGATCAACAAGTGAACCGCAAAAGTTTTTTTATGGCCAACTTTCGTGAGAGAACAAAGTGAGCTTCAAAGAGTCCTTTGCAATGGACTTTTTCAGACCAAAGTGCACTGCATTTGTTTGTTTTTTAAATGTAGCTTGTATAGTGGAGCAAACCTCCCCGTAAACAATTTTTGCACTTCATACACAGAGGTAATGAGCTGCTACATAAATGGAGTGCACTGTCTTGCTGCCGTCGTCGCCAGCGCGCCCACAAACTGCACGCATAGGAGCACTGAAATGCACCTCATGCCCTCGAGCCGCACATGTGTGGTCACCGGACTGCAAGGGGGTTTTCCATGAGCAGAAACAAAAAAAATCCACCTGGGCGCACTGCTTTAACAGACGCGAGCACCATTGAGGCTTCGCCTCGACGGATCTTGAGCCAAAGGAGAGGTTTCCCAGGGGCCGGAGTGGAGAGAGAATGGTGGTGATGCCGGAGGGGAGGAAGATGGGAGCACGGGGCGGTGTGGGAAGGAGTGGGTCGGGGCGGGATGCGGCGGCGCGCCGGATCCATGTTGCTTCTCAGGGGGCAAGGACAAGGGGAGCTGCAGGGGGTTGGGTGCGGTCACTGGGATAGCGGTAGGGACCGGCAGCGCTCGGTCCCGGCGCTTGGGCGGTGCACCGGGGTTGGATCCGTCGCCTGACCGCCGCGGCATGGCCGGATCCATGGCCCGGGCGGCACGGAGGCGCGCGGGTCGCGAGGGCGCTGGGAAGATGGCGGCGCGGGGGGCACGGTAAGGAAGGCAGCGGCACTGCAGCGGGGGCGTGGGGAGGGAGGCGGCGACGCTGCAGCGGGGGCGCGGGGAGGGAGGCGGCGGCGCTGCAGCGGGGGCGCGGGGAGGGAGGCCGGCCGCCGGGGCGCTCCCGCGCTAGGAGGCAGGGAGGGGTCGGGGAGGACGCCGGCGTCGGGGCGCTCCCGCGCTAGGAGGCGGGGAGGAGTCTGGGAGGACGCTGGCGTCGGGGCGCTCCCGCGCTAGAAGCTCTGTAGGGGTGGGTGAAGGTTGTTAGGAGAATAAGCCTGTTGTTAGAAGAATAAGGTCTTAAGGGGTGTTATGAGAATAAGCCTGTTGTTAGAAGAATAAGGTCTTAAGGGGTGTTATGAGAATAGGGGTGGGTGAAGGTTGTTAGGAGAATAAGCATGTCCGTATTTTATTTTATCGACACCTCTATCTCTAAACATGTGGACATATTTTTCGATATCGGCTTTTGCTTGAGGACAAGCGAGGTAAGCTTGGGGGAGTTGATACGTCCATTTTGCATCATGCTTTTATGTTGATATTTATTGCACTATGGGCTGTTATCACACATTATGTCACAATACTTATGCCTTTTCTCTCTTATTTTACAAGGTCTACATGAAGAGGGAGAATGCCGGCAGCTGTAATTCTGGGTTGGAAAAGGAGCAAACATTGGAGACCTATTCTGCACAACTCAAAAAGCCCTGAAACTCCACAAAACTCCATTTCAGAAAATATAAAAAATATCTGGCAAGAGAGGTACAAGAGGTGGGCCACCCACTATCCACGAGGGTGGGGGGCGCGCCCCCTGCCTCGTGGGCCACCGGGCAGCCCCTCGATGGCAACGACCCTGTTGAATATCCCAAGCCCTATGATGCACGCCAAAGGATTAATAAAATTTGAGAACCTCCACGATCCATCTACAGGTCAAGGGAACGCGTGCCAGCCAGACTCAACGGATACGAAGCTTGGTTAGACAGGTGCTACTTCTCGAGCTTGTGTTGTATTCCCTCGAAGATGAAAGGGTGATGCTGCATAGTAGCGTAAGTATTTCCCTCAGTTTTTGAGAACCAAGGTATCAATCCAGTAGGAGACCACGCGTGAGTCCCTCGCACATGCACAAACAAATAAGAACTTCGCAACCAACGCGATAAGGGGTTGTCAATCCCTTTACGGTCACTTACGAAAGTGAGATCTAATACATAGGATAGTATAATATTTTTGGTATTTTTCGTATAAGAACAGAAAGTAAATAAAGCAAATAAGCAACGGCAGCAGAAATTGAAGTAAAGCAATATGATGAAGATAGACCCGGGGGCCATAGGTTTCACTAGTGGCTTCTCTCATGATAGCAGAATTCTACGGTGGGTAAACAAATTACTGTCGAGCAATTGATAGAAAAGCGCATAGTTATGAGAATATATAGGCATGATCATTATATATAGGCATCACATCCGTGAAAAATAGACCGAAACGATTCTGCATCTACTACTATTACTCTACACATCGACCGCTGTGACGCCCCCGATTTGTCCGTACACTAATCATGCACGCAAATGTGTACGGCCAAGATCAAAGACTCACTGGAAGATATCACAACACAACTCTAGACACAATTTAAAATAATACAATCTTTATATTACAAGCCAGGGGCCTCGAGGGCTCGAATACAAAAGCTCGAATACACAAGAGTCAGCGGAAGTAGTAATATCTGAGTACAGACATAAGTTAAACAAGTCTGCCTTAAGAAGGCTAGCACAAAAGTAACAACAATCGAAAAGGCAAGGCCTCCTGCCTGGGACCTCCTAACTACTCCTCGAAGCCGAACTCCACGTAGAAACATCATCGGGATCCTCTGGCTCCTGGACTCCATCATCTGGTTGCGACATCCGGGAAGAAGGGACAAAGGGGAAAAGGGGAAGAAAAGCAACCGTGAGTACTCATCCAAAGTACTCGCAAGCAAGGATCTACACTACATATGCAACGGTATCAATGATATGGGTAATATCGGTGGACTGAACTGCAGCAAGCGGGAATAAGAGGGGGATAGCTAATCCAAACGAAGACTACGCTTCTGGCCACCTCCATCTTGCAGCAGTAGAAGAGAATTTATGGAAGTAACAAGTATCCTCGCGTCTCGCAGCCTCCGTCTTGAAGCAGTAGAAGGGAAATAGATGGTAAGTTCACCAAGTAACATCGTATAGCATAAACCTACCCGGCGATCCTCCCGCACATCACCCTGTGAGAGAGTAATCACCGAGTTATATCTGGAACTTGTCTGGGTGTGTTTTATTAAGTATCCAGTTCTAGTTGTCATGAGTTCCGAGTACAACTCCGGGTCGTCCTTTTACCGAGGGACACGGCTATTCGAATAGATTAACTTCCCTGCAGGGGTGCACCACATATCCCAGCACGCTCGATCCCATTTGGCCGGACACACTTTCCAGGGTCATGCCCGGCCTCGGAAGATCAACACGTCGCAGCCCTACCTAAGCACAACAGAGAGGTCAGCACGCCGGTCTAAGTCCTAGGCGCGCAGGGGTCCGGGCCCATCGCCCAACGCACACCTGCACGTTGCGTACGCGGCCGGTGAGCAGACCTAGCAACCTCCATTACTAAGGAAGTTGCGTTACGCGGTCCAACCCGGCGCGCGCCGCTAAGTCGCTGACGTCAAGAAGGCTTCGGCTGATACCACGACGTCGAGTACCCATAACTATTCCCACGTAGCTGGTTAGTGCGTATAGACCAAATGGCCAGACTCAGATCAAATACCAAGATCCCGTTGAACGTGTTATTATGAAATAACCGCGGACAACGACCAGGGCCAGGCCCACCTGTCTCCTAGGTGGTCGCAACCTGCCCTGTCGCTCCGCCACAAGTAACCATCAGGGGGCTGTCGGGAACCCAGGCCCACCACTACCTGTGTGGAACCACCTGCCCCTTCAGCCCCCATCTCCGAACCATCATCATGTGTCATGTAAAATGTATGTAGTATATACCCGTGATCACCCCCAAGTGATCACGGCCCGATAGAATAGCAGGGCAGACGGACAAGGGTGTAGGGCCACTTATGGAATACTAGCATCCTATTCTAAGCATTTAGGATTGCAGGTAAAGTATCAACAGTGGTAGCAACAATGACAGGCTATGCAGTAGAATAGGATTATCGAAAGCAGTAACATGCTACACTACTCTAATGCAAGCAGTAGAGAGAAGAGTAGGCGATATCTGGTGATCAAGGGGGGGGGGGGCTTGCCTGGAAGCCGGCAGACGAAAGGAATCTTCGGAAGCGTAACCGTAGTCGAACACTGAAGCATCAATGGTCTCGGGGTCTATCACAGTATCGGAGTCTACCGAAAATAAGCAACGAAGGGGAAACAAATAAATAACAGAGCAAACAATAGCACACAAAGCATAACAGGGAAATACGCAGTGCTACGTGTGACCTAACGCGGTAGGAGGCGATACTGGCAAGGATGAAAAACATCCGGGAAAGTATTCCCGGTGTTTCGCGTTTTCGGGCAGATGGAACGGAGGGGGAAGGTTGCACGTTCGATATGATAGAGAGGTGTAGTGGACGAACGGGTTGCGTAGTCGGATGCGTCTCGTCGTTCTGAGCAACTTTCATATATAAATTATTTTCATCCGAGTTACGGTTTAAAAGATATGATTTTCTAAAGTTTTTATTAATTTCTGGAATTTAATTAATTAATTTAATAGAACATTATCCAGAATAGTGCATGCTGACATCATCATGACGTCAGCATGACATCAGCAGTCAACAGAGGGTTGACTAGGTCAAATTGACGTGTGGGTCCCGCATGTCATACTCTGATTAGTCTCACTAGGATTTAGCTAACCTAATTACTGTTTAATTAAACTAACTAGTTAATTAGATTAGTTAAACATGATTAATTAAATTAATTAATTCACTAATTAATTAATTAATTATATTTTAATTATTATTATTGATATATATTTTTTTAATTCTCTTTTTTTTATAACGTTCTGGGGCCTGGGGCCCACTTGTCATAGGCCCACAGGGGCCTAAACGGGCGACGGGCATGCGGTAGCGGGCGAGGCCGCCCGAGCCCGCGAAGGGGATGGCCTGGGCGCGGCGGGGCGCTGGCCGGCGGCGCGGCGTGCGGGGCTGCAGGTCGCCGGGGCCGGGAGAGGCCGGGGGCCGGCGGTCGTAGAGGCGGGGCGAGCGGCGCGGGTGCGGGCGCTGGTGAGGGGCGGCAACCAGGCGAAGGCCGCGGTGCAGAGGAGGGCGGCGACCGGCGGCAGTGCAGCGCGCGGGGCGAGGACGCCGGAGGCGGGGCGTGGGGAAGCTGAGCGGCTGCAGCGGCGGTGGTCGTGGCAGAGCGGCGGGGAGAAGGGCGCGTGCGGCCCGGAGCTATAGCTCCGGCACGATGGGCGGTGATGCGGCGCTGCGGGCGCGGTCCGGGGTGGCGAGTAACGCCGGCGTGGGCGTCGGGTGGCCATGGGGATGAGGCGAGCGGCGGGGACTGCGGATGAAGAGAGGGACGGGGGGGAGGCGGCAGCTCACAAGGGCCGGTCGGGGAGGCAGCGTGCTCGGGGTGGTCCGG
>LR738712.1:517288218-517396446 GCA_902687465.1 Secale cereale
GGTTTCTTTGCTTTTGTTTTGTTTATTTATTTCTTTTTGTATTTTCTTTTTCTTTTGTTTCTATTTATTTTCTGTTTTGTTTTTATTAAATATGCAACTAGTTCCTAAATTAGTTTTAATAATTAACCCACTGCCACATTTAATTTTTACAGCTAAATAAAATAGTTTAATATTTTATTGTTTATAAAAAGAATTCAAATAATTGTTTTGCTGTTGTTTAAACTATCTTGGTGCATCTAAACACTTTACAAAATTGTGGTTTCAACATGACAAATACCCAGAGAATATTTGCCACACTTGGAACATTTTTGTTTCATGTTTGACAAATTTAAATTTTGACTTTAATTTGAATTTGAATTTGAACAGGATTGGGATTAACGAGAGATTATCAACAGTAACAGTGGTGACGTGGCATCATTAGTGTGTGGTTACTGTAGCTTGATTATCCGGGCGTCACAACCGCTATCCAACATGCATCTAGAGTATTAAGTTCATAAGAACAGAGTAATGCTTTAAGCAAGATGACATGATGTAGAGGGATAAACTCAAGCAATATGATATAAACCCCATCTTTTTATCCTTGATGGCAACAATACTATACGTGCCTTACTGCCCCTGCTGTCACTGGGAAAGGACACCACATGATTCAAACCAAAGCCAATCACTTCTCCCATTGCAAGAACTATAGATCTAGTAGGCCAAACCAAACCAATAATTCGAAGAGACTTGCAAGGATATTATAATCATACATCAAAGATTTCAGAAAAGAATCAAATATTGTTCATAGATAATCTTGATCATAAACCCACAATTCATCGGATCTCGACAAACACACCGCAAAAAGATTACATAGAATAGAGCTCCTCGAAGATCGATGAGAACTTTGTATTGAGATCCAAAAAGAGAGAAGAAGCCATCTAGCTAATAAATATGGACACGAAGGTCTGTGGTAAACTACTCACAACTCATTGGTGAGGCTATGGCGTTGATGTAGAAGCACTCCGTGGTAGATCCCCCCTCCGGTGGAGCTCCAGAATAGGCCCCAAGATGGGATCTCACAGGAACAGAAGCTTGCGGCGGTGGAATTAGGGTTTTCTCTGTTGCCTCAATGTTTTCAGGGTATATGGATATATATGAGGAAGGAGGGCATCGGGGGAGCCAGAGGGGGCCCACGAGGGTGGGGGGCGCGCCCAGGGGGAGGGGGCGCACCCTGGAACCTCGTGGCCACCTCCTTCGTTCCCTCGCGTGTACTCCAAGTCTCCTGGGTAGATACGGTTCCAAAAATAACTCTCCCGAAGGTTTCATTCCGTTTGGACTCTGTTTGATATTCCTTTTCTGCGAAACCCTGAAATAGGCAAAAAACAACAATTCGCACTGGGCCTTGGGTGAGTAGGTTAGTACCAAAAATAATATAAAAGTGTATAATAAAGCCCATTAAACATCCAAAACAGAATATATAATAGCATGGAACAATCGAAAATCATAGATACGTTGGAGACATATCAAGCATCCCCAAGCTTAATTCCTGCTCGTCCTCGAGTAGGTAAATGATAAAAACAGAATTTTTGATGTGGAATGCTAACTAACATAATTCTCAATGTAATTCTCTTTATTGAGGCATGAATGTTCAGATCTGAAAGATTCAAGACAAAATTTTATATTGACATAAGAAATAATAATACTTCAAGCATACTAACAAAGCAATCATGTCTTTTCAAAATGACATGGCCAAAGAAAGTTATCCCTACAAAATCATATAGTCTGGCTATGCTCCCTCTTCATCACACAAAATATTCATATCATGCACAACCCCGGTTTCAGACAAGCAATTGTTTTCATACTCAAATTTTTTCAAACCTTTCAACTTTCACGCAATACATGAGCGTGAGCCATGGATATAGCACTATAGGTGGAATAGAGTGGTGGTTGTGGAGAAGACAAAAAGCAGGAAGATAGTCTCATATCAACTAGGCGTATCAATGGGATATGGAGATGTCCATCATTAGATATCAATGTGAGCGAGTTGGGATTGCCATGCAACGGATGCACTAGAGCTACAAGTGAATGAAAGCTCATCAAAAGAAACTAAGTGGGTGTGCATCCAACTTGCTTGCTCATGAAGACCTAGGGCATTTGAGGAAGCCCGTCGTTGGAATATACAAGCCAAGTTCTATAATGAAAATTCCCACTAGTATATGAAAGTGACAAAACAAGAGACTCTCTATCTTGAAGATCATGGTGCTACTTTGAAGCACAAGTGTGGAAAAGGATAGTAGCATTATCCCTTCTCTCTTTTCTCTCATTTTTTTGGAGGGGCTTTCTCTTTTTTTATCCCCTCTCTATTTTTTTGGGCCATCTCTTTTTTTGGCCTTTCCTCACATGGGACAATGCTCTAATAATGAATATCATCACACTTTTATTGACTTACAACTCGAAGCTAGAACAAAATATGACTCTATGTGAATGATGATGAAGCATGTCATATGAACGGAACGGTGGAAAGTTGCATGGCAATATATCTCCTAATGGCTATGGAAATGCCATGATAGGTAGGTATGGTGGCTGTTTTGAGGAAGGTATATGGTGGGTGTATGGTACCGGCGAGAGTTCTGCGGTACAAGAGAGGCTAGCAAAGGTGGAAGGGTGAGAGTGCGCATAATCCATGGACTCAACATTAGTCATAAAGAACTCATATACTTATTGCAAAAAATTATGAGTCATCAAAACAAAGTAATCAACGAATGCTCCTAGGGGAAGGGTTGGTAGGAGTTAACCATCGCACGATCCCGACCTCCACACAAAGGATGACACTCAATAAATACCTCGTGCTCTAACTTTGTCACATAGCGATTCACCATACGTGCATGCTACGAGAATCACAAACTTTAACACAAAATTTCTCAAATTCATAATTACTCCACTAGCATGACTCTAATATCACCATCCTCATATCTCAAAACAATCATCAAGTCTCAAACTTCTCATCATATTCAATGCACTTAATATGAAAGTTTTTACTATATTCATCTTGGATGCCTATCATATTAGGACTAGTTTTATTACCAAAGCACATTACCATGCTGTTCTAAAAGACTCTCAAAAAGATATAAGTGAAGCATGAGAGATTAACAATTTCTACAAAATGAAACCACCACCGTGCTCTAAAAGATATAAGTGAAGCACTAGAGCAAAACTATCTAGCTCAAAAGATATAAGTGAAGCACATAGAGTATTCTAATAAATTCTAAATCATATTTATCTCTCTCAAAAGGTGTGTCCAGCAAGGATGATTGTGGAAAACTAAAAATAAAAGACTCAAATCATACATGACGCTCCTAGCAAAACACATATCATGTGGTGAATAAAAATATAGTCTCAAGTATAGTTATCGATAGATGAAGACGAAAGAGGGGATGCCTTCCCGGGGCATCCCCAAGCTTAGGCTTTTGGTTGTCCTTGAATTTTACCTTGGGGTGCCTTGGGAATCCCCAAGCTTAGGCTCTTGCCACTCTTTGTTCCATAGTCCATCAAAGCCATACTCAAAACTTGAAAACTTCACAACACAAAACTTAGCCAAAAATCTCGTGACCTCCGTTAGTACAAGAAAACAAACCACCACTCAAAGGTACTGTAATGAACTCATTATTTGTTTATATTGGTGTTAAACCTATTGTATTCCAACTTCTCTATGATTCATACCCTCCGATACTAATCATAGATTCAGCAAAATAAGCAAACAACACACGAAAAACAGAATCTGTCAAAAACAGAACAGTCTGTAGTAATCTGCAACTTTCGAATACTTCTGTAACTCCAAACAAATTGAAATAAATTGGTAAACGTGGGGAATTTTTCTATTAATCATCTGCAATAAGAATCAACTAAATAGCACTCTCCATTAAATATATGGTAGCTAATCTCGTGAGCGCTGAAGTTTCTGTTTTTTTACAGCAAGATCATATAAACTTCACACAAGTCTTCCCAAAGGTTCTACTTGGCACAAACACTAATTAAAACACAAAACCACATCTAAACAGAAGCTAGATGCAATATTTATTCCCTAACAGAAGCAAAATCAAAGAAAATAAAATTGGGTTGCCTCCCAACAAGCGCTATCGTTTAACGCCCCTAGCTAGGCACGATACAAGGATAGATCTAGGTATTGCCATCTTTGGTAGGCAATCCATAAGTGGCTCTCATAATAGACTCATAAGATAATTTGATTTTCTTTTCTAGGAAAGTGTACCATGCCTTTCCTTAATGGAAATGAAATCTAATATTTCCTTCCTTCATATCAATAATTGCACCAATCGTTCTAAGGAAAGGTCTACCAAGAATAATAGGACATGAAGGATTGCAATCTATGTCAAGAACAATGAAATCTACGGGCACATAATTCCTATTGGCAACAATAAGAACATCATTAATCCTGCTCATAGGTTTCTTAATGGTAGAATCCGCAAGATGCAAATTTAAAGAACAATCATCAAGCTCATCAAAACCTAACAAATCACATAAAGTTTTTGGGATTGTAGAAACACTTGCACCCAAATCACACAAAGCAAAGCATTCATGATATTTAATTTTAATTTTAATAATAGGTTCCCACTCATCATAAAGCTTTC
Source organism: Secale cereale (assembly GCA_902687465.1). Classification (NCBI taxonomy): domain Eukaryota; kingdom Viridiplantae; phylum Streptophyta; class Magnoliopsida; order Poales; family Poaceae; genus Secale; species Secale cereale. The sequence goes on from LR738712.1 coordinate 517,292,844, forward strand.
TAGGGATAGAAACTTCTAATTCAAGTTTTTCTTCATAAGATTGCATCAAAGCATCAACTATGTGTTTGGTAAAAGCCTTATTTTGACTATAAGCATGCGGAGAATTTAGTACAGATTGCAACAAGGAAATACAATCTATTAAAGAGCAATTATCATAATTGAATCCCTTGAAATCCAAAATAATGGGTTCATCACCATGCAAAGTTGTAATCTTTTCAATCCCATTTTTAACAATTTTAGCATCAAGATCTAAAAACTCTGAAACATCGGGACGCCTTTTAACTAAAGTAGACTCATCTCTTGTCCCATCTTTGTCAAGATTCATACTAGAAAACAAGGATCTAATAGGAGACACATCAATAACTTTCAGATCTTCATCTTTATTTTCATATTTTTACGGTTTAGCAGCCATCTTATTAACTAAGGTGGATTGCTTGTCCGAAATTTGGGCTATTAAGTTCTCAAGATGAGCAAACTGAGATTTCAAACCATAAAATTCCTTAGACATATCATTAAGCTCTTTATTCATGTACTCCATAAAACTTTTCAGTTCTTTAAGCTCGTTTCTGAAGAAATCATTGTGCTCAAATTGCACAGACATAAAATGTCTAACATTGTTTTCAATCTCCTCCAACCTCTTAAGGTGAGGGTCAACACTAATAGGTGAAGCCATAGCGACAAGCAAGCAAGCAATCCAACACATAAGCAAACAAGAAGCAAGCGAACGGCAAACACACGGCAAAAGTAAGGGCGAATAAAATGGCAAGGGTGAAGTGGGGGAGAGGAAAACTAGAGGCAAGTAAATGTAATGCGAAGTATAATGGTTTGTGATAGGTACTTGGTGTATGACTTTTGTGTAAGCCTCCCTGGCAACTGCGCCAGAAATTCTTCTTGCTACTTCTCGAGCTTGCGTTGTATTCCCTCGAAGAGGAAAGGGTGATGCAGCACAGTAGTGTAAGTATTTCCCTCAATTTTTTAGAACCAAGGTATCAATCCAGTAGGATACCACGCGCGAGTCCCTTTACGAGTCCCTCGCACGTGCACAAACAAATAAGAACTTCGCAACCAACGCGATAAGGGGTTGTCAATCCCTTTACGGTCACTTACGAAAGTGAGATCTAATAGATAGGATAGTATAATATTTTTGGTATTTTTCGTATAAGAACAGAAAGTAAATAAAGCAAATAAGCAACGACGGCAGAAATTGAAGTAAAGCAATATGATAAAGATAGACCCGGGGGCCATAGGTTTCACTAGTGGCTTCTCTCATGATAGCAGAATTCTACGGTGGGTAAACAAATTACTGTCGAGCAACTGATAGAAAAGCGCATAGTTATGCGAATATCTAGGCATGATCATTATATATAGGCATCACGTCCGTGACAAGTAGACCGAAACGATTCTGCATCTACTACTATTACTCCACACATCTACCGCTATCCAGCATGCATCTAGAGTATTAAGTTCATAAGAACAGAGTAATGCTTTAAGCAAGATGACATGATGTAGAGTTATAAACTCAAGCAATATGATATAAACCCCATCTTTTTATCCTCGATGGCAACAATACAATACGTGCCTTGCTGCCCCTGCTGTCACTGGGAAAGGACACCACAAGATTGAACCCAAAGCCAAGCACTTCTCCCATTGCAAGAACTATAGATCTAGTAGGCCAAACCAAACCAATAATTCGAAGAGACTTGCAAGGACATTATAATCATACATAAAAGATTTCAGAAAAGAATCAAATATTGTTCATAGATAATCTTGATCATAAACCCACAATTCATCGGATCTCAACAAACACACCGCAAAAAGATTACATCGAATAGAGCTCCTCGAACATCGAGGAGAACTTTGTATAGAGATCCAAAAAGAGAGAAGAAGCAATCTAGCTAATAACTATGGATTCGAAGGTCTGTGTTAAACTACTCACAACTCATTGGTGAGGCTATGGCGTTGATGTAGAAGCACTCCATGGTAGACCCCCCCCGGTGGAGCTCCGGAACAGGCCCCAAGATGGGATCTCACAGGAACAGAAGGTTGCGGCGGTGCAATTAGGGTTTTCTCTGTGTGCCTCAATGTTTTCAGGGTATATGGATATATATAGGAGGAAGGAGGGCATCGGGGGAGCCAGAGGGGGCCCACGAGGGTGGAGGGCGCGCCCAAGGGGAGGGGGCGCGCCCTGGACCCTCGTGGCCACCTCCTTCGTTCCCTCGCATGTACTCCAAGTCTTCTGGGTAGATACGCTTTCAAAAATAACTCTCCCGAAGGTTTCATTCCGTTTGGACTCCGTTTGATATTCCTTTTCTGCGAAACCCTGAAATAGGCAAAAAACAACAATTTGCACTCGGCCTTGGGTTAGTAGGTTAGTACCAAAAATAATATAAAAGTGTATAATAAATCCCATTGAACATCCAAAACAGAATATATAATAGCATGGAACAATCAAAAATTATAGATACGTTGGATACGTATCAACAAGCATGGCTGAACTCGGCAATAAGCATATGCACGGTTGTCTCCCGACGTCCGGCACACTATGGCTAGATTTCGAGGGCCTGCACTGTTGAGAAACATAGCATGCAATTTTTTTTAAAAAAAAACTACGCTCACGCAAGATATATCTAGGAGATGCATAGCAACGAGAGGGGGAGAGTGTGTCCATGTACCCTCGTAGACTGAAAGCGGAAGCGTTAGTTTAACGCGGTTGATGTAGTCGAATGTCTTCATGATTCAACCGATCAAGTACCGAACGTACGACACCTCCGAGTTCTACACACGTTCAGCTCGATGGCATCCCTCGTCCTCTTGATCCAGCAAAGGAGTCGAGGAAGTAGATGAGTTCTGTCAGCACGACGGCGTGGTGACGGTGATGGTGAAACGATCCGCGCAGGGCTTCGCCTAAGCACTACAAGAATATGACCGGAGGCGTAAACTGTGGAGGGGGGCGCCGCACACGGCTAACAATAGTTGTTGTGTGTTCTAGGCGCCCCCTCCCCATGAATATATAGGTTGGAGGGGAGGAGAGGCAGCCGAGGGGCGCGCCCCCCAAGTAGGGGGAATCTTACTTGGGGTCCTCTCTCCTATTCCTATTCGGATTAGGAAGGGAAGAGGGGGAAGGGGAAATCATATTCCCTTTTTCCTTTTCCACCTTCCCCTTTACTTCTCCAAATTGACCAGACCATATGGGGGGTGCACCAGCCCCTTTGTGGCTGGTGTGTATCCCCTCTTGGCCCATAAGGCCATATCTTTTGCCGGGGGTGCCCGGAACCCCTTCCGGTGACCCGATAAGTACCCGGTGCATCCCGAAACACTTCCGGTGTCCGAATACCATCGTCCTATATATCAATCTTTACCTCTCGACCATTTCGAGACTCCTCGTCATGTTCGTGATCTCATCCAGGACTCCGAACAACATTCAGTCACCAAATCACATAACTCATATAATACAATATCGTCATTGAACGTTAAGCGTGCGGATCCTACGGGTTCGAGAACTATGTAGACATGACCGAGACACTTCTGCGGACAATAACCAATAGTAGAACCTGGATGCTCATATTGGTTCCTACATATTCTACGAAGATCTTTATCGGTAGAACCGTTATGACAACATATGTTATTCCCTTTGTCATCGGTATGTTACTTACCCGAGATTCGATCGTCGGTATCTTCATACCTAGTTCAATCTCGTTACCGGCAAGTATCTTTACTCGTTCTGTAATACATCATCTTGCAACTAACTCATTAGTCACTTTCCTTGCAAGGCTTCTCATGATGTGTATTACAAAGAGGGCCGAGAGATACCTCTCTGATACTCGGAGTGATAAATCCTAATCTCGATCTATGCCAACTCAACAAACACCTTTGGAGATACCTGTAGAGCATCTTTATAATCACCCAGTTACGTTGTGACGTTTGATAGCACACAAGGCATTCCTCCGGTATTTGGGAGTTGCATAATCTCATAGTCGGAGGAATTTGCATTTGACATGAAGAAAACAGTAGCGATAAAACTGAACGGTCAATATGCTAATCTAACGGATGGGTCATGTCCATCACATCATTCTTCGAATGATGTGATCCCATTCATCAAATGACAACACAAAACATGTCTATGGTTAGGAAACTTAACCATCTTTGATTAAAGAGCTAGTCTAGTAGAGGCTTACTAGGGACTTGGTATTTTGTCTATGTATCCACACATGTATCAAGTTTTCGGTTAATACAATTATAGCATGGATAATAAACATTTATCGTGAAATAAGGAAATATAAGATAACAACTTTATTATTGCCTCTTGGTCATATTTCCTTCAGTCTCCCACTTGCACTAGAGTCAATAATCTAGTTCACATCGCCATGTGATTTAACACCGATAGTTCACATCGTTATGTGATTAACACCCATAGTTCACATTGTCATGTGACCAACACCCAAAGGGTTTACTAGAGTCAATAATCTAGTTCACATTGCCATATGATTAACACCCAAAGAGTACTAAGGGGTGATCATGTATTGCTTTGTGAGAGAAGTTTAGTCAACGGGTCTGTCACATTCAGATCCGTATGTATTTCACAAATTTCTATGTCTACAATGCTCTGCATGGAGCTACTCTAGCTAATTGCTCCCACTTTCAATACGTATCTAGATGGAGACTTAGAGTCATCCAGATCAGTGTCAGAGCTTGTATCAATGTAACTCTTTACGACGAACTCTTTATCACCTCCATAACCGAGAAACATTTCCTTAGTCCTTATTAATGCAACTAAGGATAATTTTGACCGTTGTCTAGTGATCTACTACTGGATCACTATTGTACCTCCTTGCCAAACTCATGGCAAGGTACACAACAGGTTTGGTACAGAGCATGTCATACTTTATAAAACCCATGGATGAGGCATAGGGAATGACTTTCATTCTCTCTATATTTTTCTACCGTGGTCGGGCTTTGAGTCTTACTCAACTTCATACCTTACAACTTAAGCAAGAACTCCTTCTTTGACTGATCCATTTTCAACTACTCCAAAATCAAGGTATGTACTTATCGAAAGTCCTATCAAGCATCTTGATCTATCTCTATAGATTTTGATGCCCAATATGTAAGTAGCTTCACTAAGGTTTTTTATTGAAAAACTCATTTTAAATAATCCTTTATGATTTCCAGAAAATTCTACAACATTTCCGATCAACAATATGTCATTCACATATACTTATCAGAAAGGCTGTAGTGCTCCCACTCACTTTCTTGTAAATCTAGGCTTCTCCAAAAGTCTGTAAAAAACCTTATGCTTTTATCACCTTATCAAAGCGTATATTCCAACTCTGAGATGCTTGCACCAGTCCATACATGGATCACTGGAGCTTGCACACTTTGATAGCACCTTTAGGATCGACAAAACCTTCTAGTTGCATCATATACAACTCTTCTTTCAGAAATCCATTAAGGAATGTAGTTTGACATCCACTTGCCAGATTTCATAAAATGCGACAATTGCTAACATGATTCGAACAGACTTCAGCATCGCTACGGGTGAGAAATTTTCATCGTAGTCAACTCCTTGAACATGTCGAAAACCTTTTGTGACAAGTCGATCTTTGTAGATAGTGGCATTACCATCAGCGTCTGTCTTCCTCTTGAAGATCCATTTATTCTCAATGGCTTGCCGATCATCGGGCAAGTCCACCAAAGTCCACACTTTGTTCTCCTACATGGATCATATCTTAGATTTCATGGCCTCAATCCATTTATCGGAATCTGGGCTCATCATAGCTTCTTCATAGTTCGTAGGTTCGTCATGGTCTAGTAACATGACTTCCAGAATAGGATTACCGTACCCCTCTCGTGCGGATCGTGCTCTCATTGACCTATGAGGTTCTGGAGTAACTTAATCTCGTGCTCTAGTTGACCTACGAGGTTCTGTAGTAACTTGATCTGAAGTTTCATGATCATCATCATTAGCTTCCTCTCTAGTTGGTGTAGGCTTCACAAGAACGGTTTTCCGTGATGAGCTACTTTCCAATTCGAGAGAAGATACAGTTAACTCATCAAGTTCTACTTTCCTCCCACTCACTTCTTTTGAGAGAAACTCATTCTCTAGAAAGGATCCATTCTTAGCAACAAAGATTATGCCTTCGGATCTGTGGTAGAAGGTGTACCCAACAGTTTCTTTTGGGTATCCTTTCTCCGATTTGGGTTCGAGCTTATCAGGCTGAAGCTTTTACACATAAGCATTGCAACCTTATACGTCTCCAACGTATCTACTTTTCCAAACCCCTTTGCCCTTGTTTTGGACTCTAACTTGCATGATTTGAATGGAGCTAACCCGGACTGACGCTGTTTTCAGCAGAATTTCCATGGTGTTGTTTTTGTGCAGAAATAAAAGGTTCTTGGAATGACCTGAAAATCCACGGAGAATTATTTTGGAAAATATAAAATATACCTGCGGAAAGATCCAAACCAGGGGCCCACACCCTGTCCACGAGGGTGGGGGGCGTGCCCCCTCCCCCTGTGTGCGCCCCCTACCTCGTGGCCCCCTGGTGCTCCACCGACGTATCTCCGGATCCCATATATTCACTTTCGTGGAGAGAAAAATCAGAGAGGAAGAATTATCGCGTTTTACGATATGGAGCCGCCGCCAAGCCCTAATCTCTCTCGAGAGGGCTGATCTGGAGTCCGTTCGGGGCTCCGGAGAGTGGAGATCATCGCCATCGTCATCATCAACCTTCCTCCATTGTCAGGCCCAAGATGCGATTCTATCCCGATCACGTGACACTTACGTGATTGGGGCACAACCGCATTTCGGGCGCTTAGCAAGATGGATATCATTACATCGTACCATTACATTCATACATGGGGGATACAACAATACATACAAGTCACCTGAATACAACAACATCAATACAAGGCATCCGACTACGGATGCAAACATGAAAACCACATCGACATCCATCTGCTATCCCAGGCTGCCGACCTGGAACCTAACCCAAGACTGAAGAAGAAGAAGAAGAAGAAAGAACTCCAACACAACGGACATCGCTCTCACGTCAAGACATCGGAAACCTGCACCTGCAACTGTTGTTGTAGTATCTGTGAGCCACGAGGACTCAGCAATCCCATAACCATGGGTAACAAGACTAGCAAAGCTTAATGGGTAGGAAGAGGTAAAATGGTGAAGTCGCAGCAATGGCTAAGCAATATATATGGTGCCTAACTTACGAGTACAAGAATAAGATGAGCATCTACACAAGCGGTCGCAAACTAGTAGTGATCTCTAAAGATCCTGAACTGTCTACGAGTCAAACATAACCCCCACTATGTTCTCTTCTCAACAAGAAAAGAGACAGTCACGGTTACTCACACTGTTGTGTGTTTTACTTCGGATCCTCTAACAAGTTTTCTACAACCGGACATTAACAAATTCCAATCTGCCACATAACCGCGGGCACGGCTTTCGAAAGATCATAACCCTGTAGGGGTGTCCCAACTTAGCCCATCACAAGCTCTCACGATCAACTGAAGTAATAATAATTATTACCCCTTATCTTAGGGAACCGATCAGGCTCGGTATCCCGGTGCACAAGACATTTCGACAATGGTAAAACAAGTCCAACAAGACCTCCCGGCGTGCCGACACCCTGATAGTAGCCGCACGTATCTCGTCTCAGGCCACGACTGGATGAGCAATACGTACAGTAACCGAAGACCCCAAATAACTGGGTGGCACCGCAAGTGGCTCTAGTTTGGGACCAACACCATCAGCACTGGCCCCCCTGTATGTAAAAGAATCCACGGGTAGCGCTAACTCCCTATGCAATTAATTAATTAATTAAGTTTTTATTATGTTGCAATAAAACCAATGTTGGGCCTTGCTGGAGAAGTTTTATTCAAAGACGAACTGTCAAGGGGTCCCCATATACCCAACCGTTTAAGGAACGCAACATCAAGGAACATAATGCCGGTTTATCGGCTCCTAAGGTGGCATGAGTGGAACAAAACACCGAGCTAAAGGCTAAGCCTTCCACCCATGCCCAGTATATAGGTGTGTTAATATATATATATATATATATATACATATTGTGATATACCAACAACAAGTTCCAACATGGAACGATCTTCATCTTCACCTGCAACTAACAATGCTATAAGAGGGGCTGAGCAAGCGAGTAACATAGCCAAACAACGGTTTGCTAGGAAGGTGTCAAAGGTTAGAGGTTTCATGGCAACAAGGAGAGGGGCTGACAATAATGATGGGTAGCGCGACATATAACGATAGCATCGAGACAACTAAGCATGGCAATGGTAGTAAAGGTATCCAAGGGTATGGTCATCTTGCCTGAGATCCCGCAAGGAAGAAGAATGGATCCATGAAGAAGACGAAGAAGAAGCCTTGAAGACGAACCACGAGAAGACGAACGAATCCTCATGATCGCAACGGAAAAGAACTAGCGAGAAGAAAGCAAGCAATACGGTAAACACACAACACAAGAACACGACAAGATGCTCAAACAAGTATGATGCAAGACAAGTCTATATATGATGCAATAGATGGCAAGGTAGGAAGCACTCAAAAACAACACAAGCCAACAAGTTTAAATGAGGCCGGAATCCACATATAATAAAACCGGTAAGTCCTCATATGCATAGTTTGAAATTAGTCCAGATCTGAACAAACCTTAAGTTAGAGTTGTTAAACAGCAAGTTAACATGCACCATGATGATCGACATGAAATTCTAATCAAGTTTCATATAAAGTTTGTTAAATTCGGAGCTACGGTCTAGAAGATATGAGCAAAACAAGACAAGCATGGCAACGGTGCAAGATGCACCCAAACATCAAACAAACACACTCCAAACATGTAAACAACATGATATTATGATTCTACATGCAAAATCACACAAGTTTCATACAGGGCACACTCAAAACGGAGCAACGGGCTAAAAGATACGAGCAAAACAAGTTACAATGCAAATCTGAAGTTAACAGCCACATAGCAACTTTGGAGCAAGGTAAATATAAGCTACAACACCCAAACATGATAACAAGAAGCATGGATGTGAAGTAGACATGTTACTTAACAAGTATGAACTTAGAACACACCCAAAAACTTGCTGGAACACATTTAAACAAGCATGGCAAGTTGCAATAAAATTATCCAGACTTAGTCAAAATCTGGGAAGGCAAAAACATCATCACGATGCTGCCTTTGGAGGCACAAAACAACAAGCATATCAACTCTACTAAGCATATAAAGAGCATGGACATGTAGTAGACATATCCTACAGCAAACAACTCCATTGGAGCAACTCCATAGGAGGCATGGATCAATAGCAACAAGCTCCACCAAATTGATCACGATGATAAAAACCTGACAGTTATAATTTATAGCAACTTGAGAGCAAGAAATAAATAAGCTACAGTAGGTCATATGAGCAAGCAAGGGCATGAATGGATAGACAATAACATGGACAACAAGGCATGATCATTGGCCACTCCAAAACAAGCATGGATTTGACTAGGGCATCAAGCAAACATAGCATCAGGTTATAACAGATTCCAGACTTAGCAGTTTTTTCACTAAGTATAAAACAACAACAACAACAACATGGCATGTTTACAAGCTTGTTTAAGTCACATCAAGGCATATCATGGAAAGATTATTGCACCACATCAAAGACCATATTATTGTGCTTCTAAAACATCTATACATGTGGCATGAAGAAAATCACATCAATAGCAATGAGCAAGTGAAAACAACATCTCATAACAAGTTTCAGCACTTAACAGACACATGCACTTTTGCAACAGAGATAAACATGGCAATATGAACTCAAACAAGCATGCTACAACAAACATCATGTAGTACACTTCACAATGAACATTTTGACATATCATATGCATCATTTGGATAAACATGCATCAAGTTATCATATCTCAAACATGGCATAAAATTAACAAGTAACAGCAGTTTATAACAAGTAGCACTCTTGCAACAGAGATTAGAGCTTCCAGATGAACTCAAGTGAGCATGGCACAATGGAACAAAGTGTAGAGCATAGCACCACGATCATTTTGACATATAATACACTCAATTTGGACATACACACAAATATTTACAGTAATGCAAACATGCAACAAAAATACTGACAGAGAAAGGACTTAGTGGAAATTAAACCTTCGGAGGGGCGGACATTGTCCAGCTGGAGCGGACACGTCCGGATGGCTGGGCACCTGGGCCCACATGTCAGTGGCACGGACGAGAAGACAGTCGGACATGTCCGGATCCGTTCGGACATGTCCGGCGGCACGGGTCAACGGCCCGATCTGGCGACGACGACGGGACGGCGGCAAAGAACTCCGGCGAGGTGGTGGGGAGGCCGGAGAGGGCGGCAGCGGCAAGGAAAGGCGGCGGAGCGGCGGATCCGGGCAGCTCCGCCTCGGATCTGGTCGGAGGAGGAAGGATCGGCGACGGGAGCTCGTGGCAGGCCTCCGGCAGCGGCGGCGGTTCCCTGCGGCACAGAGGGAGAGCAGGGGCGCGCGACGGGACGAGCCCGACGGCGGTGGCGGCTGGCGCCCGGCGGCGGGGAGGCTCGGTGGCGGGGCGACCTGGCTCGAGGTTGGAGGTGGCGGTTCTGGCGAGCTGCTCCGGCGGCCGGCCGGCAGGGGACGGGAGAAGTGAGGGGCAAGGAGCGAGGGGAGCAGCGATGGGCTCGGTCCCGGTGGGCGGCTCGCGGCGGGCCTGGCCCCGGCCGAGCGGGCTGGCGGCGGGGGAGGCGCCTGGAGGCCAAGTGGCGCCCCCTGGTTGGCTGTGGGCGCTGACTGGGCGACTGCTGTCCAATCGGGGCATGCCACTTGGCGCTTATGAGGTGGCTGGCGTTGAAAACGGCGGTGGAGGCACGAAAATTGGAGGTGGCGGCGGCTGAGAGGTGTGAAGAGGGGTAGGTTAGGTTTAGGGACTAGGGATGCCTAAAATGGACAAATGGGTGTCCATTTATAGGTAGGAGGGCTAGGTTAGGGGGTTTTTGGAGCAGATCGGACCCTCGGATCGCGATCGTGAGGCTCCGGTCGCGAGGAGGAGTAGGATGGGCCTAGAAGAGGTAGTGGGCTGTGTAGGAGGGGTGTTGGGCCAAAAGAGAAAAGGCTTTCGGCGGTTAACACGGTTAACCGTTGGGCTATCAAACAAGCTCTGAATGCGATGAAATTTGGCAGGCGGTCTACCTATGCTATAATAAGACCACACGCCAAGTTTCAACCCATTCCGAGAACGTTTTCCGGCCACTCATAAAATAAATATTCGGAGGCGCCGCGGGCGCGTGCAAGTGTGTCTGGGCTCAGAACGGACAACGGAGAGGACGAGGGAACTCGGGCGGATGCAAGTTTGAAAACATGTTGATGCAAGCACACACGATGACATGGCAAGATGCAACACGCAAGCAGATGACAAGGCAACGACGGCGAATAACTGGCTGACACCTGGCGCATCGGTCTCGGGGTGTCACAACACTCCCCTACTAACAAGAGATCTCGTCCCGAGATAATAGGAACGGGACGGAAGGGAAAAAAGGAAGAACAAAGTTCTTTGAGGACAAAAGAGTGAAACGAAAGAACCTTGAGAGGCTGAGCCACTCGAAAGGAAGAATACAACGAGAATCAAGGATATTGAAAGGCACGAAACAAGAGCTGAAACAACGAGAATGAATTCCAAAACCACTCCGGTTAATAAGAGAAAGAAAGGAGTTTGAATGAAGGAATTCGGGCAGCCCTCCGGCTGAAACTGAAAGAAATAGCACACCGGTTGAACATGAATGGAATGGAACAAGAACTTGAAAAGATGAAAAGATACTCAACGAGAGCAACGCCACAATGCCTCCGGAAGAATTGGAATAATGGACAGAAAAGAACGGAGAAGAAGATGACAACTTGAGCACAAGTGACATGAATGAGAATTAATAAGAGAAAGACTTGAACGGAGTTGTTAAAAAAAAATCCACAACAAAAGAATGAGCTTGTTGTGGACTTATAGAAATCATCTCAAAACTTGAGGTGAATTATGCCACGACGAGAAGGTTGAATAGCTGAGAATTAGGAATTGCAAAACTCCACTTCAAAAGAATACGGAGCATTATTTGCACTCGAGAGGCAAAAGAATGAGAATGCTTGAGCTGCTCGAGAAGAATTATGATGAACACAAGAAGAATGAATTAAATGATGAAGAACCACCATGAAGAACTCCGATGATGAAAGGATGATGATATAGAAATGGCGAATGAAAGGAATAAGATTAAAGCCTTCCGATGATTTAGAAAGGGCCTCCGACGACATAACCGAGAAAATTTGAACTCCAAAAAAGAAAAGAATAAAACACTTAAAACTAGAATTTATTCGTCAAGAATAAACTCGAAGGAAAGGATAAATCGACTTGACGAAGAAGACTAAGAATTATGTTATGCTTATCCTCCACCAATAATTGATGAGAAGCCATGGATTTGCATATCACTTATTCGCGTTGAAAAGGATTAAAGAGAGGTATATCGCGAACTTGAGAAAGTCTTCATGAAACACCGGTAGGATTGGGATAAATGAATGGATTGATATGATAGCACCGTAAAAGAACTGTTGAGCGAATCACCGTAATAATTGAAGCCGAGTGAAGAAAAAGGAACGACCCACTGTAAGGAATTGAAATTGAGTGAATACGATGAATCGCCGGGAAGAATAAAGCACTTGTGGAATTTGGATGCAAAAGAACGAAGAGATCGCGGACTGATTAACAAATACTTGAACGAAGCACCAGATAATTGTGAGACGAACGAAGAGGCATCAATGAAGAATATTTGGAGGACGAAGTTGAAAACTAAGAATGAAGAAATCTTCTGAAATGATGACCTTCGGAGGAACACAATATAATTAATTCATGAAATACTCCGGAAGAATGAAAAGAAGAAAGGTTGAACCAATGATGAAAAGAATTAAAGTGATCTTGAAGAAGGCATATGACTGATGGAATCCATTCTTGTGTCATACATGAAAAGAATTTCGAGACACTCCGGGAAATTAGAAGAGTCAGGTAGGATCCTGGGAAAAGACCTGTGGGTTATGAGCCCATCGAAGAGGAAAACACCGTTGGAAGGATTTAAAAGGGGATAATGCACCGGAATAATTGAAAAACTCGAATGAGGTGACTACCTCGAATTAATTGGAATACAGACGAATCTCTTGAGATGTCTTCGGAACTCCAGAATAATTAAATGGCAAGAGGCGAACAAGCAGGAGGAAACAATTGAGCCGAGGGAAAATAATATGATGAGTACCGAGTACAAATTGAATTGGAACCACCGGAAAAGAAAAGAGATGAATAATGACAAATTCGATGATAATTCACCGATTGAGACACTCGAGGAAAGACTGAAGAGGCTCCGCACGAATGGAATTGATGCTCGAATAGAGGCTCATACTCCGGGAATTAAAGGGGTGGGAGGGCGGGAAAAACAAAGGCAACTTGGAATGGGAACTGACGAATTACTTGAAGAGGGAAAACACCGGTTGAAAATATTGAGGAAAGAATGCAAGGATTCACACGAGTAGGATGGATACTCGATTAATGATTCCGGCTCCGAAAAGAAAAGGGTGGGCGGGTGGGAAAAAAGAAAGACAACTTCGGAAGGGGAAAACAACATCGGTTGGAAAGCACTGAGGATTGAACTTGCAAAGAAGAAGAGGGTTGAATCCACTTGACAAGAGATGCACCAGATGAAAGAACTGACAACGCAACGAACAAAAACTAACCACGTGATCCTAAAAAAAATTTGAAGGGGAATAGGAGTAATTCAAAACACCTACGTCAAGATTCCTCACCACAGCGACGAAGGGGCAAGGGAGTAAAAAGAATTCCTACTCTCCGATATAACTAGACTCCGAAAAATTTTCTGCTAGACTCAACAACGGCCAAAGTACGATCAATCAAGGGGGCTCCTATGGTCGGTCGAGGCTCTGATACCAACTTGTCAGGCCCAAGATGCGATTCTATCCCGATCACGTGACACTTACGTGATTGGGGCACAACCGCATTTCGGGCTCTTAGCAAGATGGATATCATTACATCGTACCATTACATTCATACATGGGGAATACAACAATACATACAAGTCACCTGAATACAACAACATCAATACAAGGCATCCGACTACGGATGCAAACATGAAAACCACATCGACATCCATCTGCTATCCCAGGCTGCCGACCCGGAACCTAACCCAAGACTGAAGAAGAAGAAGAAGAAGAAGAAGAAGAAGAAGAAGAAGAAGAAGAAGAAGAAGAAGAAGAAGAAGAAGAAGAAAGAACTCCAACACAACGGACATCGCTCTCACGTCAAGACATCGGAAACCTGCACCTGCAACTGTTGTTGTAGTACCTGTGAGCCACGAGGACGCAGCAATCCCATAACCATGGGTAACAAGACTAGCAAAGCTTAATGGGTAGGAAGAGGTAAAATGGTGAGGTTGCAGCAGCGGCTAAGCAATATGTATGGTGGCTAACTTACGAGCACAAGAATAAGATGAGCATCTACGCAAGCGGTCGCAAACTAGTAGTGATCGCTAAAGATCCTGAACTGCCTACGAGTCAAACATAACCCCACCGTGTTCTCTTCTCAACATGAAAAGAGACAGTCACGGTTACTCACACTGTTGTGTGTTTTACTTCGGATCCTCTGACAAGTTTTCTACAACCGGACATTAACAAATTCCAATATGCCACATAACCGCGGACACGGCTTTCGAAAGATCATAACCCTGCAGGGGTGTCCCAACTTAGCCCATCACAAGCTCTCACGATCAGTTGAAGTAATAATAATTATTACCCCTTATCTTAGGGAAATCCGATCAGGCTCGGTATCCCGGTGCACAAGACATTTCGACAATGGTAAAACAAGTCCAGCAAGACCTCCCGGCGTGCCGACACCCTGATAGTAGCCGCGCGTATCTCGTCTCAGGCCACGACCGGATGAGCAATACGTACAGTAACCGAAGACCCCAGATAACTGGGTGGCACCGCAAGTGGCTCTAGTTTGGGACCAACACCATCAGCATTGGCCCCCGCTGTATGTAGAAGAATCCACGGGTAGCGCTAACTCCCTATGCAATTAATTAATTAATTAATTTTTTATTATGTTGCAACAAAACCAATGTTGGGCCTTGCTGGAGAAGTTTTATTCGAAGACGAACTGTCAAGGGGTCCCCATATACCCAACCGTGTAAGGAACGCAAAATCAAGGAACATAATGCCGGTTTAAATACTTTGTACATGAAAGTTGCTCAGAAAATGAGACGAATCCGAAT
This sequence comes from Secale cereale, assembly GCA_902687465.1. Lineage (NCBI taxonomy): Eukaryota > Viridiplantae > Streptophyta > Magnoliopsida > Poales > Poaceae > Secale > Secale cereale. Next base: position 517,308,183 of record LR738712.1, read on the forward strand.
ATGCTCTATGTTTGTCTGTTAAACGCCCCTAGCATTGCGAACATGCAACCCCCCCTCTGTTTCATCTCCGAAAATGCCTAACACAAGGAATATTTTCTGGGATGTTTCCCCCCTTCGCCAGTATCGTGTAGTACCGCGTTAGATCACACCTAGCACCGTTTATTGCCATGTCATGCATCTGTTTGCATTGTATTTATTGTTTCTTCCCCCTCTTCCCTTCATTAGACATCGATACTGACCCCACTACTGCTACCCCGATCGACTACGGTATTGAAGACCCCTCCTTATCGACAGAGCTTCCAGGCAAGCCAACCCCCCTTGATCACCAGATATCGCCCATTCTCTTCTCTCTTATTCTTGCATTAGGTTAGCTACTGTTGATGATTAGATAGCTCCTATTGTGTTGCATAGCCTGTCATTGTTGCTACAATTGTTGATACCTTTACCTGCTATCCTACATGCTTAGTATAGGATGTTAGTATATGTAGGATCGAAAGTATGTCTAGAGGGGGGGTGATTAGACTACTTGACAATATAAAAAATCTGCCTTTTGATCATGCAATGTTTTTGGCAGTTTCACAATTAAGATCAATTCAAGTATCACCCTACACATGCAATTCTAGAGTAATAGCAGCGGAAAGTAAATTGCACATGTAAAAGAGAGGTGGAGAAGATCAAACGCAGTTTGGTGACACGAAGATTTTTGTCGTGGTTCCGATAGGTGGTGCTATCGTACATCCACGTTGATGGAGACTTCAACCCACGGAGGGTAACGGCTGCGCGAGTCCACGGAGGGCTCCACCCACGAAGGGTCCACGAAGAAGCAACCTTGTCTATTCCATCATGGCCTACGCCCACGGAGGACTAGCCTTACTCGGGGTAGATCTTCACGAAGTAGGCGATCTCCTTGCCCTTACAAACTTCTTGGTTCAACTCCACATCTCAAAGACGGAGGCTCCCAAGCGACACCTAACCAATCTAGGAGGCACCACCCTCCAAAAGGTAATAGATGGTGTTGATGATGATGAACTCCTTGCTCTTGTGCTTCAAATGATAATCTCCCCAACACTCAACTCTCCTCACTGATATGGCTGTGGTGGAAGAAAGGTTTGAGTGGAAAGCAACTTGGGAAGGCTAGAAATCAAGTTTCATATGGTAGGAATGGAATGGCTTGATCTCAACACAAGGGTAGGTGGTTCACTTCTCAGAAAGTGTATGGTAGGAGTGGTAGACTTTCTGATGGCTCTCTCCGCGAATGAAGAGGGGGTGGAGGGGTATATATAGCCTCCACACAAAATCCAACCGTTACACACACATTTGACCAATCTCGGTGAGACCGAAGTGAAAACTCGGTCAGACCGAAAGTTCAAATATAGTGAACGTTGGGATTTTCGGTGGGACCGAAAATACCATCTCGGTGTGTCCGAAGTGAGTCAAAGGTTGGAGCTTGCCATCTCGGTGGGACCGAAATTAACAACTCGGATATTCCGAAGTGATGTCAATTGGTTACAGAAGGTTGGCAGTCCATTTTCGGTGAGACCGAAACTCAAAATCGGATGGACCGAGAAATTAGGGTTTGGAAGAATAACTGAGGTGGTTCATCTCGGTGGGACTGAGTTTGCAGAATCGGTTTGTCCGAGATTACTTATGAGTGTGTTAAGTAGTGAAGAGTGCTGATAGTTGAGGGAGCTAGATCACCAAGCACTTGAGCAACCAGATCATTAACACAACCTCATCCCCTTTTAATAGTATTGGCTTTTCCTATGGACTCAATGTGATCTTTGATCACTAAACCAAAAATAGAGTCTTGAGCTTTTGCCAATGCTTGTCTTAGCATTTTGAGGGGTCCACTTCTTCAGACATTTCCATACCCATATCATCGAACTTCTCTGAAATGATTCTCAAGTAAATATTAGTTCAATGATATATATGTTGTTATTAATTACCAAAACCACCCGGGGATTAGTTGCACTTTCAGTATACCATCAATGGCCCTACATCCTTGTACGTCTACCATGCTATACTATCGGGCCGTGGTCACTTCATGAGGTGATCACGGGTATATACATACATACATGCTATACATGTTACGTAATGTGACTAAAGTCAATGTGGGGGCTGAAAGGACATGTAGCTCTATCTAGGTAGTGGTGGGCCTGGGTTCCCGACGGCCCCAGAGTAATTCTTTATGGCGGAGCGACATGGCAGGTTGAGACACCCAGTAGAAAGGTGGCTTGGCCCCTGGTTATTGTTCGTGGTTATTTCATAATAACACGCTTAACGAGTTTGAATATTTGATCTGAGTTTGGTTGTTGGCCTTATACGCACTAACTGCAACACGAGATAAGATATGGGCAACCAACGTCGTAGTATTAGCCGCAGCCTTCAGGACATCAGCAACTGAGTGGCGAGCGCCAGGTTGGACCGCATAACGCAACTTCCTTTGAAATGGAGGTTGCTAGGTCTGCTCATCGGCCGCCCACGCAACATGCAGGAGTGCAAAGGGCGATGGGCCCCAGATCCCTGCGCGCTTAGGATTTAGACCGGCGTGCTGACCTCTTTCTCGGGCCTAGGTAGGGTTGCGACGTGTTGATCTTCTGAGGCCAGGCATGACCCAGAAAAGTGTGTCCGGACAGAGTGATCGAGTGTGTCGGGTTATGTGGTGCACCCCTTCGAATAGACGTGTCAACGGTAATAGAACGACCCAGAGTTGTATTCCAACCTCATGAAACCTAGAACCAGATACTTAATAAAACACACCCTTTCAAGTGCTAGATACAACCTGGTGATCACTTTCCCACAGGGTGACGAGGGGAGGATTGCCGGGTAGGTTTATGCTATACGATGTTACTTGGTGAACTTACCAGCTACTCTCTTCTACTGCTGCAAGATGGAGGCTCCAGAAGCATAGTCTTCGACAGGACTAGCTTTCCCCCTCATATTCTGGCATTCTGCAGTTTAGCCCATAGATATTAGCCCCCCTTTATAAAGATATCAATGCATATGTAGTGTAGATCCTTGCTTGCGAGTACTTTAGATGAGTACTTATGGTTGCTTTGCTTCCTCCTTTTCCCCTTTTACCTTCTCCTCAGATGATGCAACCAGATGGTGGAGCCCAGGAGCCAGATGCCTTCGCCGACGACTACTACAACCTCGACAGATCTTACTATGTGGAGGCCCCAGATGACCAGGAGTAGTGTAGGAGGATCCCAGGCAGGAGGCCTTGCCTTTCCGATCTATATCCCTGTTTGTGCTAGCCATCTTATGGCACCTTGTTTAACTTATGTCTATACTCATATATTGTTGCTTCCGCTGACTCATCTATGATCAAGCTTTTGTATTCGAGCCCTCGAGGCCCATGGCTTGTAATATGAAACTTGTATGGTTTTAGTTTTGTGTCTAGGTTGTGTTGTGATATCTTTTAGTGAGTCCGTGATCTTGGTCGTACACATTGGCATGCATGATTAGTGTACTGTCAAATTGGGGGCGTCATACGGATGTTGTCGGGTTTATAGCCCAAATCCTCCCCTGACCCACGTCTGCGCCTCCATGATGTTAACCAGCTTGTCCTCGTCTACGACAAGGTTGATGTGTGCGGCCTGCTACTCTGGCTATCCTATGCTTGATGCATTCGGGAGTCGTGTCCTTTGAAGAGGTTTGTAGCTTACTACATGATGGTTGAAAACATGAAGTCATGCTACTCCTGTTGGGCCTTTGACAATGCCCTGTTAGTGTGCAAGTCTTCGGGGTGGGCGCTGCCCAGTTTACCCGGAAAGGCGCGCCCTATATGATATGGACCTCGGCCTCCCATGGAATTGTTAGTGCGAAGTTGTGCACCCTGGGGACATAGTCCTCGGGCAAAAGCAGGCAAACGGGGAGTGTGTATCCCTATTTAGGGTGGAAGGACGACTATTCGAGTATAGTAGGTGCACCTCGATTATGTTTTGTAGAGCGACATGTACCCTTCACGAGCAGAGTAAGGGTCGCCTCCTTAGACGCCTCAAACTCGGCTGCAAAAGTCGCGGTCTGATTCCCCCTTCAGAGGCAGCGTTCGGTATTACTAGTGACTATGATGACACCATTTGGCCCCAACATCTTTAGTTCTAAGTATGCGTAGTGCGGGACCGTGTTGAAGCGACAAGTGCATTTTTCCCAAGCAGTGCGTGGTAGTCGCTATGGAAGGGGACGACATCGAAGATTAAATCTTCTCTTGAGAAGTTCTCAGGTGCCCTGAAGACTACCTCCAAAGAGATTGTTCTTGTTCAGCGTGTGATGTATACTATGCAACTTTATTCTTGTAGACTCGTGTTGGGCCTCCAAGCGCAGAGTTTTGTAGGACAGTAGCAATTTTCCCTCAAGTGTATGACCTAAGGTTTATCAATCTGTGGGAGGCGTAGGATGAAGATGGTCTCTCTCAGACAACCTTGCAACCAAATAACAAAGAGTCTATTGTGTCCCCAACACACAAAATACAGTGGTAAATTGTATAGGTGCACTAGTTCGGCGAAGAGATGGTGATACAAGTGTAATATGGATAGTAGATATTGATTTTTGTAATAGTAACAATAAAAACAACAAGGTAGCAAGTAACAAAAGTGAGCACAATAAGTATTGCAATGCTTGAAAATGAGGCCTAGGGTCCGTACTTCCACTAGTGCAATCTCTCAACAATGCTAATATAATTGGATCACATAACCATCCCTCAACGTGCGATGAAGAATCACTCCAAAGTTCCTATCTAACGGAGAACATAAGAAGAAATTGTTTGTACGTTACGAAACCACCTCAAAGCTATTCTTTCCGATCGCTCTATCAAGAGTTCGTACTAACATAACATCAAGTTATCAATTCCGATCGATCTATCAAGAGTTTGTACTAAAATAACACCATATGATACACATCAACCAACTCTAATGTCACCTAGATACTCCAATGTCACCGCGAGTATCCATGAGTTAATTATACAATATGCATCAAAATATTTCAGATTCATAATACTCAATCAAACACAAAGAACCTCAAAGAGTGCCCCAAGATTTCTACCAGAGAAACAAAGACAAGAACATGCATCAACCCCTATGCATAGATCACCCCAATGTCACTTCGGGAATCCGCAAGTTGAATGCCAAAACACATATCAAGTGAATCAATATGATACCCCATTGTCACCACGGGAATTCATAGCAAGACATGCATCAAGTGTTCTCAAATCCATAAAAGTATTCAATCAAAAGAAATCTCAAAGGGAAAACTCAATTCATCACAACAAGATAGAGAGGGAATAAACCATATGATCCGACTATATTAGCAAAGCACGCGACACATCCAGATTGTGCATCTCAAGAACACGAGAGAGAGAGAGAGAGAGATTAATCACATAGCTACTGGTACAAACCCTTAGCCCTAAGGGTGGACTACTCCCTCGTCATCATGGTGGCCGTCGGGATGATGAAGGTGGCCACCGGTGATGATTTCCCCCTCCGATGGAGTGCCGAAAAAGGGCTCTAGATTGGATCTTGTGGTTTCAGAACTCACGGCGGCTAGAACAAAATTTTGTCGACGCCCATAGGGTTTTTCGAATATTTGGGCATTTATAGAGCGAAGAGGCGGTGCGGTAGGATCGAGGTGGGCACAACCCACATGGGCGCGCCTGGGCCCCCAGGCGTGCCCTGGTGGGTTGTGCCCCCCTTGGGGCACCCCTAGGTGCTTCTCTGGCCCACTGGATGTCTTCTGGTCCAAAAAACTCCAAAAAGTTCGCTACATTTGGACACCGTTTGATATATATTTTCTGCGATGTAAAAAAACAAGCAAAAAACAGCAACTAGCACTAGGCACAATATCAATAGGTTAGTCCCAAAAAATGATATGAAGTACTATAAAATGATTGTAAAACATCCAAGAATGACAATATAATAGCATGGAACAATAAAAAAATATAGATACATTGGAGACGTATCAGCGTGCTTCGACGCTGGGTATGAAACCCTTGAATGTGGTGGTCCTGGGCTTGATCCTGGATGGACCGATGCCTATTTTCCTAATTGTATCTGCGTAGATCAGAATGAGGCTGCTGCTATAGGGGAACACAGTAGAAAAAATTCTGACCTACGCACCAGCCCAGGACCACTATGGAGACTGCATACAAGGTTTGGTCTTTTTCGTTACCGACTCATAGCGCGGCGGTAGTAGAGTTGACGATGATCGGCGGTGTAGATCCCCGCAGGTAGGATTTACAACCTCCAATCCATGAGGATGTACTCCCTCATCTGCTCCTCGGACAACCCTTTGGGAGGCGGTCGGACAGTCCCTCCGACGGTGTCGCAGACAGCCCTTCGGGTGGACCTTTGAAACTCGGACGGTCACTCAGACAGCCCTTCGGTAGGACCTCCGAAACTCGGACGGTCACACGGACAGCCCTTCGGGAGGCACTCTTGAACTAAGACCGAAACTACGATATCTCTACACAGTCGCACACATACGGTGTCATCTATCCGGCAGGGCTTCGCCATCCAAAACTAGTTCCTGCCGGAACCCAGACAGCCTTTTGGCTCTACGAAAAAAGACCGAACCAAGGGGTAGTGTCCCACATGAAATACCCAAAGTGCCCATGCTCCATGTCATACATAAGGGCAAAATAGGGAGGCAAGTGGAGCACCAAATGTTCGAAGGAAGCCCCATGGGGAGCCCCCCAAGGCCATGAACGAAAATGGCTGCCTCCTTGGGTGGCCCCACCACCTTTCCATCCGTCAAGTCATCCCTTAGATCTTTTAAGCAAAGCCCAAAAAAGTGGCTTTCCAAAAAATATCCAAAAAGCACTTTCACTATTCACGACGACATTTTTCAGCGTCAGTTCGAACTGAAAATATTTATGTGGGCTTAGAACATTTCCAATACCCACTAAAATAATTTTCAACACGTTCCAAAACAGTTTCCGATTAGTGATTTTCATCTGCAAAAAGCAGCAAAAGTGGTTCCGGCAGCTCAGGAACATTTTCGGTTTTTCTCCCGAAAAATTCCCAAAAGTTTCCAGAATGATTCTGGCACCCTCCAAGAATTATCAGGCGAGTGCCGAAACCGATTTGACTTATTGGAATACCTAGAAACAACTTTTCAGTTTTACGAAACTATTTCACTGTTCTCTCTCCGGAACTCTTTCGTTGTCTCCGAAACTTTTTCGGCGAATTTCTCTCAGACTCCATGTCTAGTATTTAGCAGATAGATGACCCTTAAGCGTGTGACCCTATAGGTTCGGTGAAGCATAGACATGACCGTAACACTTTCCAATCAATGATCAAGATCGGAACCGTGGACACCCATATTGACCCCTATACCCACACGAATGAATATTCAAGTGAACCTCCAGTTGTCGTGTGCTATTCCTGTTGCTTCGTGATATGTTATAAATACCAGAGGTGAGATTTATCGGCATCCCCATGGATCAAAAACTTGTCCACTATGCATGTTTCCTCGTTACCAGTATTTGTTCTCTTTTCTCGTTACTGCGTTCCGGCATCCCTGTGATCAAATCACAATGTGTCTGGCCAGACGATGATGGATACCGTAACACTGAGAGGGCCCAGAGATATCTCTCCATCGTCGTATGATCAAATCCCAATCCCGAGCTCTCAAGTTACTTGACATACTTTTCCATGAACCCGCAAGCCGCCATAATAGCCACCCATTTACGGATGAGGCTTAACAAACACCAAAGTTCATGAAACAAGCATGAAGAAACTCGATACTCTCATGGTCTAAGGAATTATGCAAACATTAACCATCTCGGTGTTATTAACCATTTACTTATGATGAATGTATCTCATAGCATAACATCAATTCGGGTCGATTCAACACAAGTGTTCTCCTAGCATTGTGCCCTCAAAGTTGCCGACATAGTCCTTCCCATGATCAGGAAAACATAATCATCATGCAACACATGAGCTAGTCTTAGAGGCGAGACTAGGAATACATTTTACCGTTTATTATTCCACACGAAGTCTTCCTCCGAGCCTCATGTTATTGCAGACTCGAGAAACATAGCAGTTATAGCATGGAATGTAAACATAATTATGAACATGGAGATGAATACTAGCATTTATTATTGCCTCTAGGGCATATCTCCTACAGACTCCCACTTGCACTAGAGTCAATAATCTAGTTAATGCTAATGCACTTTACACCTATGGCATACCAGTGTAAAAAATGCTACACATGTGTGAAAGCACATTTGCTCTCCGGGTGGTTTTGGTAATTAATGACAACATACTTTGTGGTTGGACTAATACTTTTATCAAGTATGTTTCAGGAAATCCAATCACATTGGCTATGGAAAGGACTGAAGAAGTGGACCCCTCAAATGCTAAGGCAAGCATTGGCAAAAGCTCAAGACTCCATATTTGGTTTAGTGATCAAAGATCACATTGAGTCCATAGGAAAAGCCAATACTATTAAAAGGGAATGAGATTGTGTTGATGATCTGGTTGCTCAAGTGCTTAGTGATATGTCTCCTTCAACTATCAGCAACTTTCACTACTATACACACTCATAAGTAATCTCGGACAAACCGATTCTTCCAACTCAGTCCCACCGAGATGAACCACTTCAGCCATATTCCAAACCCTAGAAAAATCGGTCATTCCGAGTTTGAGATCGGTCTCATCGAAATGTGGACTGCCAACCTTCTGTAACCATTTGACATCTTTTCGGAATATCCGAGATTGCATTTTCGGTCTCACCAAAATTGGCCAGCTCCTGTCTTGGCTCAAATCGGTCTCACCGAGATTGCATTATCGGTCACACCGAAACTGGCATGTTCCTGTCTTTTCTCAAATCGGTCTAACCGAGTTTTCTTTCTCGGTCCCACCGAAAATCCCAACGTTCATATCTTTTACACTTTCGGTCTCACCGAGATGGTATTTTCGGTCCCACCGAAAATCCCAACGTTCACTATATTTGAACTTTCGGTCTGACCGAGTTTTCACTTCGGTCTCACCGAGATTGCTCAATTATGTGTGTAACGGTTGGATTTTGTGTGGAGGCTATATATACCCCTCCACCCCCTCTTCATTCGTGAGGAGAGCCATCAGAAAGTCTACCATTCCTACCATACACTTTCTGAGAAGAGAACCACCTACCCTTGTGTTGAGATCAAGTCATTCCATTCCTACCATATGAAACTTGATTTCTAGCCTTCCCAAGTTGCTTTCCACTCAATCCTTTCTTCCACCACAGCCATATCAGTGAGGAGAGTTGAGTGTTGGGAAGATTATCATTTGAAGCACAAGAGCAAGGAGTTCATCATCATCAACAACATCTATTACCTTTTGGAGGGTGGTGCCTCCTAGATTGGTTAGGTGTCGCTTAGGAGCCTCCGTCTTTGAGATGTGGAGTTGAACCAAGAAGTTTGTAAGGGCAAGGAGATCGCCTACTTCGTGAAGATCTACCCCGAGTAAGGCCAGTCCTCCGTGGGCGTAGGCCATGATGGAATAGACAAGGTTGCTTCTTCGTGGACCCTTCGTGGGTGGAGCCCTCCGTGGACTCGCGCAGCCGTTACCCTCCGTGGGTTGAAGTCTCCATCAACGTGGATGTGCGATAGCACCACCTATCGGAACCACGGGAAAAATCATTGCGTCTCCAAATTGCGTTTGATCTTCTCCACCTCTCTTTACTACTTGTGCAATTTACTTTCCGCTGCTCATACTCTAGAATTGCATGTGTAGTGTGCTACTTGACTTGTGTGCTATGCAAAAACTGTCAAAATCTGTCCTTGATGAAAGACAGAATTTTTATCTTGTCGAGTAGTCTAATCACCCCCCTCTAGACACTCTCACCTTCTTCGATCCTACAATTGGTATCAGAGCATTGGTCTCCATTGCTTTGGTTTACACACCATTGGAGGAAGATGGACGTGTCTACGGTTGGGAGTGTTAGCCATAGAGTGCATGTTCTTAATGGAAGGTTCTATAACTCTTGGAAGTCTGAAATGCTTAGTATCTTTAAAATGTACAATTTGTGCAAATATGTTGAGACCCCCCATGTGCCTCCTTTTGATCCCTTGCACCCTACCATGGATGAAGAGCTTGATTTGCTTCGTAACCTTAGAACTGTAAATCTTATCATTAAAGGGTTACCTGATGACTTGCTTAAGCTAGTTACAAACTTTGAGTGTGCTTATGCTATATGGAAATTCTTGGAAGAACTTTATCCGGACTACTCTTTGAGAAGTCTTGATGAAATTCTACACAAGACTATTGAATTCGATAAGTTGCACCCCAATGATCCCAACTTTGATAAATGCTTTTTTGAGCTTCGTGATCTTATGAAAAAGAAGGGTGATCCCGGTCTTATCAATATTATAATTAGAAATGCTCTTGCCTTGCATTCCGAAGATTATTATTCCATTGACCAAACTAATGCAAGTACTTATCAAATTGACCTAGGTGTTGATGATGAACAATCTATGGGTCAATATGATGATGAGCATGAGCATGATGATGATTACTCCGATTCGGACACCGAGCTAGACAAGGTCATGAAGAGTCTCAATCTTATGGCAAATATGAGAGACTACATGTCCGGTGGAAAAGAGTGGATTCTTGATAGTGGATGCACCGATCACATGACCGGAGACAAAGACATGTTTCGAGAGCTTGCAAAGAACGATGGTCCACGCAAGTATGTGACTTTTGGAGACAACTCCAAGGGTAAGGTACTTGGCCTTGGTAAGGTGGCCATATCTCATGATAGCTCTATTCAAAATGTCATGCTTGTAGAATCTCTTGGATACAATTTACTTTCCGTGTCTAGATTAGCTGACTTTGGATTCAATGTGATATTCACCAAAGTAGATTGCCAAGTCTTTCGTCGTGATAATCAAAACATGGCTTTTACCGGTATCCGTAGAGGTGATCTATATATTGTTGATTTCACTAAGAAAGCCCAACCTAGAGCTTGTTTCATTGCTAAATCCTCTAAAGGTTGGTTATGGCATAGAAGGCTAGGACATGTTGGTATGCGTAATCTAGACAAGCTGATCAAAGGTGATCATACTCTTGGTGTTAAAGATGTTTTCTTTGACAAAGATAGACTTTGTAGTGCCTGTCAAGCAGGAAAACAAGTTGGTGGAAGTCATCCCGTGAAAAACATCATGACCACAAGGAGACCGCTTGAGCTTCTTCATATGGATCGCTTCGGTCCAATGCTTACAAAAGCCTTGGTGGTAACTCCTTTGGTCTAGTTATAGTTGATGATTATTCCAGATTTACGTGGGTATTTTTCCTTGATGATAAATCGCAGGTTCAGAGGATCTTCAAAACCTTTGCCAAAAAGGCCCAAAATCAATTCGAGGTGAAGATCAAGAAAGTTCGGAGTGACAATGGAACGGAGTTCAAGAACGCCAATGTAGACTCTTTTCTCGATGAGGAAGGAATTCTACATGAGTTCTCGGCTACGTACACTCCTCAACAAAATGGAGTTGTTGAGAGGAAGAACCGAACGCTCATAGAGATGGCAAGAACGATGCTTGATGAATACAAGACACCGAAACATTTTTGGGGAGAAGCGGTCGAGACAACTTGTCACGCTATCAACAGGCTTTATCTTCATAAGCTCCTCGGCAAGACATCATACGAGCTCCTCACCGGTAACAAACCCCAAGTGGGATACTTTCGTGTCTTTGGTTCAAAATGCTATATCCTTGATAAGCATTGTCGGTCTAAATTTGCTCCTAAATCTCATGAAGGCTTTCTTCTTGGTTATGGATCAAACTCTCACACCTACCGTGTCTACAATAATTTCACCCGAAAGGTTGAAGAGATGGTAGACGTGAAGTTTGATGAATCTAATGGCTCGCAAGTAGAGCAAATGCCTATTGATGTAGGAGACAAGGACCCATCGAAAGCTATCCAAGACTTATCTATTGGAAAGATTCGTCCCATGGAAGTGAAGGAGAGTACCTCATCTACATATGTGGAGCCACCTACCTCACAGAGAGATGAACCTCAAGGCAACATGGAGGCCTCCACAAGTGGAACTCACCAAGATGAGGAAATGCAACAAGAAGATCCACCACAACCTCCTTCTCCACCACCTCAAGACAACACCAACAACAATGAAGAAGAAGAAGAGGAAGATGAAGATGATGAGGAAGCTGAGCCACAACATCAACAAAAGCTATCCCGAGTTCGAGCAAGAGTCAAGAAGAATCATCCGTGGAACAAATGATGAACGACATCAACTCCGGGAGAATTACTCGCTCTAAAACTCGCTTAGCTAACTTTTGTGAGCATTACTCATTTATCTCTAGTATTGAACCTATGAAGGTAGAAGAAGCACTTAAAGACCCGGATTGGGTGAACGCTATGCGCGAAGAACTACACAACTTCGAGAGGAACAAAGTATGGACTTTGGTAGAGAAGCCCAACGATGATCAAAACATCATTGGAACCAAATGGGTGTTTCGGAACAAGCAAGATGAAGATGGACAAGTCATCCGCAACAAGGCTCGTCTCGTAGCTCAAGGTTACACACAAGTCGAAGGTATGGACTATGGTGAGACCTATGCCCCCGTTGCTAGACTTGAGTCCATTCGCATTCTTCTTACTTATGCCAATCATCATGATATTACTCTCTATCAAATGGACATCAAAAGTGCTTTCCTAAATGGTGAAATTGAGGAGGAAGTATTTGTGAAACAACCTCCCGGATTTGTGAATCCCAAAAAGCCTAATCATGTTTACAAGTTGCACAAAGCTCTTTATGGTCTTAAACAAGCTCCTAGAGCTTGGTACAAATGCTTAACTAGCTTTCTTCTTGAAAAAGGCTTTGAAATTGGAAAGATAGACTCAACGCTGTTCACAAAAAAGGTTAATGGTGAACTATTTGTGTGCCAAATATATGTTGATGATATTATCTTTGGTTCAACTAACCCCCATTTTAGCAAGAAGTTTGGACAGCTCATGTCGGAGAAGTATGAGATGTCCATGATGTGTGAACTCAAATTCTTCCTTGGGTTGCAAATCAAGCAATCTAAGGAGGGTACCTTTGTCTCACAAACAAAGTACACCAAGGATCTCTTCAAAAAGTTCAACATGCAAGAAAGCAAAGGTATGAGTACCCCCATGCCTACTAGTGGACATAATGACTTGACAAAAGATGGAGAACCCGTTGATCAAAGGGTTTACCGTTCTATGATTGGTTCTCTACTATATCTTTGTGCTTCTCGGCCTGACATAATGTTGAGTGTATGCATGTGTGCGCGATATCAAGCAGCCCCTAAAGAATGTCATCTTAAAGCTGTTAAAAGGATAGTGAGATACTTGATACACACACCAAACTTTGGCATTTGGTATCCTAAGAGGGCCTCTTTCGACCTTGTTGGCTATTCTGACTCGGACTATGCCGGTGACAAGGTTGATAGAAAGTCAACTTCGGGTACATGTCAATTCCTTGGTCGATCCCTTGTATCTTGGTCCTCCAAGAAACAAAATTCAGTATCTTTATCCACTGCTGAAGCAGAATATATTGCTATGGATGACACAAACGCTTAAGGATTATGGGATACATGTGAGACATGTTCCCTTGCTTTGTGACAATGAGAGTGCAATTAAAATTGGACACAATCCAGTGCAACACTCTCGAACAAAGCATATTGAAGTTCGTCACCATTTTATTCGTGATCATATTGCCAAGGGTGATATTAATCTTAAGCATGTTCGCACTGACAAACAACTTGCTGATATCTTTACAAAACCTCTTGATGAGAAAGTGTTTTGTCGCTTAAGGAGTGAGTTGAACATCATTGATGCTTCAAACTTGGAGTGATAACTCCATTGATGCATGCAAGGCATGAGCCTCTTGACTAATCCTTGACGTTTCTCTTATGATGATGATCATATGTATTGGACACATTTGCCTCCTTGTATTGCATCTAACTCCTTGCAGGTACTTGGATGATCTACATTCCACAAGATTACAACACACTCAAGTCATGAGTAATCTTGTCATTGACCAAGTATCTAGCCCTTTGGGATGTTGAGTTCAAGGAACAAAATTCCACATATCCTTTTTGACACCTTATACATCTAGTATTTCACTCTTGTCATCTTGGATATTCTTGAGTATTTCCTTGCTTGCCTAACCCATGTAGGAAGATGAACTACACAAGTAGAAATGGCGCTTCACATTCAATGAGCACCTACATCAAGCTTACCTACATGAGTAAAGCAACAACAAACCCAAGGTATGTTCTTCACATCTTTAAGGAGCTTTACTCAAAGTCATGAGTACAAGCAGCTTCATAAGATGTGATCACATCAAATGCTTAATCGAAAAATGGCAACCCCATTTTTGAGCTTAAACGATCAGTATGACCTATGATCAAATGTCCTCATTTGACTCCTAAGTCAATATACTCAAACATAGGTGACTCTGTCGCCGACCTTTATCTAGATGAAGTACATATGCTTTTGGAGTTTTTCTGTTTTCTCTTGTGTTCTCTCATTGAGTTTTCTTTACAAAAAAAACTTCATCTAGGAATTTTTTATTATTATTCTTCTGTCTTTGTGAATATCTTTCAGGCTCTGATCAATTCCTTGAAAATCTTTCAAAAATTCATTGCAAATCCTTTGAAACATTCCTTGCAAAGTGAGCTGAATTATTTCTGTATTTCCTTGGAATTAAACTCGGCGTCACCGATTTAACATTTTCGGTCTAACCGAAAAGGATTCGGACCCACCGATCCATCTAATTCGGTGTCACCGATTTATCTTCCAGGACATCAACTTCTGCAGCTCCACTCAGATTTAAATCTTAAAGGGGAGAAGACTCAAATTTAAATTCAAATTGTTTTCTCTTGGAATGTTCTTATTTGCTCTGTTGTGATTCTTAAGGATCCCACTTCTTTCTTTCTTTCTTTCTTTCCATCTTTCCTGCCCTACCTAGTTTGCTGTCCTTTTCGGCACTTGATGTCAAAGGGGGAGAAGACTTAGGGGGAGTAGGGGAAGTAGGGGGAGAAGAGAAGACTTAAGGGAAGAAGAAAAGCAATCTTATCTTAAGGGGGAGAGAATCACATCAAAGCTTTGTCGTGTTTACATTGGACATTACAATTGGCATCATTCTTTTGATTTTGCTCTTTCCATCAAAACCCCTTGTTCTGATATCTTATGGAATCTTTTAATTTAGGGGGAGAAGACTTAGAGGAATCTTCACAATTGATATCTTATGGAAAGCAAAATCTCTCAGAGTTCATTGAAAATCTTTTAGCTTCGGAGACATGATTGCTGATTCAAGCCTGTGCTCAATATGAGACACTCTTTGTACATGTTCTCCCTGGCTTGGTACTCTTGATGTTCTTGCAGTTGGTTGAAGGAATACTCTTGTGTTATCTAACCTTGTTTTCCCAAGTTTATTCTTTCAGGTACAATGCCAAGGAACCTCAAGGTAAGTATATGCATCTTGCAGAATGTGCATGATGGTGACTTGCTTGTAAATACTTGTTTGCAAGAAATCACCATGCACATATGCATTATCACTCACTTCCTTTCATCTGCTCTGATGCATATAGCCAAGTTGCATGTAGCACATCTTGCTTATCTCTCTTGTGTGCTTGTGGTAGTCCAAAACCATAATCTATGAAAATCTTGCACACTTGTAGGGGGAGCCTGTGTACTACATGCTTGTCAAAGCTTTCATGATAATTCTGTCTTTCTTTCAATAAGCTTTGATGTCTTGTTTAGTGTGATTTTAGTGTGTTGCCATCAATTACCAAAAAGGGGGAGATTGAAAGCACATTTGCTCTCCGGGTGGTTTTGGTAATTAATGACAACATACTTTGTCGTTGGACTAATACTTTTATCAAGTATGTTTCAGGAAATCCAATCACATTGGCTATGGAAAGGACTGAAGAAGTGGACCCCTCAAATGCTAAGGCAAGCATTGGCAAAAGCTCAAGACTTCATTTTTGGTTTAGTGATCAAAGATCACATTGAGTCCATAGGAAAAGCCAATACTATTAAAAGGGGATGAGGTTGTGTTGATGATCTGGTTGCTCAAGTGCTTAGTGATATGTCTCCTTCAACTATCAGCAACTTTCACTACTATACACACTCATAAGTAATCTCGGACAAACCGATTCTTCCAACTCAGTCCCACCGAGATGAACCACTTCAGCCATATTCCAAACCCTAGAAAAATCGGTCATTCCGAGTTTGAGATCGGTCTCACCGAAATGTGGACTGCCAACCTTCTGTAACCATTTGACATCTTTTCAGAATATCCGAGATTGCATTTTCGGTCTCACCGAAATTGGCCAGCTCCTGTCTTGGCTCAAATCGGTCTCACCGAGATTGCATTATCGGTCACACCGAAACTGGCATGTTCCTGTCTTTTCTCAAATCGGTCTAACCGAGTTTTCTTTCTCGGTCCCACCGAAAATCCCAACGTTCATATCTTTTACACTTTCGGTCTCACCGAGATGGTATTTTCGGTCCCACCGAAAATCCCAACGTTCACTATATTTGAACTTTCGGTCTGACCGAGTTTTCACTTCGGTCTCACCGAGATTGCTCAATTATGCGTGTAACGGTTGGATTTTGTGTGGAGGCTATATATACCCCTCCACCCCCTCTTCATTCGTGAGGAGAGCCATCAGAAAGTCTACCATTCCTACCATACACTTTCTGAGAAGAGAACCACCTACCCTTGTGTTGAGATCAAGTCATTCCATTCCTACCATATGAAACTTGATTTCTAGCCTTCCCAAGTTGCTTTCCACTCAATCCTTTCTTCCACCACAGCCATATCAGTGAGGAGAGTTGAGTGTTGGGAAGATTATCATTTGAAGCACAAGAGCAAGGAGTTCATCATCATCAACAACATCTATTACCTTTTGGAGGGTGGTGCCTCCTAGATTGGTTAGGTGTCGCTTGGGAGCCTCCGTCTTTGAGATGTGGAGTTGAACCAAGAAGTTTGTAAGGGCAAGGAGATCGCCTACTTCGTGAAGATCTACCCCGAGTAAGGCCAGTCCTCCGTGGGCGTAGGCCATGATGGAATAGACAAGGTTGCTTCTTCGTGGACCCTTCGTGGGTGGAGCCCTCCGTGGACTCGCGCAGCCGTTACCCTCCGTGGGTTGAAGTCTCCATCAACGTGGATGTGCGATAGCACCACCTATCGGAACCACGGGAAAAATCATTGCGTCTCCAAATTGCGTTTGATCTTCTCCACCTCTCTTTACTACTTGTGCAATTTACTTTCCGCTGCTCATACTCTAGAATTGCATGTGTAGTGTGCTACTTGACTTGTGTGCTATGCAAAAACTGTCAAAATCTGTCCTTGATAAAAGACAGAATTTTTATCTTGTCGAGTAGTCTAATCACCCCCCCTCTAGACACTCTCACCTTCTTCGATCCTACAATGTGGTATAGCCTGATGTCCAACGGATCTGACAACTTCAGCTCCGTGTGTATCTTTTGCATATCCTCGCATTTTCATGCTTTCACAAAATTCACATTTTGTGTGGACTTGGCATTGTATATATGTGAATCATTGGTCGAACCCCGATTCCTCAGACTGAGCTATGGAGCAACTATCTGCAATAGTCTCCCATTGACCAAAGCCTTCTTGGAACCATATTAAGTTCATGAATGAACTATATGATTCAACATCTTCTTTGTCACTTCTAAAACGTCAACATACTTAGCATTTGTTATATAATTCGCCACAATAACCTGTTTGGAACAATTTCATACTATTGTGCCCCATATTGTGTATTACACAAAACCCTTAATTTAAATCAAAAATCGCTTAGAGCATTGATGAAGACTGTATCGATGTAACCTTTTACTACGAACTCTTCATGATCTCCCCTTGCGAGAAAACTTGTCATCAGTGCTACTTTAGTACTCAATGACCGTTTTTACTATTGTCCCATGATCAGTACTTTTGATCACATTGGTACTTATACTCGCAACAGCTTGGGAGTATTGGACATATCTTGTTGTTTTACATACCATGGAATACATGATTAATCCAAACACGGGAGTGTGTGGAATCTCCATCATGTATTTTGCTCATCAGTGTTTTGGGACATCGAGTCCTGCAAAACTCCTTCCATGTGACTTCGGCAAGAATCACTTCTTGTCGTTCTTAGTGCTAAACGGTTTTAGCATCTTGTCAATATGTATTTTTTTCCAGCCCCATTAGGTAAATCTATCTCCATAGATCATTATGCCTAATATCAATGATATTTAGCCCAAGCACTTCGGCGGAAAACTATTTTAAAATGAAGTCCTAATTCGTGTCAAGAAATTTATTTCCAATTAACAATGTGTCAAGCACACAAGGTTTTCAGAATATTATTATGCTCCCACTTACTTTCTTGAAACCACAATAATCTTCGTTACCCATTGATGAAGGCAAACCCCTTTAACCACTCCATCAAAAGCGAAGATTCCAACTCCATTTTGCTCTCTTCTATCCATTGCTGGAACTCTGAAGTTTGCATACTTACTAGCATCCTCTGGACCGACAAAATACTGTAGATTGTATCACATATAAGTCCTATGTTGTATTTCCATTTCATGAAAATTCTTTTGTCATCCATGTTTCATATCTCATGTTTGAAATATGTATTAATTGCTAGTTTAACCCGAACCGACTTTAAGCATTGCTACGGTGAGACAATCTCATTGTAGTCAACCCCTTGAACTTATTATTGCAACAAGTCGAGCTTAATTGATAAAACATTTATATATATATATATATATCAGTTTATAGTCCCGTTACAATTCGTTAGACTCAAGTCTTTCGAAGGGTTTATCAAGATTTAAATCTTGAATCATTTATTGGAACTATCTCGGATTCTATTGGCATTTAGCCAATTTCGGAGTCAGGGCCCATAAACGCTTCCTTGTGTATCGTAGGTATACTGTTGTCTAACAACAATATCTTGTTTGCGCACCTGAGAGGTTTGCACGAGCTTTGCCAACGTTGTTCAGCTGCAAGTTCGACCGAAGTCCATACATCTCATGTAGAGGCTTCCATATCAGTCACAGTAGGAAACTTTGGAATCACATCCAAGGTTCCTTTCCTTTGACCTGATGATGAAGATACCTGTTATCTCGTCGAGTTGCACTATCCTCCCACTCACCTTTTTGCAAGAACTATTCTCTTTAAAAGCATATCGTTTTGTGGCAAAAACCATTGCCTCAACATAGTGGTGGGGGAATACCCAATTACTTGGGATAACCTACAAAGTAGCACTTGTCTGATTTGGAATAGGTTTGTAACCTTTTACACAAGCCCCATATTCCAAATGTTTAAGAAAAGATAAAACATGGTTGGGCGTACCATACCATGGCGTCATTTCAACATACACGGTGTAGCTCTTTTCAGTGTAAAAGTTGCAGTCTCTAAAGCATTACTATTAAAAGTGATAATGGCAAATTTATTTATGTCATCTTTGACCTTACCATGTCATAAATGGTTCAATTACATCGTCACGGACTTTCCACTTGCAGTGGTGTTCCGGGAGGTGTAAGTTATGAAACCCCTTTCACAACTCATCAGACATTTGCTAAACTTGTAACTCAAATATTCCTTTCTGCAATTGCATTGAAGAAACATAATATTCTTATTATGATAATTTCTACTTCATTTTTGAAAACCTTTTGAATGAATTCAAAAGATCCAAACTTACGTATCATAAAGTAAATATCAATATATCCAGTCATTTTAGAAGATAGACAAATCCACTGCGAGCAACAACATTTATTGGACTACACACATCATGATGTATGATTACCAATGCGTTCTTTGCTCGTTCTTTATGGCATGTGAGTGGTATTTCAGTCACTTCACTTTTCGGAGGAAAGTTGCAAGTGTCAGATTATTCAAAATCAAACGACTTCAAAATCCATCATAAGGGATTTTTTCCATGCGGGTTTCTCCAATGTGACCAAATGTAGTGCCACACATGTGTGGTATTCTGTTAGTCTTGCGACACTTAGCGTCAGTGTTATGGATGTATCATTTTACCATCAATATTCATAACACAAATCCCATCTTGGATGGAAGCATGGCCCTTCATGTTATTCATAATACTAAACAACAATTGTTCTTTTATGAACAACCATTTTGCAACAAACATTGTGCAATGGGCTAGAGTGTACGAAACTCTAAAATGAATTATGAAAGAAAACACAGAGGTAATATATTAATATCATTATTCATAACATACATCTCATTCATAATTAAAGTATGGCCCTTACGTTTATTCATAACACCGAACATCAAAAGTTATCTTATGAACAACCATTTTGCAAGATACCTTATGCAAAGGGCTAGAGTGTGTAAAGCTCTAAAATGAATTATGAAAGAAAATACATAGGTAATACACCGATGGAAGGTACATTAACTTTTACTATGTTCCCAACACGTATCAAAAACCTCATTCATGGCTAGTCTTTTAGGCCATACTAGTTCTTACATTGATTCGCAACAGAATGCAATCGAGCGGGTATCTTTGTGATTAACTCACAATACCCAAGAATTAGTGATTAACATGTTTAACCGTAATTCCCAAGAACTATATGTTTGACCAGCCTCCTATACATCAAAAACTTGTATGGCATTCATACATGAGCTGGATATTCCAGTCTCCTTTCTTTCTGCCTTTATACTTCTAATAGTTTAACTTTTAGTATTTCTCCTACTCTCAAAAGAAGCACCCTACTTAAGAGTGGCGTTAGCCCCGGACTTCCCAAGGGTGAAAGTTTCACTAACACTCTTCAGGCACTTCCTTTCTTTTAAGTTGTTGTATTATTGATGGCTTCTCGCCCCTCGTTGGTTACCCCAAGTGGAAGGTTTGAGATGTAGCGTAGCGGCAAATTTTCCCTTGGCAAAGATACCAAGGATCGAATCCCGTGAGACTCCGAGGGTCGACAAGAAG
This sequence comes from Secale cereale, assembly GCA_902687465.1. Classification (NCBI taxonomy): domain Eukaryota; kingdom Viridiplantae; phylum Streptophyta; class Magnoliopsida; order Poales; family Poaceae; genus Secale; species Secale cereale. The sequence goes on from LR738712.1 coordinate 517,329,124, forward strand.
GTGTCAATAGTGCCAGAGACTTTTGCTTGACAGGACCTGCACACAGATACAAATAACTTTGCTCCCAACGAGTACAGAGAGGTTGTCAATCCCTCCGGTCTTGTCATTTACAAAGGATCAAACGCAAGAGATAATAGTGATAGGTATGACTGCAACTAGGAAATAAGAACAGAAAGTAAATAACAGGTGTGATCAGTGATGGTAATATGGACCGGGGTCCTATGATGTTCACTAGCGATGTCTCTCTCCCAAAAGACGATAAAATAGCTAAGCGAGGTAAACAAATTACAGCTGGGCAATTGACAGGATTATGTGCGCAAACCAATGCTAACTATGCTGCAAAGAAAGGTAGAGGCTCAAAAGCATGGGCGGTACGCCAAGGCAAGTAGACCGAAATCCATCTGCATATACTACTAATCATCCACCTTGAGATATCTATCCAGAACATCTCGCTGGTATTAAGTTGCGAGTCCCACCCATAGTGTAAACTCAAAGCAATAGACAACTGCATTAAAAGAACTTTGCGTAAAGTAAACAATCCTTGCACCCGCAAGTACAAGCACCATTGTTTTCCCCCTTGTGGCAACAGCACATCCCCTAGACTCATGTTTCTGTCACTCAAGCTAGTCATCGAGGGGCATGAACCCACAATCAAGCATAACGTTCCCTCTTGGAGTTACTACCTACTACTCGACCAAAGCAATAAGTAGCAACGGAGAACATGCAAGAATTACTCAAGAACATAAATATAAAAGAGGTGAATCAAATATATTACTCACACACAATCTGAACATAATCTCATAATCCATCGGATCCCAGCAAACTCAGCATAGCAACAACATAAAGATTACATATGTGCCTCGATCATGTAGGGCAGCTCACGAGGTCTAATCGATGAAGAACAAAGAGGGGAGGAGAACATCACATAGCTACTGGTCATGGACCCATGGTCCAAGGGGGACTACTCACAACTCATCCGGGAAGCGTCCATGGTGGTGGAGAAGCTCCCGGTGGTGGTTCTCCCCTCCGGCAGGGTGCCGGGAAGAGTTCTCCTGGTGCTCCCGATCTTGGAAGCGCGGCGGCGGCGGAACAGAGATGAGATCGCGAAAAAGGGTTCCGTTCTCGAGGGTTTCGGGACGCGTGGTAAATATATGCCAAAGGGGGTCACCAGAGGAGGTAAGGGGGGCCCAGGCGCCCCCCCCGGCGCGGCCAGGAGGGGGGCCGCGTGGGCAGGCCGCCTGGGCTGCCCCTGGCTCCCCTCTGGCCCCACTTCTGGCGCGTGGAAGCTTCTGGAGCGCTGATTTTTTATATATTTTCCCGGAATTTTTCTGGCAATTTAAGTAATGGGAAAACCTGAAATACAAAAACAGCAGAAAACAGAAACTGGTATTGGGGTGCACTGAGTTAATAGGTTAGTCCAAATATGATCAAAAGTGTATGGAAGTGCATAAATATCATAACAATATCACACAAAAGAGGCATGGAGCAAGCAGAAATTATAGATACGTTTTGGACCTATCAACATCCCCAAGCTTAATTCCTGCTCGTCCTCGAGTAGGTAAATGATAACAAGCATAATTTCTGTGGTGACATGCTATCAACCATATAAGAACTTTTAAGTAAAACAATCAAGGCATGTAATTCAATTCAAGTCATAACAAGCAAGAGTCTATATTAGCATTGTAACAAGTAACATAAGAACATAAAGGTGCAAGAGCTCTCGCTGTCCGTGACTCGAATGTCTCCAAATGGTGTTTGCGTGCAAGAAAGGGGATAGGGATATATGAGAGAGTAAAACATAGTTTTTCTATTGTTGAGAACTTAATCTACTAAAGTTTCACACTTGGTCTTCTTTGGAATCTTATCTTGACTCATCCCCAGACCGTCAGCCAGGTACAAGTCAAAATGATCCACTCCCTTTCGATATTTTGAGCACTCATGCAATGGATGAGCGTAAGCAAGAAAGTCGACACATAGGATGGCAAAGAGAGAAATGATAGAGGGGGAAGACAAAAAAGGTGTGAAAGGCTCACATCAATGAGGACAATCATCGGCGAGAGAAAGCCAAATGATAGATATGATGCGAGGAGTAGGGATTGCCATGCAACGGATGCACATATGAGCTAAGGTAAGCTCTCCAATGGAACTAGTGGGGGTACATCCAACTTGCTTGCTCAAGAAGACCTAGAGCTCTTTTGAGGAGGCTCATCATTGGAATATACAAGCCAAGTTCTATAGTGTAAAGGTCCCCACATAGCTATATGCATAAATGATAATCTCTATGGAGTACAAGGTATAAGATGGAGTACGATTGTGGATCTCTCAAAAGAAATAGTAGTGTGCCCCCTTCTCTCTTTTTTTTCTTTTTTTTCTTTTTTTTCTATTTTTTGTGGCCTCAATGGCTCTTTCTATTTATCTCTCATTTGTCCTCTTTGGGATCTTTTTATTTTGTCCTCTTTGGGATCTTTTGCTCACTTTAGGGGCAACACTCTATGTTTTACAAGAAGTATAGAAGATCTTTCACACTTTACAAAAGTACTCAACATAAAGAAAATGAAACTATCATGATGTATGCAAATGTATGCCTCTGCCAGTGTAGCAGGATATGCAATGATACTAGCGCGTCATGTAGCAATGATTAGGGCAAGGCCCAACTAGCATGCGGCTCATCGATCAAGCAAAAAGCATGTATGACATGAAGATCAAGTCATGAGAGGATGGATGTTGCATGGCAATGTATCTCAGAAAGGCTATGGAAATGCCTTAATAGGTAGGTATGGTGGCTGTTTTGAGGAAGGATATAATGAGGTTTATGATGACAGAGCGTATCGTGCCAAGGATTTGGATGCACCGGCGAAGTATGCGCCAACTCTCGAGCTGAGAAAGGGCAATGCACAGTACCGAAGAGGCTAGAAAAATATGGATAGGTGGAAGTGTCAACCTTCGAATACTCACATTAGTCCGAAGAACTCATGCACTTATTATCGGTAACTCTCAATCTAATTAGGAGGTTCACAAAGAGACAAGTACCCCGAGGAGGTGTGTATGGGGGTTTGGTAACCCTTGCGCATCCTCGACCCATGGTACGGGAGTGTACTCTAATATTCGATCCCTCCAAAGATTAGTGATCCATTTAGTAGCTAAAGTTCTCAACTATTTTGTAGGTTTTAAAAAATAAACACGGATTGCCCAAAATACGACATCTATCACTAATAGGCTAAAGCTCTTGACACCAAAAGTTCAAACATTACTCATGGCAACACCTCAAAACTATTGCAAGTTACTACTAAAATTAAATAGCAACCTCCATTACCTACTTTAAGTTAAGACACACAACTCAGTGCAACAGACAAACTCTCTTAACAAGATGAACATGAAAACTCAAGAGAGTTCAGCAACCAACTAAACAAAAGCTCTTTAAAAAGTAAAGCATGAAAACTAAGAGCTAAACATGACAGTAGCTATGGAAAGACAAAGAACACACACAACAAAGATAAGCATGAAAATCCTATGTTGTGTTCTAGGTTGAAGTGGAGCGTGTTTCTCTTCCACACAAAGAAAGCTGGGTTCTAACTAGTTATAAACAACAAGCAAAGCTAAAGAAAACTAAAAAGGAAACTAAAAGCAAGACGCTCCAAGCATAGCACATAACGCATGAAGTGATTAAAATATAGTGGAACGAAAGAGGAACTGGTAATTGTTGATGGAGAAGGGGATGCACGGGGGCATCCCCAAGCTTAGACGTTTGAGTCTTCTTGAATATTTCTTGGGGGTGCACGGGGGCATCCCCAAGCTTGAGCGTTTGACCCTCCTGAATCTTTTTATCATCTTCCCTCGCACACTTGAAAACTCCCTTCATACATAACTCATCATAATCTTATTAGCGAGGTTAGTACCCATAATAAAATAACTTTTCCCTACTGGAAATAAGGATAATCTTGAAGAGCTACTGTTTCTCAAGATTGCCAAAAGCTTTTTGCAAAGAAAAAGCAAGCTCAAGGTTTGCAAAACGAAGAAAAGGCAAAACAGGACAGAATCTGTTAAAAACAGACCAGCAGGTAGTAAATAATTTTTTCGGGGCACTTCTGCAACTCAAAACAAAAAACTCAGAACAGACGCCCGAAAGCCAATTGTATAGGGCACTCTGTCGAAAAAATTCAGACCAAAAAGATGATTTGTTGATTTTATACGAATTTTTCTGTCCAAGGACAGAATCTGTTTCCTGGACAGCACGTCACAACTTTTGAACTTTCTTGCAATCAGAGGCTAAACTTGGCACAAAGCTGAAAAGAAAAGATACAATGATGATTCTACTGTAGTAACAAACATCAAGACACAACAAAAGCAAAATAAAACTTTATTCATTGTGGGCTGCCTCCCAAAAGCGCTTTCTTTTACGCCTTTAAGCTAGGCATAATGCAAAAAGAGAGGATCAAGTTTTATCAAGAGTAAAAGAATAGCTAGCCCGTATAACGGACTCAAAAGGTAACTTAATCTTCTTTCTAGGGAAGTGTTCCATCCCTTTCTTGAGAGGAAATTGGAATTTTATATTCCCCTCTTTCATGTCAATGATAGCACCAACGGTGCGAAGAAAAGGACGTCCCAAAATAATTGGACAAGAAGGTTCACATTCAATATCCATAATAGTAAAATCAACGGGAACATAATTGTCATTGACAATGATAAGAACATCGTCGATCCTCCCCAAAGGTTTCTTTATGGAAGAATCAACAAGACGAACACCAAAAGAACAAGAATCAAAAGGTTTCAATTTAAGCATATCATATATTCTTTTGGGCATAACGGAGGTACTAGCTCCAACACCACATAAAGCATAGCAAGAGAAGTTATTCAACTTAATTTTAATCATAGGATCCCAACCATCTTCTAGCTTTCTAGGTATGGAGGCTTCTACCCTAAGCTTCTCCTCCCTAGCTTTGATGAGAGCATTAGTGATATGCTCCGTGAAGGCAAGATTAAGCGTGCTAGTGTGGGGATCTCTAGACATCTTGTGAAGAAAATCAATAACTTCAGAAAGGGTGCAATTATCAAAATCAAGGTCACTACTATCAAGTAAAGTGGTAGTGGTGTCCTTTAGGCTCACTTGTTTGGTAGCTTCTATGGTCATAGGAGTTTCTACGGTTGAGGTCATAGCATCACCATTAATAGGTCCAATGGGACCAGGAGTGCATTGGGTGCTAAGAGTTTGAATATCCTCAACAACTTGGATAGTAGCAACAGTGTGGTGGGTAGGAAGCCTCTTAATTCTATCTTCTTCCTCCTTTTCTCTAGCCCATCTCTCTTTAAGTTTAGCCATCATCCTAATGTTTTCATTAATTTGCACTTGAATAGCATTCATAGGAGTGGTCTTCCTCTCCTCAAGAGGGGAAGTTCTAATTTTAAGCAACTCTACCTCATGGGCTAAATTGTCTATCTTCGAAGAGAGATTATCTAGTTTGGCTGGTTTTTCTTCTACATTCTTATTGAAGGCTTTTTGGGTAGTGATGAAGTCTTTAAGCATAATCTCTAGTTCAGAAGTGGAGTTTCTTGGTGTTAGGATAAGCATTGTTGTTCCCATAGGAATTAGAGGGGAACGGTCTAGGGTTGCTACCAAAATTACTCCTATAAGCATTGTTATTGAAATTGTTTCTAGAGATAAAGTTCACATCTACTTGATCTTGAGCAATCAAAGAATTTAAAGGAACATCACGAGGATCAATAGAAGATTGCTTGGAAAGTAGAGACATAATCAAGTCAACTTTTTCATTTAGGGAGGAAATCTCCTCGACAGAGTTTACCTTCCTACCTGTTGGAGCGCGTTCGGTGTGCCATTGGGAATAATTGGTCATCATCTCATTCAGAAGCTTCGTGGCAGCACCAAGTGTAGTTGACATAAATGTTCCTCCCGCGGCCGAATCCAACAAGTTCCGCGAGGTAAAGTTCAAGCCTGCATAAAAAGTTTGGATAAGCATCCAAGTAGTCAAACCATGAGTAGGGCAGTTCTTGACAAGAGATTTCATGCGTTCCCAAGCTTGGGCAACATGTTCATTATCCAATTGTTTAAAATTCATTATGTTACTCCTTAGTTGGATAATTTTAGCAGGTGGATAGTACTTCCCAATAAAGGCATCCTTGCACTTGTCCCAAGAATCTATGCTATTTCTAGGCAAGGATTGAAACCAGATTTTAGCTCCTCCTCTCAAGGAGAAAGGAAAAAGCTTAATCTTAACAATATCACTATCTACTTCTCGGTACTTTTGCATATCACAGAGTTCGACAAAATTATTTAAGTGCAAAGCAGCATCATCTCCAGCACCGGAGAATTGATCTTTCATAACTAGGTTCAGTAAAGCAGGTTTAATTTCATAAGAAGGTGCTGAAGCGGCAGGTGTAGTAATAGGCGTGCAGATAAAGTCATCGTTGTTATGACTGGTGAAGTCACACAACTTGGTGTTCTCAGTGGAACCCATAGCAGCAGCAAGCAAGATAACTATTTTTGTGATTTTTGATAGAAGATACTAAAGCAAAAACTGAAAGGTAAACTAACAAGACTAAAAAGCAAAGATAAAAGATAGCGTGCAACTCCCCTATCTTGAAGAGTGGAGTCCCCGGCAACGGCGCCAGAAAACTTGCTTGATGGCTTCTCGCCCCTCGTTGGTTACCCCAAGTGGAAGGTTAAAGATGTAGCGTAGTGGCAAATTTTACCTTGGCAAAGATACCAAGGATCGAATCCCGTGAGACTCCGAGGGTCAACAAGAAGGTTTCAATAGCGCCAGAGACTTTTGCTTGACAGGACCTGCACACAGATACAAATAACTTTGCTCCCAACGAGTACAGAGAGGTTGTCAATCCCTCCGGCCTTGTCGTTTACAAAGGATCAAACGCAAGAGATAATAGTGATAGGTATGACTGCAACTAGGAAATAAGAACAAAAAGTAAATAACGGGTGTGATCCGTGATGGTAATATGGACCGGGGTCCCATGATGTTCACTAGCGATGTCTCTCTCCCAAAAGACGATAAAACAGCTAAGCGAGGTAAACAAATTACAGTTGGGTAATTGACAGGATTATGTGCGCAAACCAATGCTAACTATGCTGCAAAGAAAGGTGGAGGCTCAAAAGCATGGGCGGTACGCCAAGGCAAGTAGACCGAAATCCATCTGCATCTACCACTAATCATCCACCTTGAGATATCTATCCAGAACATCTCGCTGGTATTAAGTTGCGAGTCCCACCCATAGTGTAAACTCAAAGCAACAGACAACTACATTAAAAGAACTTTGCGTAAAGTAAACAATCCTTGCACCTGCAAGTACAAGCACCGTTGTTTTCCCCCTTGTGGCAACAGCACATCCCCTAGACTCATGTTTCTGACACTCAAGCTAGTCATCGAGGGGCATGAACCCACAATCAAGAAATAGCGTTCCCTCTTGGAGTTACTACCTACTACTCGGCCAAAGCAATAAATAGCAACGGAGAACATGCAAGAATTACTCAAGAACATAAATATAAAAGAGGTGAATCAAATATATTACTCACACACAATCTGAACATAATCTCATAATCCATCGGATCCCAGCAAACTCAGCATAGCAACAACATAAAGATTACATATGTGCCTCGATCATGTAGGGCAGCTCACGAGGTCTAATCGATGAAGAACAAAGAGGGGAGGAGAACATCACATAGCTACTGGTCATGGACCCATGGTCCAAGGGGGACTACTCACAACTCATCCGGGAAGCGTCCATGGTGGTGGAGAAGCTCCCGGTGGTGGTTCTCCCCTCCGGCAGGGTGCCGGGAAGAGTTCTCCTGGTGCTCCCGATCTTGGAAGCGCGGCGGCGGCGGAACAGAAATGAGATCGCGAAAAAGGGTTCCGTCCTTGATGGTTTCGGGACGCGTGGTAAATATATGCCAAAGGGGGTCACCAGAGGAGGTAAGGGGGGCCCAGGCGCCCCCCGGCGCGGCCAGGAGGGGGGCCGCGTGGGCAGGCCGCTTGGGCTGCCCCTGGCTCCCCTCTGGCCCCACTTCTGGCGCGTGGAAGCTTCTGGAGCGCTGATTTTTTATATATTTTTCCCGGAATTTTTCTGGAAATTTAAGTAATGGGAAAACCTGAAATACAAAAACAGCAGAAAACAGAAACTGGCATTGGGGTGCACTGAGTTAATAGGTTAGTCCAAATATGATCAAAAGTGTATGAAAGTGCATAAATATCATAGCAATATCACACAAAAGAGGCATGGAGCAAGCTGAAATTATAGATACGTTTTGGACGTATCAATTATTCACCTTTCATCGTATGGCAGGCATTCTTTTGGATCCCTCTCTTATCAGTCTAATGCATAGTAAACCTTTTTACTAATAGTTTGCAAAACAAACATTGCTTTCGACATCACATGTCTTTTAGCTTTTGTTTGTGTCTGAAAATGATTTTCAGTTCCATGAATATCACATAGCTATCCCAAAACTTTCGAAGTTCAGGTCTCATGGAAGTAAACATATTGCACTTGACTGTAACAGAATTCTAGCTTTTGGATCGAAGGACGAGAATCTCATCATCCATAGCATTTAGCGGGAGATACGGAAATCATGTGATAGGACAAAGTTCTTCTCGGCACTATTGAGGAGAATCCTCACATTACATTACCAACCGTAAAGTTTTAACCAAATATTTAACATCTATTCAATTTTAATAAGGAAGGTGGAAACACGAGCCATTATTCTACAACTATTATGCTAATCACACCTAGACGATGTTCAAAATTAATTGCACTGATAATTTAAACAAGTCAATTCTACAGTGCGCTCCCACTCAAATCAATATCTCTCATAATTGATTGTGAGTGATAAAAGACCCATATTACAATTCAATGCCAAGGATGCATCCATCTCAAGTGACGAGAGTTGCAATCGGTAGGCCAACTTGCCAATCACATCTTTATGTGACTCTTGTTCATATTTTGATGTGCATGTTCCGAGCTCATGACTTTCATGCCTGAATGTCAAGACAACCAAGTGATCTCGCTGCGAGGTCTCAACTCACCCGCCTCACACATCTCTAGTCGTTCGTACCCATGCATCCATGTGATACCCCGAAGAGATAGGTGTCGTGACCGTGCTACACTTGGGAGAACACTAACTACTTGATATTTTAAGTGAGATATCACCCTAATAAAAAGCGACTACCGCGCAATCAAGAAGGGTGCATTATAAGCTATAAACATTTCAGGCAATTCATAATAGCATGATATGGTATAGCCCTTTCTGACGGAGAAGTCTTGTATTTCTTCGTCTTCGGCATTCGCGTCGGTGTTCACCTTCGCGAAGATTGCCACCACCTAGTCGATGCACCAGCTAATATTGCTATCTCTATAGCTAATAAAATAAGTGCATTACTTAAGGTTGACACGCAGGTCATGAAAGTGACAATCATATGGCTCCAGCCATCATGTCAAATCATGACATGCAGGTCATGTTAATAAATTTACATCATATAGTCATCTCGTACATAATCGAATTAATATGAGAACTACTATACCACATCACATGCAAATGCAAACCATCCTGCAAAAACAAGTGAGACGCCTCTAACTGGTTCATGCAAAAATTTATTTTGCATGGCTTCTAAGGTTTCAAAACAAACCGAAGCTACCAATGTTCATGATCAAGCATGATTATCCAAGTTGCTAGATTAACATTGCAGGGTGTATGAAGCACGAGATAATAAAATTCTCAAACCCCATACTAAACTTCATCATACGCATGACCCCCGTGCAGATCATATTTGCATTGCCCTTTCGTCTGCGAAACATCCATCTTTCTTTAACTATGGTGGAACCCAAAGAAGTGTTAGCACTTCGTTGATCTGTTAATCAGCATACTCAGGAGCAGCATGAAAGGATCGCGGGTTGCCAAAACTTTGTGACATTCTACCATGTTGTCAAGATCAAGATTATGCAAATTGGAGGGAAGCAACACGAACATCCGGTAACGGATTTCACCTGCTACCCGCACAAATAATTTTCAGTAATAGAACTCATCTACTACCTAATTATATTGTGCAACACCCATACATCTGTATGTATTCTAGATCGCAACCTGCATCTACGCATAGCACGGCTCTTGATGCCACTATAGGGGAACGCAGCAGAAAAGAAAAAAATTATGACCTATGCACCAGCCTAGGACCACTATGGAGACTGCATACAAGGTTTGATCTTTTTCATTACCGACTCGTAGCGCAGCGGAAGTAGAGTCGATGACGATCGGCGGTGCAGATCCCTGCAGCTAGGATTTACAACCTCCCAACCGTGAGGATGTACTCCCTCATCTGCTCCTCAGACAGCCCTCCGGGAGGCAGTCGGACAGTCCCTCCGACGGTGTCGCGGACAGCCCTTCGGGCGGACCTTTGAAACTCGAACGGTCACTCGGACAGCCCTTCGGGAGGACCTCTGAAACTCGGACGGTCACACGGACAGCCCTTCGGGAGGCACTCTCGAACTAAGACCAAAACTACGATATCTCTACGGAGTTGCACACATACGGTGTCATGTATCCGGCAGGGCTTCGCCGTCCAGAACTAGTTCCTGCCGGAACCCACACAGCCTTTCGGCGTCTGTTCGAACTGAAATATTTATGTGGGCTTAGAACATTTCCAGTACCCACTAAAATAATTTTCAACGCATTCCGAAACAATTTCGGATTAGTGATTTTCATCTGCGAAAAGCACCAAAACTGGTTCCGGTAGCTTAGGAACATTATTGGTTATTCTCCTGAAAAATTCCCAAAAGTTTCCAGAATGATTCTAGCATCCTCCAAGAATTATCAGGCAAGTGCCGAAACCAATTTGACTTAATGGAATACCCCGAAACAACTTTCGATGTTACAAAACTATTTCACTGTTCTCTCTCCGGAACTCTTCCATTGTCTCCGAAACTTTTTCGGCGAATTTCTCTCAGACTCCCTATCTAGTATTCAGCAGATAGATGACCCTTAAGTGTGTGACCATATAGGTTCGGTGAAGCATAGACATGACCGGAACACTTTCCGATCGATGATCAATATCAGAGCCATGGACACCAGTATTGACCCCTATACCCACACGAATGAATATTCGAGTGAACCTCCAGTTGTCGTTTGCTATTCATGTTGCTTCGCGATATGTTACAAATACTCGAGGTGAGATTTATTGGCATCCCCGTGGATCAACAACTTGTCCACTATGAATGTTTCCTCGTTACCAGCATTTGTTCACTTTTCTCGTTACTGTGTTCCGGCATCCCTGTGATCAAATCACAATGTGTCTAGCCAGACGATGATGGATACCGTAACACCGAGAGGGCCCAGAGATATCTCTCCATCGTCGGAGGAGCAAATCCAAATCTTGAGCTATCAAGTTACTTGACATACTTTTCCATGAACCCTCAAGCCGCCGTAATAGCTACCCATTTACGGATGATGTTTAACAAACCGCAAAGTTCATGAAGCAAGCATGAAGAAACTCGATACTCTCATGGTCTAAGGAATTATGCAAACATTAACCATCTCTGTGTTATTAACCATTTACTTATGATGAATGTATCTCATAGCATAACATCAATTCGGGTCGATTCAACACAATTGTTCTCCTAACATTGTGCCCTCAAAGTTGCCGGCATAGTCATGCCCATGATCCGGAAAATAGAATCATCATGCAACACATGAGCTAGTCTTAGAGGCGAGACTAGGAATACATTTTACTGTTTATTATTCCACACGTGCATATGAGTCTTCCTCCGAGCCTCGTGTTATTGCAGACTCGAGAACCATAGCAGTTATAGCATGGAATACAAACATAATTATGAACATGGAGATAAATAATAGCATTTATTATTGCCTCTAGGGCATATCTCCTACAGCTGCCTCCATCCATGAGGACACGTGTTAGATGGAACCCATTGACAATGGGATCCAATACTAAAGCGGCGGACCCTCTGTGACATATACTGGTTGGGTGGCCGTGTTTGTCAAATGTGATCGGGTAAGCCGACCACAGATTGTACTTCGGGGCGACGTGCTCTAAGGCGTAAACATACTGGAGTGCGTGTTTCCGCTCTCGCTTTGGGATGTGAGTGACGTAGATCATATTCACTTCTTCTGGCCTCCAGTATTGGGCCGTTGAGGTTCAACCTCGTCTTTACTGCGAGGTTGACCTTTACTTTGCCCTTTTGCCGCCATCTTAACAGCCTACTTGAAGACCCAACACTTACAGTTGGTATGGTTGGTAGGTTTGTCTGGGGTGCCATGGATCTCACAAGGTTTGTTAAGAATTTTTTCGAGCTGGTTAGGACCGTCCGTGTTCCGTTTGAAGGGTTTCTTTTTCTGTCCGGCCCTGGGCCGTTGAACCCTGCGTTAACTGGGCGTCCTCGGCGCCGCTACCACCATTCTTGTGCCTGCGTTTATTCTTAATGCGCATGGGTTTGCCCTTGCCCTTGCGGGTTTTTGAGGTTCCGGCCTCGCCGTTGTGAGAATTACGAGCCAACCAACTATCTTCTCCCACACAAAAGCAGGTCATAAGGGAAGTAAGGGTTGCCATGGTGCTCAGCTTGTCTTACCCGAGCTGACGCCCAAATCACTCGTTCTGGATACTATGACGGAAGGCGACAATTACTTCTGCGTCCGGGCAGTCGACTATCTGGTTCTTTTTAGTCAAGAACTGATTCCAGAACTTATGATTTGACTCGCCAAGCTGTTGAATAACATGACTGACGTCATCCGTGTCCAGAGGTGGGATGTAGGTGCCCTCAAAGTTTTCCCTAAAGGCCTTCTCGAGTGCCTCCTAGCTCCCTATGGAGTGGGGAGGTAGGCTATTAAGCCAATGTCTCATCGGTCCTTTGAGTTTGAGCGAAACATATTTTATGGCATGGAGATCATCTTCGTGCACCATGTGGATCTGGAGGAGGAAATCTTTGATCCACATGGATGGATTGGTCGTCTCGTCGTACTATTCGATATTTATGGGTTTAAACCCATCCGGGAACTAATGCTCCATCACCTCGTCTGTGAAACAGATCGGATGTGCATGAAGGAAATATGTTGTAGAGGCAATAATGAAGTTGTTATTTTATATTTCCTTATTTCATGATAATTTTTTACTATTCATGCTAGAATTGTATTAACCGGAAACTTGATACATGTGTGGATACATAGACAAAATACCAAGTCCCTAGTAAGCCTCTACTAGACTAGCTCGTTAATCAAAGATGGTTAAGTTTCCTAACCATATACCATTGTCATTTGATGAACGGGATCACATCATTAGGATAATGATGTGATGGACATGACCCATCCGTTAGCTTAGCATATTGCTCGTTTAGTTTTATCGCTACTGTTTTCTTCATGTCAAATACATATTCCTCCGACTATGAGATTATGCAACTCCCGAATATCGGAGGAATACCTTGAGTGCTATCAAACGTCACAATGTAACTGGGTGATTACAAGGATGCTCTATAGGTATCTCTGAAGGTGTTTGTTGGGTTGGCATAGATCGAGATTAGGATTTGTCACTCCGAGTATCGGAGAGGTATCTCTGGGCCCTCTCGGCAATACACATCATGATAAGCCTTTCAAGCAAAGTGACTAATGAGTTAGTTGCAATATGATGTATTACGTAATGAGTAAAGAGACTTGCCGGTAACGAGATTGAACTAGGTATGAAGATACCCACGATCGAATCTCGAGCAAGTAACATATTGATGACAAAGGAAATAACGTATGTTGTCATAACAGTTCGACCGATAGAGATCTTAGTAGAATATGTAGGAACCAATATGAGCATCCAGGTTCCGCTATTGGTTATTGGCCGGAGAAGTGTCTTGGTCATGTCTACATAGTTCTCGAACCCGTAGGGTCTGCACGCTTAACATTCGATGATGATATTGTATTATATGAGTTATGTGATTTGGTGACCGAATGTTGTTTAGAGACCCGGATGAGATCACGAACATGACAATGAGTCTCTAAATGGCTGAGAGGTAAAGATTGATATATAGGACGATGGCATTCAGACACTGGAAGTGTTTCAGGATGCACCGGGTACTTATCGGGTCACCGGAAGGGGTTTCGGGCACCCCCGACAAAAGATATGGGCCTTATGGGCCAAGAGGGGAAACACACCAGCCACAAAGGGGCTGGTGTGCCTCCCCCATATGGGCTGGTCAATTTGGAGAAGGAAAGGGAAGGTGGAAAAGGAAAAAGGGGATAGGATTTCCCCTTCCCCCTCTTCCCTTCCTAATCCGAATAGGAATAGGAGAGAGGACCCCAAGTAGGATTCCTCCTACTTGGGGCGCGCCCCTTGGCTGCCTCTCCTCCCCTCCAACCTATATAAACATGGGGAGGGGGCGCCGAGAACACACAACAACTATTGTTAGCCGTGTGAAACGCCCCCCTCCACAGTTTACGCCTCCAATCATATTCTCATAGTGCTTAGTTGAAGCCATGCGCAGATCGTTTCACCATCGTTGTCACCACGCCGTCGTGCTAACGGAACTCATCTACTTCCTCGACACCTTTGCTAGACCAAGATGACGAGGGACGTCATCAAGCTGAACGTGTGCAGAACTCGGAGGTGACGTACGTTCAGTACTTGATTGGTTGAATCACGAAGACATTCGACTACATCAACCGCGTTAAACTAACGCTTCCACTTTCGGTCTACAAGGGTACGTGGACACACTCTCCCACTCTCATTGCTATGCATCTCCTAGATAGATCTTGCGCGAGCGTAGGTTTTTTTTTTGAAATTACATGCTACATTTCCCAACAGTGGCATCATGAGCCAGGTCTATGCGTAGATGATATGCACGAGTAGAACACAAAGAGTTGTGGGCGGTGATAGTCATACTGCTTACCACTAACGTCTTATTTTGATTCGGTGGTATTGCAGGATGAAGCGGCCCAGACCAACCTTACATGACTGCGTTCATGAGACCGGTTCCACCGACAGACATGCAACTAGTTTTGCATAAAGGTGGCTGGCGGGTGTCTGTTTCTCCTACTTTAGTTGAATCGAATTTGACTACGACCGGTCCTTGTTGAAGGTTAAAATAGCAAACTTGACGAAACACCATTGTGGTTTTGTACCGTAGGTAAGAACGGTTCTTGCTAGAAGCCCGTAGCAGCCACGTAAAACTTGCAATAACAAAGTAGAGGACGTCTAACTTGTTTTTGCAGGGCATGTTGTGATGTGATATGGTCAAGACGTGATGAGTTATACGTTATTGTATGAGATGATCATGTTTTGTAAATTATCGGCAACGGACATGAGTCTTATGGTTGTCTCTTTATTGTATGAAATGCAAGCGCCATGTAATAGCTTTACTTTATCGCTATGAGTTAGCAATAGTCGTAGAAGTAATAGTTGGTGAGACGACCACGACGCTACGATGGAGATCAAGGTGTCGAGCCGGTGACGATGGAGATCATGACGATGCTTTGGAGATGGAGATCAAAAGCACAAGATGATGATGGCCATATCATGTCACATATTTTGATTGCATGTGATGTTGATCTTTTATGCATCTTATTTTTCTTAGTACGGTGGTAGCATTGTAAGATGATCCCTTACTAAAATTTCAAGGTATAAGTGTTCTCTCTGAGTATGCACCGTTGCGACAGTTCGTCGTGCTGAGACACCACGTGATGATCGGGTGTGATAAGCTCTACGTTCACATACAACAAGTGCAAGACAGTTTTGCACATGCGGAATACTCGGGTTAAACTTGACGAGCCTAGCATGTACAAACATGGCCTCAGAACACTGGAGACCGAAAGGTCGAACATGAATCATATAGTAGATATGATCAACATAGAGATGTTCACCATTGAAGACTACTCCATCTCACATGATGACCGGACTTGGTTTACTTCATTTGGATCACGTATCATTTAGATGACTTGCGGGATGTCTATCTAATTGGGAGTTCTTAAGTAATTTGATTAATTGAACTTTAAATTATCATGAACTTAGTCCTGATAGTATTTGCAAATTATGTTGTAGATCAATAACTCACGTTGTAGCTCCCCTATGTTTTTGATATGTTCCTAGAGAAAGCTAAGTTGAAAGATGTTAGTAGCAATGATGCGAACTAGGTCCGTATCTGAGGATTATCCTCATTGCTGGACAGAAGTATTATGTCCTTGATGCACCGCTAGGTGACAGACCTATTGCAGGAGCAGGTGCAAACGTTATGGACGTTTGGCAAAGCTCATTATGATGTCTACTGAATAGTTTAGTGCACCATGCTTTATGGCTTAGAACCAGGACTTCAAAAACGTTTTGAATGCCACAGAGCATATGAGATGTTCCCATAGCTGAAATTGGTATTTCGGACTCATGCCCATGTCGAGAGGTATCAGACCTCTGACAAATACTTTGCCTACAAGATGGAGGAGAATAGCTCAGCTAGTGAGCATGTGCTCACAATGTCTGGGTACTACAATCACTTGAATCAAGTGGGAGTTAATCTTCCAGATAAGATAGTGATTGACAGAGTTCTCTAGTCACTATCACCAAGCTACTAGAACTTCGTGATGAACTATAATATGCAAGGGATGACGAAAATGATTCTCGAGCTCTTCGCAATGCTGAAATCAGCGGAGGTAGAAATCAAGAAAGAACATCAAGTGTTGATGGTTAAACAAGACCACTAGTTTCAAGAAAAAGGGCAAGGGAAAGAAAGGGAACTTCAATGAGAACGGCATGCAAGTTTCCACTCCCGAGAAGAAGCCCAAAGCTAGATCCAAGCCTGAAACTGAGTGCTTCTACTACAAAGGAAATGGTCACTAGAAGCGGGACTACCGCAAATATTTGGCGGATAAGAAGGACGGCGAAGTGAACAAAGGTATATTTGATATACATGTTATTGATGTGTACCTCACTAGTGCGCGTAGTAGCCCCAGGGTATTTGATACCTATTCAGCTACTAAGATTAGTAACTCAAAATAGGAGTTTCAGAATAAACGAAGACTAGTTGAGGGTGAGGTGACGATGTGTGCTGGAAGTAGTTCCAATATTGATATGATCATCGCACACTCCCTGTACTTTCGGGATTAGTGTTAAACTTAAATAAATGTTATTTGGTGTTTGTGTTGAGCATGAACAATATTGGATCGTGTTTATTGCAATGTGATTATTCATTTAAGTTAGAGAATAATTGTTATTCTGTTTATATGAATAAAACCATCTATGGTCATACACCCAAAGTGAATGGTTTATTGAATCGCGATCGTAGTAATAATCATATTCATAATATTGAAGCCAAAAGATGTAGAATTGATAATGATAGTGCAACATACTTGTGGCACTGCCGTTTAGG
Organism: Secale cereale; assembly: GCA_902687465.1. Classification (NCBI taxonomy): domain Eukaryota; kingdom Viridiplantae; phylum Streptophyta; class Magnoliopsida; order Poales; family Poaceae; genus Secale; species Secale cereale. The sequence continues at coordinate 517,346,482 of LR738712.1, forward strand.
TCATATTGGTGTAAAGCGCATGAAGAAACTCCATGCTGATGGACTTTTGGAATCACTTGATCATGAATCATTCGATGCTTGTGAACCATGCCTCATGGGCAAGATGAATAAAACTCCGTTCTCCCGAACAATGGAGCAAGCCAGTGAATTATTAGAAATAATACATACAGATGTATGCGGTCCGATGAGTGTTGAGGCTCGCGGCGGGTATCGTTATTTTTCGACCTTCACAGATAATTTGAGCAGATACGGGTATATCTACTTGATGAAACACAAGTCTGAAATATTTTGAAAGTTCAAAGAATTTCAGAGTGAAGTAGAGAATCATCGTAACAAGAAAATAAAGTTTCTACGATCTAATTGCAGAGGCGAATATTTGAGTTACGAGTTTGGTCTTCATTTGAGAAAATGTGGAATAATTTCACAGCTCACGCCACCTGTAACACCATAGTTTAATGGTGTGTCTGAACGTCGTAACCGTACTTTATTAGATATGGTGCGATCTATGATGTCTCTCAACGATTTGCCACTATCGTTTTGGGGTTATGCATTAGAGACAACTGCATTCACGTTAAATAGGGCACCGTCTAAATCCATTGGACGACACAGTATGAACTATGGTTTGGCAAGAAACCAAAGCTGTCGTTTCTTAAAAGTTTGGGGTTGTGATAACCCACAAGTGTAGGGTATCGCAATAGTTTTCGAGGGTAAAGTATTCAACCCAAATTTGTTGATTCGACACAAGTGGAGCCAAAGAATACTCTTAAGTATTAGCAGCTGAGTTGTCAATTCAACCACACCTGGAAACTTAGTATCTGCAGCAAGGTAGTTTAGTAGCAAAGTAATATGGAGATAGTGGTAGCAACAATAAAAGTAACAGTAGTGTTTTTCTAGTTTTTGTAATAGTAGCAGCGCAAAAGTAAATAAGCAACAAGCAATATGTGAAAAGCTTGTAGGCATTGGATCGGTGATAAGAAATTATGTCGGATGCAATTCATCATGTAGAAGTTATAACCTAGGGTGACACAGAACTAGCTCCAGTTCATCAATGCAATGTAGGCATGTATTCCGAATATAGGCATACGTGCTTATGGAAAAGAACTTGCATGACATCTTTTGTCCTACCCTCCCGTGGCAGCGGGGTCCTATTGGAAACTAAGGGATATTAAGGCCTCCTTTTAATAGAGTACCGGACCAAAGCATTAACACATAGTGAATACATGAACTCCTCAAACTACGGTCATCACTGGGAGTGGTCCCGATTATTGTCACTTCGGGGTTGCCAGATCATAACACATAGTAGGTGACTATAGACTTACAAGATAGGATAAAAAACACACATATATTCATGAAAGCATAATAGGTTCAGATATGAAATCATGGCACTCGGGCCCTAGTGACAAGCATTAAGCATAGCAAAGTCATAGCAACATCAATCTCAGAACATAGTGGATACTAGGGATCAAACCCTAACAAAACTAACTCGATTACATAATAGATCCCATCCAAGCCATCACCGTCCAGCAAGCCTACGATGGAATTACTCACGCACGACAGTGAGCATCATGGAATTGGTGATGGAGGAAGGTTGATGATGACGATGGCGATGATCTCTACTCTCTGGAGCCCCGAACGGACTCCAGATCAGCCCTCCCGGGGGAGATTAGGGCTTGGCGGTGGCTTCGTATCATAAAACGCGATAATTCTTCCTCTCTGATTTTTTTCTCCACGAAAGTGAATATATGGGATCCGGAGATACGTCAGTGGAGCACCAGGGGGGCATCGAGGCAGGGGCGCGCCCAGGGGGAGGGGGCGCGCCCCCACCCTCGTGGACAGGGTATGGGCCCCTGGTTTGGATCTTTCCGCAGGTATTTTTTATATTTTCCAAAATAATTCTCCGTGGATTTTCAGGTCATTCCGAGAACTTTTTATTTCTGCACAAAAACAACACCATTGAAATTCTGCTGAAAACAGCGTCAGTCCGGGTTAGTTCCATTCAAATCATGCAAGTTAGAGTCCAGAACAAGGGCAAAAGGGATTGGAAAAGTAGATACGTTGGAGACGTATCAACTCCCCCAAGCTTAAACCTTTGCTTATCCTCAAGCAATTCAGTTGATAAACTGAAAGTGATAAAGAAAAACTTTGACAAACTCTGTTTGCTCTTGTTGTTGTAAATATGTAAGCCAGCATTCAGGTTTTCAGCAATGATCATGAACTAACCATATTCACAATAACTTTCAGGTCTCATGTCTACTCACATCAATGGCATAATCAACTAGCGAGCAATAATAATAAACCTCGGATGGCAACACTTTCTCAAAACAATTATGATATGATATAACAAGATGGTATCTCGCTAGCCCTTCCTGATACCGCAAAACATAAATGCACAGCACCTTTAAAGATTAAGGACTGACTAGACATTGTAATTCATGGTAAAAGAGATCCAGTCATGATCATACTCAATGCAAATTAATAGTAATACATGCAAATGACAGAGGTGCTCTCCTACTGGTGCTCTTTATAAGAGGGTGATGACTCTGCATAAAAGTAAATAGATAGGCCCTTCGTAGAGGGAAGTAGGGATTTGTAGAGGTGCCAGAGCTTGATTTTTAAATAGAGATGAGTAACGTTTTGAGCGGTATACTTTCATTGTCAACATAAAAACCAAGAATGGTCAAGTTTATACTCCCCCAACCACCAACAAGCACACTCCACGGCTAGCCCGAAACAACGGGTACCGTCCAAACCAGCAACAGCCCTGGGGGAGTTTTGTTTAATTATTATGATTTTGAGCATGGGACTGGGCATCCCGGTTACCAGCCATTTTCTCATGAATGACGAGCGGAGTCCACTCATCATGAGAATAACCCACCTAGCATGGAATATATAGACAGCCCTAGTTGATACATGAGATGTTCGAGCATACAAAACATAATTTCATTTGAAGGTTTAGAGTTTGGCACATACAAATTTACTTGGAACGGCAGGTAAATACCACATATAGGAAGGTATGGTGGACTCATATGGAATAATTTTGAGGTTTATGGAAGTGGATGCACAAGCAGTATTCCCGCTTAGTACAGGTGAAGGCTAGAAAGAGACTGGGAAGTGACCAGCTAGAGAGCAACAACGGTCATGAACATGCATAAAAATTAATCAACAATGAATGCAAGCACGAGTAGGATATAAATCACCATGAACATAAATATCGTGGAGGCTATGTTGATTTGTTTCAACTACATGCATGAACATGTGCCAAGTCAGACCACTTGAATCGTTCAAAGGAGGATACCACCCCATTATACCACATCACAACCATTTTAATGTCATGTTGGCACGGAAGATAGACCATTATAAACTCTCCGCTAATTAAGCATGGCATAAGCAGCTATGATCTCTAATTGTCATTGCAAGCATGTTTCATTCATAACAAGCTGAATCAGGAACGGTGAACTATCATATTTACAAAAACAAGAGAGGTCGAGTTCATACCAGCTTTTCTCATCTCAATTAGTTCATCATATATCATCCTTATTGCCTTTCACTCGCACGACCGAGCGGTGTGGATAATAATAATAGTGCACGTGCATTGGACTAAGCTGGAATCTGCAAGCATTTAATACAAGAGAGAAGACAAGGTAATATGGCTCGAGGTTAAATCAACAATAAAGCATATGAGAGCCACTAAGCATTTTAATCATGGTCTTCTACTCTTGACCCCCAAAGAAAAGAAAAGAAACTATTTACGCGGGAAAGTTCCCAACAAGCAAAAGAAGAACAGGAAATCTTTTTGGGTTTTGTTTTTAATTACTACTACTACAAGCAAGGAAAGTAAACTAGCAAGAAGCTACAACTAATATTTTTTTCTTAAGGTTTTTTCTAGCACACGAGAAAAAGACTAAGAAAAAGAATTGAAACTAAGCATGGATGGTACAATGAAAGAGTGTGAGCACCGACTACTGGAATAAGTGTGTGAACATGAATGTAAAGTCGGTGAGGAACACGTACTCCCCCAAGCTTAGGCTTTTGGCCTAAGTTGGTCTATGGCCAGTATTGGCCTGACGGATATCCAAAGTCGTAGTTGGGGTTGTACTGGGATGCAGCAGCTACTGCCTGCTGAGCTGCACCTCGAAGGCGGGCTGCTTCCGTCATATTATGATACTCATTTGCCTCCTCCCTGGTTATAGTGTATCTCCCTTTTGCCTGAAAGTCAAACAAAGTAGGGGCAGGAAGAATAATAGGGACGGCATGACGCCTGTTAAAGATTAGTCAATATTTGAGGGATTGTTCATCCCTCTCTATAAACCGCTGAGCATGGTAATCCAAATGAGCATGCGGTAAAGGTTCATCATTTTCATGGACAGGCACACCAAGACAGCGGGCTATGCGACTGGCATAAATCCCACCAAATAAATCTCCATGCAAACCATTATGGTGTAGCCTACGTGCAACAATGGCTCCCAAGTTATATTGTTTATCACCTAATACAACACTCTTGAGAACACTGAGATCAGGGACACACATGTGGCAAGCCTCATCTTTACCGTTTATGCATCTACCAATAAAAAGAGCAAAGTAGTGGATAGCAGGAAAATGAATGCTCACTATGGTAGCCTGCGTGATTTCTCTAGATTCCCCCATAGTGATACTAGCAAGAAAATCTCTATATTCAGATTTGCGAGGATCACCCATACTGCCCCACTGCGGGAGCTTACATGCATCATTAAAATCCTCTAAGTCCATGGTATAGGATTTATCATAAAGGTCAAACATGACAGTGTGAGAATTACGTGAAGATGAAAATTTAAACCTTCTCACAAAGGTATCAGTTAAGCCATGGTATTGAGGGCACTTATCTTGTATGAAGCCCTCGAGGTCAGCGTTGCGCACATATGCGTAAAATTCGTCCTTGATGCCAACGTGATCCATAAATTCGTCTGACGGCCATTCACAAGGCCGCACGTTAGCTTCCCTCGGTAGTTCATCGTCTGGCTCGCGAAACGCGAGCCTCGGTTCTTGCTTCCTTGAAGAACCACCTTGGAAGTTTTTCCTATGCATTTTTCTGAAATTTTCTGAAATTCTTTGTAACTCAAAATAAAAGTTAACCAAACTCAACAAGATTGATAGCAACAACTCCTACAAGTGCCTAGAGACTATATCATGCATTAGAACTACTTGGGACCAAAGAAATTTGACATGCAAGCTCAAGAACAAGGTCACCACAGCAACAAAAATTTGCAATAAATAGAGCACTAGAACAAAAACTAATTGGACCAGTGGAGGAGTCACATACCAAGGAACAATCCCCCCAAACAGTTTGGTGAATGGTGCTTTGAGCAAGGAGATCGAAAATAGCAGCAAGATGAGCTAGAACTCGGGCTTGAGCTGGTTGGTGATTTTTTTTGGGAGGAAGAAGAAGGGTATGGGTGCAGGAATAAGTGGAGGGGGGCCACGTGGGGCCCACGAGGCAGGGGGGCGCGCCCTGGACCCTCGTGGCCAGGTGCTGGCTCCCCTCGTTGTGTGTTATATGCCATATATTCTCAAATATTCTAGAAAAAATCATATTTCATTTTCATGGCATTTGGAGAACTTTTATTTTCGGGGTATTTTTTATTGCACGGATAAGTGTGGAAACAGACAGAGAATACTATTTTTGCTTTATTTATCCTAATTAACAGAAAGTAAAAGGAGGGTATAGAAGGTTGTGCTATCTAGATTCACCTATCTCATGCTCATCAAAAGGAATCCATTAACAAGGTTGATCAGGTTTTGTTAATAAACTCTTTCCGAATAACATGAAACTGGAGAATTTTCGAATAACACTAGGTTACCTCAATGGGGATATGTATGTCCCCAACAATAAGAATGTCATAAGTCTTCTTGACAGTAGGAAGAGGAAATTTAAAACTTCCAATAGTAATAGTTGAAATTTTTGCAATATAATTGATACTGTGGACCTGAGGTTGTTTCTCGGAAAGTGTACCGTATGCTCATTACCATTGACATGAAAAGTGACATTACCTTTGTTGCAATCAATAACAGCCCCTGCAGTATTTAAAAAGGGCCTACCAAGGATAATAGACAAACTATCGTTCTCAGGAATATCAAGTATAACAAAGTCCGTTAGAATAGTAACATTTGCAACCACAACAGGCACATCCACACAAATTCCGACATGTATAGCAGTTGATTTATCAGCCATTTGCAAGGATATTTCAGTAGGTGTCAATTTACTCAAGTCAAGTCTACGATATAAAGAGAGAGACATAACACAAACACCGGCTCCAAGATCACATAAAGCAGTTTTAACATAGTTTCCTTTAATGGAGCAAGGTATAGTAGGTACTCCTGGATCTCCTAGTTTCTTAGGTATTCCACCTTTAAAAGTGTAATTTGCAAGCATGGTGGAAATTTCTACTTCAGGTATCTTTTTTTATTGGTAATAATATCTTTCATATACTTAGCATAAGGATTTGTTTTAAGCACATTAGTCAAATGCATACGCAAAAAGATAGGTCTAATCATTTCAGCAAAGCGCTCAAAATCCTCATCATCCTTTTTCTTGGATGGGTTCGGAGGAAAAGGCATGGGTTTCTGAACCCATGGTTCTCTTTCCCTACCGTGCTTCCTAGCAACAAAGTCTCTCTTATCATAACGTTGATTCTTTGATTGTGGGTTATCAAGATCAACAGCAGGTTCAATCTCTACATCATTATCATTGCTAGGTTGAGCATCATCATGAACATCATCATTTATATTATCACTAGGTTCATGTTCATTACCAGATTGTGTCTCAGCATCAGAAATAGAGATATCATTGGGATTCTCAGGTGTGTTAGCTACAGGTTCACTAGAGGCATGCAAAGTCCTATCATTTTTCTTTTTCTTCTTCTTAGAAGAACTAGGTGCATCTAGATTAGTTCTCTGAGAATTTTGCTCAATTCTCTTAGGGTGGCCTTCAGGATACAAAGGTTCTTGAGTCACTTTACCACCTCTAGTTGCAACTCTAACATCATAGTCATTATTCTTACTATTTAATTCATTGAGAAAATCATTCTGAGCCTTAAATACTTGTTCTACTTGAGTGGTAACCATAGAAGCATGTTTACTAATGAGTTTCAGTTCACATTTAACTCTAGACAGATAATCACTCAAGCATTCAATCATATAAGCATTGTGTTGTAATTGTCTACCAACATAAGCATTGAAGTTTTCTTATTTCACAATAAAATTGTCAAACTCATCTAAGCATTGGCTAGAAGACTTATAACAACGAATATCACCTTCATCAAATCTATAAAGAGAATTTACCTTTACTACCTGTGTCGGGTTATCAAGACCATGTATTTCTTCAATAGGTGGTAAATTCTTAACATCTTCAGCTTTAATACATTTTTCTTTCATAGATTTCTTTGCCTCTTGCATATCTTCAGGACTGAGAAATAGAACACGTCTTTTCTTCAGAGTTGGCTTAGGGGCTGCTTCAAGAAGTTTCCAATTATTTTCATTGGCCAGCATATTATTCAATAGTAATTCAGCTTGATCAATTGTTCTTTCCCTGAAAACACAACCAGCACAACTATGCAGGTGGTCTCTGGAAGCATCGGTTAGTCCATTATAAAAGACATCAAGTATATCGTTCCTCTCAAGAGGATGATCAGGCAAAGCATTAAGTAATAGGAGAAGCCTCCCCCAAGTTTGTGGGAGACTCTCTTCTTCAATTTGCACAAAGTTATATATTTCTCGTAAGGCAGCTTGTTTCTTATGAGCGGGAAAATATTTAGCAGAGAAGTAATACATCATATCCTGGGGACTACGCACACAACCAAGATCAAGAGAATTAAACCAAGTCTTAGCATCACCCTTTAACGAGAAAGGAAACAACTTAAGGATATAGTAGTAGCGAATATTTTCATTATTAGTGAACAGGGTGGCTATATCATTCAACTTAGTAAGATGTGACACAACAGTTTCAGATTCATAGCCATGGAAAGGATCAGATTCAACCAAAGTAATTAACTCAGGATCAACAGAGAATTCATAGTCCTTATCAGTAACACAGATAGGTGAAGTAGCAAAAGCAGGGTCATGTTTCATTCTAGCATTCAATGACTTTTCTTTCAACTTAGCTAATAATTTCTTAAGATCATATCTATCGTTGCAAGCAAGAAAGCCTCTAGTAGTTTCTTCATCCATAACATAACCCTCAGGAACAACAGGCAATTCATATCTATTGGGGGAAGCTTCATCATTACTTTCATAAATATTATGAGTTTCAATATTTGCATTCTCCCTAACCTTAGTAGTTTGTTCATCTAGAAATTCACCTAGTGGCACAGTATCAGGCATAGAAGTAGTTTCATCATACATAGTAGAAGTGGCATCATCAAGAACATGCGACATATCAGATTCAATAGCAGGAGTAGGTGTCACTGAAGGAAATATGCCCTAGAGGCAATAATAAAGATGTTATTTGTATTTCCTTATATCATGATAAATGTCTTTTATTCATGCTAGAATTGTATTAACCAGAAACTTAGTACATGTGTGAATACATAGACAAAACAGTATGTCCCTAGTATGCCTCTACTAGACTAGCTAATTGATCAAAGATGGTTATGTTTCCTAGCCATAGACATGAGTTGTCATTTGATCATCGTGTGATCACATCATTAGGAGAATGATGTGATGGACAAGACCCATCCGTTAGCTTAGCACTATGATCGTTTAGTTTTACTGCTATTGCTTTCTTCATAACTTATACATGTTCCTACGACTATGAGACTATGCAACTCCCGAATACTGGAGGAACATCTTGTGTGCTATCAAATGTCACAATGTAACTGGGTGATCATAAAGATGCTCTACAGGTGTCTCCGAAAGTGTTCGTGGTGTTAGCATAGATCAAGAATAGGATTTGTCACTCCGAGTGTCGGAGAGGTATCTCTGGGCCCTCTCGGTAATGCACATCATAATAAGCCTTGCAAGCAATGACTATTGAGTTAGTCACGGGATAATGTATTACGGAACGAGTAAAGAGACTTGCCAGTAACGAGATTGAACTAGTTATTGTGATACCGACGATCGAATCTCGGGCAAGTAACATACTGATGACAAAAGGAACAACGTATGTTGTTATGCGGTTTGACCGATAAAAGATCTTCGTAGAATATGTAGGAGCCAATATGAGCATCCAGGTTCCGCTATTGGTTATTGACCAGAGATGAGTCTCGGTTATGTCTACATAGTTCTTGAAACCGTAGGGTCCGCACGCTTAACGTTTGATGACGATCGGTATTATGAGTTTTGATGTACCGAAGGTAGTTCGGAGTCCCGGATAAGATCACGGACATGAAGAGGAGTCTCGGAATGTCCGATATGTAAAGATTGATATATTGGATGACTATATTCGGACACCAGAAGTGTTCTGGAAAGTTTCGGAATTTACCAGAGTGCCGGGGGGGTTACCGGAACCCCCCGGGGGAAAGTTGGGCCCTAGTGGGCCTTAGGGAAGAAAGAGGGCAGCAGCCAGGAGGTGGCGCGCCCCCTCCCAAGGGGCAGTACGAATTGGACTAGGGGAGGGGGGGCGCGGCCCCTCTTTCCCTCTCCTTCTCTCCCTCTCTTTCCTTTCCCCCTTCTCCCTCTTGGTGATTCCTACTAGGAATATGATTGCAATCCTATTCCTAGTAGGATTGCTCCTCCTAGGCGCACCAATAGGGGCCGGCCGGCCTCCCCCCTTGCTCCTTTATATACGGGGGCAGGGGGCACCCTAGAACACACAAGTTGATCTCTCCAGCCGTGTGCGGTGCCCCCCTCCACGGAAACACACCTCGGTCATACCGTTGCAGTGCTTAGGCGAAGCCCTGCACCGGTAACTTCATCATATCCGTCACCACGCCGTCGTGCTGAGGAAACTCTCCCGTGAAGCTCAACTGGATCAAGAGCTCGTGGGACGTCATCAAGCTGAACGTGTGCTGAACGCGGAGGTGTCGTACGTTCGGTGCTTGATCGGTTGAATCGCGAAGAAGTTCGACTACATCAACCGCGTCACTTGACGCTTCCGCTTTCGGTCTACAAGGGTATGTAGACACACTCTCCCCTCTCGTTGCTATGCATCTGGTAGATAGATCTTGCGTGATCGTAGGAAAAATTTAAAATACTACGTTCCCCAACAGTGGTATCAGAGCCAGGTCTATGCGTAGATGATATGCACGAGTAGAACACAAGTGAGTTGTGGACGATACTAGTCATACTGCATACCAGCATGTCATACTTTGTTTCGGTGGTATTGTGAGATGAAGCGGCCCGGACCGACATTACGCGTACGCTTACGCGAGACTGGTTTCACCGTATGAGCACTCGTTGCTTAATGGTGACTGGCAGGTGTCTGTCTCTCTCACTTTAGCTGAATCGAGTGTGACTACGCCCGGTCCTTGTGAAGGTTAAAACAACACATACTTGAGGAAACATCGTTGTGGTTTTCTATGCGTAGGTAAGAACGGTTCTTGTTAAGCCCGTAGCAGCCACGTAAAACTTGCAACAACAAAGTAGAGGACGTCTAACTTGTTTTTGCAGGGCATGTTGTGATGTGATATGGTCAAGACATGATGAGTTATACGGTTTTGTATGAGATGATCATGTTTTGTAAAGTTATCGGCAACTGGCAGGAGCCATATGGTTGTCGCTTTATTGTATGAAATACAATCGCCATGTAATTTCTTTACTTTATCACTAAGCGGTAGCGATAGTCGTAGAAGCAATATTTGGCGAGACGACAACGATGCTACGATGGAGATCAAGGTGTCGCGCCGGTGACGAAGGTGATCATGATGGTGCTTTGAAGATGGAGATCAAAAGCACAAGATGATGATGGCCATATCATGTCACATATTTTGATTGCATGTGATGTTTATCTTATTATGCTTCTTATTTTTCTTAGTACAACGGTAGCATTATAAGATGATCCCTTACAAAATTTCAAGGTATAAGTGTTCTCCCTGAGTATGCACCGTTGCGAAAGTTCATCGTGCCGAGACACCACGTGATGATCGGGTGTGATAAGCTCTACGTTCAAATACAACGGGTGTAAGCCAGTTTTGCATACGCAGAATACTCGGGTTAAACTTGACGAGCCTAGCATATGCAGATATGGCCTCAAAACGCTGGAGACCGAAAGGTCGAGCATGAATCATATAGTAGATATGATCAACATAAGATGTTCAACATTGAAACTACTCCATCTCACGTGATGATCGGACATGGTTTAGTTGATTTGGATCACGTGATCATTTAGATGACCAGAGGGATGTCTATCTAAGTGGGAGTTCTTTAAGTAATATGATTAAATTGAACTTTAATTTATCATGAACTTAGTCCTGATAGTTTTTGCACATCTATGTTGTTGTAGATCAATGACCCGTGCTACCGTTCCTTTGAATTTTAATGCATTCCTAGAGAAAGCTAAGTTGAAAGATGATGGTAGCAATTACACGGACTGGGTTCGTAACTTGAGGATTATCCTCATTGCTGCACAGAAGAATTATCTCCTTGAAGCACCGCTAGGTGACAAGCCCCCTCCCGCTAATGTAGACGCTTTGAATGTCTGGCAGACGCGGTCTGATGACTACACGATAGTTCAGTGTGCCATGCTCTACGGCTTAGAACCGGGACTTCAACGACGTTTTGAACGTCATGGACCATATGAGATGTTCCAGGAGTTGAAGTTGATATTTCAAGCAAATGCCCGGATTGAGAAATATGAGATTTCCAACAAGTTCTATAACTGCAAGATGGAGGAGAATAGTTCTATCAGTGAACATTTGCTCGGAATGTCTGGGTACTACAATCATATGACTCAACTTGGTTGCAAAGTTGGCGAGGATAGTGTTATTGATAGAATTCTTCAATCACTGCCACCAAGCTATAAAGGCTTCGTGATGAACTATAATATGCAAAGGATGCAAAAGACAATTCCCGAGCTCTTTGCTATGCTCAAGGCTGCGGAAGTAGAAATCAAAAAGGAGCATCAAGTGTTGATGGTTAACAAAACCACTAGTTTCAAGAAAAAGGGCAAGGGAAAGAAGGGGAACTTCAAGAAGAATAGCAAGACAGTTGCTACTCCCGCGAAGAAACCCTAGTCCGGAGCCAAGCCCGAAACTGAGTGCTTCTACTGAAAGGGACTCGACACTGGAAGCGAAACTGCCCTGTCGGTGTACTAAGGTAGGGGTACCTCAGTACCCCAACTTGTGCACGGACAGTTGCAGCCTCCCGCGGCAGGGTTTACCGCGTGCTCGCCGGAGACCTTTCTGCCCCTTATTAAGCCATTCAAAAACAAAGTATACAAGACAGAAGATCGAGACCCCGGCAAGTGGAGCTTGCCGGGAAGGCCGTACCAGGCTCAGGACTACCCCACTAGCACAAGACCCTGGCAAGAGGAGCTTGCCAGGAAGACTAGAAGACACGCCTCGGCGCTATATGCGCCCCGGCAAGGGCCTGGGGAGCGGCAAGCTCCCGGGCCCGGCAAGGTCAAGGCCCCGGCAAGGTGCTTGCCGGGAAGGCTGCGCTGTGTGCCCGCGCTCCAGCTCATCGGCCCACGCGTCGCCCTGGGGCCTATCCAGGGACGCGTGGCGGATGGCTGTGCAGCCTGGGGGACACGGTGGCACTCCCCGGTGGTGGATCCATCGCCGTGGCAGACGGAGACGCAAGGGCGGGAGCTTTTGGGGTCGACGGCGACGGGCATTAAATGCCCTTGTCCCCCACTGTCAAAGTAGGTATAGACCACTGTTCATGCACTGTAGCTTCACTGTTCCCGCACTGTTACAACTACCACCTCTTTTACGTTTTTACCCCTTTCTCCTACGTTGACACCTGTCGGTGACCCCTTGCACTATAAAAGGAGGCCCATGCACAACGTGGAGGGGGTTCGGAACCTAGATCACTCATACGCTCGGTGTAGCTGCTTCTTCAAGCTCCCGAGCTCTCCAACTCAATACACAACCAAGCAGGAGTAGGGTTTTACGCGTCTACCGCGGCCCGAACCTGGGTAAAACTGCCCGCGTGTTTGCTACGATCTGCTCTTCGTGCTCCCTCCGCCCTCGTACCGCACAGACAAGGGGCTCCGGTCCCATAGGTGTTCGTGGCGGACAGTTTCCCCCGACATCTTTGGCGCGCCGCGGGCCGCGTGTGCCCGTGCACTGTTTTGGGCCTGGCCCAACAGCGCTCGGCACCGTGTGTGGCCCAGGCCCGGGGGCTCCTGTCGGTGTACTAAGGTAGGGGTACCTCAGTACCCCAACTTGTGCACGGACAGTTGCAGCCTCCCGCGGCAGGGTTTATCGCGTGCTCGCCGGAGACCTTTCTGCCCCTTATTAAGCCATTCAAAAACAAAGTATACAAGACAGAAGATCGAGACCCCGGCAAGTGGATCTTGCCGGGAAGGCCGTACCAGGCTCAGGACTACCCCACTAGCACAAGACCCTGGCAAGAGGAGCTTGCCAGGAAGACTAGAAGACACGCCTCGGCGCTATATGCGCCCCGACAAGGGCCTGGGGAGCGGCAAGCTCCCAGGCCCGGCAAGGTCAAGGCCCCGGCAAGGTGCTTGCCGGGAAGGCTGCGCTGTGTGCCCGTGCTCCAGCTCATCGGCCCACACGTCGCCCTGGGGCCTATCCAGGGACGCGTGGCGGATGGCTGTGCAGCCTGGGGGACACGGTGGCACTCCCCGGTGGTGGATCCATCGCCGTGGCAGACGGAGACGCAAGGGCGGGAGCTTTTGGGGTCGACGGCGACGGGCATTAAATGCCCTTGTCCCCCACTGTCAAAGTAGGTATAGACCACTGTTCATGCACTGTAGCTTCACTGTTCCCGCACTGTTACAACTACCACCTCTTTTACGTTTTTACCCCTTTCTCCTACGTTGACACCTGTCGGTGACCCCTTGCACTATAAAAGGAGGCCCATGCACAACGTGGAGGGGGTTCGGAACCTAGATCACTCATACGCTCGGTGTAGCTGCTTCTTCAAGCTCCCGAGCTCTCCAACTCAATACACAACCAAGCAGGAGTAGGGTTTTACGCGTCTACCGCGGCCCGAACCTGGGTAAAACTGCCCGCGTGTTTGCTACGATCTGCTCTTCGTGCTCCCTCCGCCCTCGTACCGCACAGACAAGGGGCTCCGGTCCCATAGGTGTTCGTGGCGGACAGTTTCCCCCGACATGCCCCAAGTATTTGGCGGATAAGAAGGATGGCAAGGTGAACAAAGATATATGTGATATACATGTTATTGATGTGTACCTTACTAATGCTCGTAGTAGTACCTGGGTATTTGATACTGGTTCGGTTGCTAATATTTGTAAGTCGAAACAGGGACTACGGATTAAATGAAGATTGGCTAAGGACGAGGTGACGATGCGCGTGGGAAATGGTTCCAAAGTCGATGTGATTGCCGTCGGCACACTACCTCTACATCTACCTTCGGGATTAGTTTTAGACCTGAATAATTGTTATTTGGTGCCAGCGTTAAGCATGAACATTATATATGGATCTTGTTTGTTGCGAGATGGTTATTCATTTAAATCAGAGAATAATGGTTGTTCTATTTTTATGAATAATATCTTTTATGGTCAAGCACCCTTGAAGAGTGGTCTATTCTTGTTGGATCTCGATTGTGGTGATACACATATTCATAATATTGAAACCAAAAGATGCAAGGTTAATAATGATAGTGCAACTTATTTATGGCACTAGTGTTTAGGTTATATTGGTGTAAAGCGCATGAAGAAACTCCATAGTGATGGATTTTTGGAATCACTTGATTATGAATCACTTGGTGCTTGCGAACCATGCCTCATGGGCAAGATGACTAAAACTCCGTTCTCCGGAACAATGGAGCGAGCAATAGATTTGTTGGAAATCATACATACTAATGTATGTGGACCAATGAGTGTTGAAGCTCGCGGCAGGTATCGTTAATTTCTGACCTTCACTGATGATTTGAGCAGATATGGGTATATCTACTTGATGAAACACAAGTCTGAAACATTTGAAAAGTTCAAAGAATTTCAGAGTGAAGTAGAAAATCATTGTAACAAGAAAATAAAGTTTCTACGATCTGATGGTGGAGGTGAATATTTGAGTTACGAGTTTGGTCTTCATTTGAAACAATATGCAATGGTTTCACAACTCACGCCACCCGGAACACCACAGCGTAATGGTGTGTCCGAGCGTCGTAACCGTACTTTATTGGATATGGTGCGGTCTATGATGTCTCTTACCGATTTACCACTATCGTTTTGGGGTTATGCTTTAGAGATAGCTGCATTCACGTTAAATAGGGCACCATCTAAATCCGTTGAGACGACGCCTTATGAACTGTGGTTTGGCAAGAAACCAAAGTTGTCATTTCTTAAAGTTTGGGGATGTGATGCTTATGTGAAAAAGCTTCAACCTGATAAGCTCGAACCCAAGTCGGAGAAATGTGTCTTCATAGGATACCCAAAAGAGACTGTTGGGTACACCTTCTATCACAGATCTGAAGGCAAGATATTTGTTGCTAAGAATGGATCCTTTCTAGAGAAGGAGTTTCTCTCGAAAGAAGTGAGTGGGAGGAAAGTAGAACTTGATGAGGTAATTGTACCTTCTCCCGAATTGGAAAGTAGTACATCACAGAAACTAGTTCCGGTGATTCCTACACCAATTAATGAGGAAGCTAATGATGATGATCATGAAACTTCATATCAAGTTTCTGCTGAACTTCCTAGATTAACCAGAGTTCATTCCGCACCAGAGTGGTACGGCAACTCAGTTCTGGAAGTCATGTTACTAGACCATGATGAACCTATGAACTATGAGGAAGCGATGATGAGCCCAGATTCCGCGAAATGGCTTGAGGCCATGAAATCTGAGATGGGATCCATGCATGAGAACAAAGTGTGGACTTTGGTTGACTTGCCCGATCGGCAAGCCATCGAAAATAAATGGATCTTCAAGAGGAAGACCGACACAGACGGTAATGCTACTGTTTACAAAGCTCGACTTGTTGCGAAAGGGTTTCGACAAGTTCAAGGAGTTGACTATGATGAGACTTTCTCACCCATAGCGATGCTTAAGTCTGTCCGAATCATGTTAGCAATTGCCGCATTTTATGATTATGAAATCTGGCAAATGGATGTGAAAACTGCATTCCTGAATGGATATCTCAAATAAGAGTTGTATATGATGCAACCAGAGAGTTTTGTCGATCCAAAAGATGCTAACAAAGTGTGCAAGCTCCAGTGATCCATCTATGGACTGGTGCAAGCATCTCGGAGTTGGAATATACACTTTGATGAGGTGATCAAAGCATATGGTTTTATACAGACTTTTGGAGAAGCCTGTATTTACAAGAAAGTGAGTGGGAGCTCTGTAGCATTTCTAATATTATATGCGGATGACATATTGTTGATTGGAAATGATATATAATTTCTGGATAGCATAGAAGGATACTTGAATAAGAATTTTTCAATGAAAGACCTCGGTGAAGCTGCTTACATATTAGGCATCAAGATCTATAGAGATATATCAAGATGCTTAATTCGACTTTCACAAAGCACATACCTTGATAAAGTTTTGAAGAAGTTCAAAATGGATCAGTCAAAGAAAGGGTTCTTGCCTGTGTTACAAGGTGTGAAGCTGAGTAAGACTCAATGCCCGACCACTGCAGAAGATAGAGCTAAAATGAAAGTCATTCCTATGCCTCAGCCATAGGATCTATCATGTATGCAATGATGTGTACCAGACCTGATGTGTTCCTTGCTATAAGTCTAGCAGGGAGGTACCAAAGTAATCCAGGAGTGGATCACTAGACAGCGGTCAAGAAGATCCTGAAATACCTGAAAAGGACAAAGGATATGTTTCTCGTGTATGGAGGTGACAAAGAGCTCGTCGTAAACGGTTATGTCAATTCTAGCTTTGACACTGATCCGGATGACTCTAAGTCACAAACCGGATATGTATTTTTATTAAACGGTGGAGCTGTCACTTGGTGCAGTTCCAAGCAAAGCGTCATGGCGGGATCTACGTGTGAAGCGGAATACATAGCTGCTTCGGAAGCAGCAAATGAAGGAGTCTGGATGAAGGAGTTCATATCCGATCTAGGTGTAATACCTAGTGTATCGGGTCCAATGAAAATCTTTTGTGACAACACTGGAGCAATAGCCTTAGCGAAGGAATCCAGGTTTCACAAGAGAACAAAGCACATCAAAAGACGCTTCAATTCCATCCGCGATCTAGTCAAGGAGGGAGACATGGAGATTTGCAAGATACATACGGATCTGAATGTTGCAGACCCGTTGACTAAGTCTCTTCCACGGGCAAAACATGATCATCACCAAGACTCCATGGGTGTTAGGGTCATTACTTTGTAATCTAGATTATTGACTCTAGTCCAAGTGGGAGATTGAAGGAAATATGCCCTAGAGGCAATAATAAAGATGTTATTTGTATTTCCTTATATCATGATAAATGTGTTTTATTCATGCTAGAATTGTATTAACCGGAAACTTAGTACATGTGTGAATACATAGACAAAACAGTATGTCCCTAGTATGCCTCTACTAGACTAGCTCTGATCAAAGATGGTTATGTTTCCTAGCCATAGACATGAGTTGTCATTTGATCATTAGGATCACATCATCAGGAGAATGATGTGATGGACAAGACCCATCTGTTAGCTTAGCACTATGATCGTTTAGTTTTACTGCTATTGCTTTCTTCATAACTTATACATGTTCCTATGACTATGAGACTATGCAACTCCTGAATACCGGAGGAACACCTTGTGTGCTATTAAACGTCACAACGTAACTGGGTGATCATAAAGATGCTCTACAGGTGTCTCCGAAAGTGTTCGTGGTGTTGGCATAGGTCAAGAATAGGATTTGTCACTCCGAGTTTCGGAGAGGTATCTCTTGGCTCTCTCGGTAATGTTGGAAATATGCCCTAGAGGCAATAATAAAAGAGTTATTATTATATTTCCTTGTTCATGATAATCGTTTATTATCCATGCTATAATTGTATTGATTGGAAACTTAAATACATGTGTGGATAAATAGACAAACTTTGTGTCCCTAGTAAGCCTCTTCAGGACTGGCTCGTTGATCAAAGATGACCGCGGTTTCCAGGTCATAGACATGAGTTGTCATTTGATAACGGGATCACATCATTAGGAGAATGATGTGATGGACGAGACCCAAACGTTAAACATAGCTTTTGATCGTATCAGTTATCGCTATAGTTTTCTGCATGTCAAGTATAAGTTCCTATGACCATGAGATCATGTAACTCACTGACACCGTAGGAGTGCCTTGTGTGTGCCAAACGTCGCAACATAACTGGGTGACTATAAAGGTACTCTACAGGTATCTCCGAAGGTGTCTGTTGAGTTGACATGGATCGAGACTGGGATTTGTCACTCCGTGTGACGGAGAGGTATCTCCGGGCCCACTCGGTAATACGTCATCTCAATGAGCTCAAAGTGACTAAGTAGTTAGTCACGGGATTATGTATTACGGAACGAGTAAAGAGACTTGCCGGTAACGAGATTGAACTAGGTATAGAGATACCAACGATCGAATCTCGGGCAAGTAACATACCGACGAGGCAAAGGGAACTGTATACGGGATTGCCTGAATCCTTGACATCGTGGTTCATCCGATGAGATCATCGAGGAACGTGTGGGAACCAATATGGGTATCCAGATCCCGCTATTGGTTATTGACCTGGGAGTGTCTCGGTCATGTCTGCATAGTTTCCGAACCCGCAGGGTCTACACACTTAAGGTTCGGTGACGCTAGGGTTGTTAGTGAGAACAGTGTATGGTAACCGAAGGTTGTTCGGAGTCCCGGATGAGATCCCGGACGTGACGAGGGTCTCCGGAATGGTCCGGGGACGAAGATTGATATATAGGATGAGAGTGAACGGAGTCCGGAAGTGTTCCGGGGAGCACTGGGGAGTCGTCGGATGATCGAAAGGGGTTTCGGGGGGTCCCGGCAAGTGTTGCGGGCCCTATGGGCCATAAGTGGGAGACGCAACAGCCCTCATGGGGCTGTGCGCCCCCCCTTGGGCCCTCTCCACCTGCGCATGGGGGCTGGCCCCCCCTTAGGGAGCCGCACCCCAGAGTCCTTGGGGGGCAAGGCACCCTGGGGGGGCAAACCCTAGCCCTGGGGGCGCCGCCCCCTCCCATCTCCCCTTGGCCGCCGCCCCTAGGGGGAAACCCTAGGGCGCCCCCTCCCCTCTCTCCCCCCTATATAAAGAGAGGCAGAGGGAGGGCAGCCACACACGTTCGTGCCTCGGCGCTGCCCTCCCTCTCCCACGAATATCTTCATCCAGTTTGCAGTGCTTGGCGAAGCCCTGCTGGAATTCCTCCACCACCATCTCCACCACGCCGTCGTGCTGCTGGGTTTCTCCGTCAACTTCTCCTTCCCCCTTGCTGGATCAAGAAGGAGGAGACGTCCCCGAGCTGTACGTGTGAAGAACGCGGAGGCACCGTCCGTTCGGTGCTAGGATCTTCGGCGATCTGAATCGCGGCGAGTACGACTCCATCAACCGCGTTCTTGAACGCTTCCGCTTAGCGATCTACAAGGGTATGTGGATCCAACTCTCCCCTCGTAGATGCATCTCCTAGATTGATCTTGGTGAGCGTAGGAATTTTTTTTGTTTCCCATGCAACGTTCCCCAACAGTGGCATCATGAGCTAGGTTCTTGCGTAGATGCTTTCACGAGTAGAACACAAAGGGGTTTTGTGGACGTTGATGTTTAGATTGCTTCCCTCCTTGGTCTTTCTTGATTCAGCGGTATTATGGGATGAAGCGGCCCGGACCAACTTTACATGTCCACGTACATGAGACCGGTTCCATCGACGGACATGCGACTTTTGTTGCATAAGATGGCTGGCGGGTGTCTGTCTCTCCTATCTTAGTTGAATCGGAATAGACAAAGGCGGTCCTTGTAGAAGGTTAAATAGCAACTTAAATATCACCGTTGTGGCTTTGCGTAGGTAAGAAGCGTTCTTGCTAGATACCCATAGCAGCCACGTAAAACATGCAACAACAATTTAGAGGACGTCTAACTTGTTTTTGCAGGGTATGTATGTGATATGATATGGCCAATGACATGATGAGATATATTTGATGTATGAGATGATCATGTTGTAATAGTTAATATCGACTTGCATGTCGATGTATACGGCAACCGGCAGGAGCCATAGGGTTGTCTTTAATTTTGTATGACCTGCGTGTCAATCATTAAGCGCTATGTAATGCTTTACTTTATCGCTAAACGGTAGCAATAGTAGTAAGAGCATGGTGGGCGCGCGACAACCCCAATGGCGACACGATGATGGAGATCATGATGATGGGGATCATGGTGTTACGCCGGTGACGATGGAGATCATGCCGGTGCTTTGGAGATGGAGATCAAAAGCACGAGTTGATGGCCATATCATGTCACTTATGATTTGCATGTGATGTTAATCCTTTTATGCATCTTATTTTGCTTAGGACGACGGTAGCATTATAAGATGATCCCTCACTAAAATTTCAAGATAAAATTGTGTTCCCCCCGAGTGTGCGCCGTTGCGAAGGTTCGTCGTTTCGAAGCACCACGTGATGATCGGGTGTGATAGACTCTGCGTTCGCATACAACGGGTGCAAGCCAGTTTTGCACATGCAGAACACTCGGGTTAGACTTGACGAGCCTAGCATGTACAGACATGGCCTCGGAACACGGAAGACCGAAAGGTCGAGCATGAGTCATATAGTAGATATGATCAACATGAAGATGTTCACCATTGACACCACCTCATCTCACGTGATGATCGGACTTGGGTTGGTGGATTTGGATCATGTCACGCTCGGATGACCAGAGGGATGTCAATTTGAGTGGGAGTTATAAGTAATTTGATTAGTTAAAAACTCACTTATCATGAACAATAGTCTAAGATGTCTTTGCAAATCTTTTTGTTGTAGATGGCTCGTGCAGTAGCTCCCCTGAATTTTAATGCGTTCCTAGAGAAAACTAAGCTGAAAGATGATGGGAGCAACTTTGTGGACTGGCTCCGCAATCTGAGGATCATCCTCACAGCTGCCCAAAAGGTTTATGTCCTAAATGCACCGCTAGGTGAACCCCCCGCTCCGGCCTCTGTGGACGTTATGAACGCCTGGCAGTCGCGTTCGGATGACTACTCAGTAGTGAAGTGTGCCATGTTGTATAGCTTGGAAGGAGGACTTCAAAGGCGTTTTGAACGTCATGGAGCATATGAGATGTTCCAGGAGTTGAAGTTCATCTTTGAAAAGAATGCCAAGATCGAGAGGTATGAGACCACCGATAAATTCTTTGCTTGCAAGATGGAGGAGAATTCGTCTGTCAGTGAGCACTTACTGAAGATGTCTGGGTACTATACCCGCATAGCTGATCTGGGACTTGTGTTCCCGGAGGAGGCTATCATTGACAGAATTCTCCAGTCACTCCCACCTAGCTACAAGAGCTTCGTGCAGCAGTATAACATGCAAGGGATGAATAAATCCATCGCCGAGCTGTTTTCAATGCTGAAAGTCGCTGAGGCAGACATCCAGAAGGAGTATCAAGTGTTGATGGTCAATAAAACTACCAGTTTCAAGAAAAATGGCAAGGGCAAGAAGGGTAACTCTAAGAAGGGTGGCAAGGCAGTTGCTCATCCAGTGAAGAAACCCAAGGCTGGGCCCAAGCCAGAGACTGAGTGTTTCTATTGCAAGGGGAACGGCCACTGGAAGCGGAACTGCCCCAAGTATCTGGCAGACAAGAAGGGGGCCAACAACAACAACAAGCAAGGTATATGTGATATACATGTTATTGATGTGTACCTTACCAACTCTTGTTGTAGTGCCTGGGTATTTGATACCGGTTCGGTTGCTCACATTTGCAACTCTAAACAGGAACTACGGAATAAACGGAGGCTGGCGAAGGACGAAGTGACGATGCGCGTGGGAAATGGTTCCAAGGTTGATGTGATCGCCGTCGGCACGCTCGCTCTTCGATTACCATCGGGATTAGTTATGAACCTGAATAATTGTTATTTAGTGCCTGCGTTGAGCATGAACATTATATCTGGATCTTGTTTAATGCGAGACGGTTACTCATTTAAATCAGAGAATAAAGGTTGTTCTATTTATATGGGTAATATCTTTTATGGTCATGCACCCGAAGTAGGGGGTTTATTCTTATTGAATCTCGATAGTGATGATACACATGTTCATAACATTGATGCCAAAAGATGTAGAGTTGATAACAATAGTACCACTTTCTTGTGGCACTGCCGTCTGGGTCATATCGGCGTGAAACGCATGAGGAAGCTCCATGTTGATGGAATTTTGGAGTCTCTTGATTTTGAATCACTTGACACATGCGAGCCGTGCCTCATGGGCAAGATGACTAAGACCCCGTTTTCAGGAACAATGGAACGGGCAAGTGACTTATTGGAAATCATACATACTGATGTGTGTTGCCCGATGAGTGTCACGGCGCGCGGTGGATATCGTTATTTTCTCACCTTCACTGACAACTTAAGTAGATATGGGTATATTTACTTAATGAAGCATAAGTCTGAAACGTTTGAAAAGTTCAAGCAATTTCAGAGTGAAGTTGAGAATCATCGTAACAAGAAGATCAAGTTCCAACGATCTGATCGAGGGGGAGAGTATCTGAGTTATGAGTTTGGCAATCACTTAAGAAAATGTGGAATTGTTTCACAGTTGACGCCACCTGGAACACCACAGCGTAATGGTGTGTCCGAACGTCGTAATCGAACCCTATTAGATATGGTGCGTTCTATGATGTCTCTTGCCGATTTGCCACTATCGTTTTGGGGATATGCGTTAGAGACAGCTGCATTCACTTTAAATAGGGCTCCATCTAAGTCCGTTGAGACAACACCGTATGAACTATGGTTTGGTAAGAAATCTAAGTTGTCTTTTCTCAAAGTTTGGGGTTGCGATGCTTATGTCAAAAGGCTTCAGCCAGAAAAGCTCGAACCCAAAGCGAACAAATGTGTCTTCATAGGATACCCAAAAGAGACGGTTGGGTACACCTTCTATCTCAGATCCGAGGGCAAAGTGTTTGTCGCTAAGAACGGGTCCTTTCTCGAGAAAGAGTTTCTCTCGAAAGAATTGAGTGGGAGGAAGGTAGAACTTGATGAGGTTATTGAACCTCTACTTCAACCAGAGAGTAGCGCAGCACAGAAAGATGTTTTTGTGGAGCCTGCAACGGTTGAAGAGGAAGCCAATGATGATGATCAAGAAGCTTCAGATCAAGTTACTACCGAACCTCGTAGGTCGACAAGGGTACGCACTGCACCTGAGTGGTATGGTAACCCTGTCTTGGAGGTCATGTTGTTGGACAACAGTGAACCTACGAGCTATGGAGAAGCGATGGTGGGCCCGGATTCCGACAAATGGTTAGAGGCCATGAAATCCGAGATGGGATCCATGTATGAAAACAAAGTATGGACTTTGGAAGTATTACCTGAAGGGCGGAAGGCCATTCAGAATAGATGGATTTTTAAGAGGAAGACGGACGCTGACGGTAATGTCACCGTGTATAAAGCTCGACTTGTGGCAAAGGGTTTTTCACAAGTTCAAGGAGTTGACTACGATGAGACTTTCTCACCCGTAGCGATGCTTAAATCCGTCCGAATCATGTTAGCAATAGCTGCATATTTCGATTATGAAATTTGGCAGATGGATGTCAAAACAGCGTTCCTTAACGGTTTTCTTAAGGAAGAGTTGTATATGATGCAACCGGAAGGTTTTGTCGATCCAGAGAATGCTGACAAAGTTTGCAAACTCCAGCGTTCCATTTATGGGCTGGTGCAAGCATCTCGGAGTTGGAATCTTCGCTTTGATGAGGTGATCAAAGCGTTTGGGTTTGTACAAGTTTACGGAGAAGCTTGTATTTACAAGAAAGTGAGTGGGAGCTCTATAGCGTTTCTAATATTATATGTGGATGACATATTGCTAATTGGAAACAATATAGAACTTTTGGATAGCGTGAAGGGGTATTTGAACAAGAGTTTTTCGACGAAGGACCTCGGTGAAGCTGCTTTCATATTGGGCATCAAGATCTATAGAGATAGATCGAGACGCTTGATAGGACTTTCACAAAGTACATACCTTGATAAAGTTTTCAAGAAGTTCAAAATGGATCAATCCAAGAAGGGGTTCTTGCCGGTATTGCAAGGTACAAAGTTGAGTAAGACTCAATGCCAGTGACTGCGGAAGATAGAGAAAAGATGAGTGTCATCCCCTATGCTTCAGCCATAGGCTCTATCATGTATGCAATGTTGTGCACAAGACCAGATGTCAGCCTTGCCATAAGTATGGCCGGAAGGTTTCAAAGTAATCCTGGTATGGATCACTGGACAGCGGTCAAGAATATCCTAAAGTACCTGAAAAGGACTAAGGAGATGTTTCTCGTTTATGGAGGTGATCAAGAGCTCGTCGTAAAGGGTTACGTCGATGCAAGCTTTGACACTGATGCGGATGACTCTAAGTCTCAAACCGGATACGTATATATTCTCAACGGGGAGCGGTAAGCTGGTGCAGTTCCAAGCAAAGCGTGGTAGCCGATTCTACATGCGAAGCGGAGTACATAGCTGCCTCGGAGGCGGCAAAGGAAGGTGTCTGGATGAAGGAGTTCATGACAGATCTTGGAGTTGTGCCTAGTGCATTGAACCCAATGACTCTGTTTTGTGACAACACTGGTGCCATTGATCTAGCCAAGGAACCAAGGTTTCACAAGAGGACCAGACACATAAAGCGACGCTTCAATTCCATCCACGATTCAGTCAAGGAGGAGGACATAAGCATTTGCAAAGTACACACGGATTTGAATGTTGCTGATCCGTTGACTAAGCCTCTTCCACGGGCTAAGCATGAGCAACACCAAGACTCTATGGGTGTTAGATTCATTACCTTGTAATGCTAGATTATTGACTCTAGTGCAAGTGGGAGACTGTTGGAAATATGCCCTAGAGGCAATAATAAAAGAGTTATTATTATATTTCCTTGTTCATGATAATCGTTTATTATCCATGCTATAATTGTATTGATTGGAAACTTAAATACATGTGTGGATAAATAGACAAACTTTGTGTCCCTAGTAAGCCTCTTCAGGACTGGCTCGTTGATCAAAGATGACCGCGGTTTCCAGGTCATAGACATGAGTTGTCATTTGATAACGGGATCACATCATTAGGAGAATGATGTGATGGACGAGACCCAAACGTTAAACATAGCTTTTGATCGTATCAGTTATCGCTATAGTTTTCTGCATGTCAAGTATAAGTTCCTATGACCATGAGATCATGTAACTCACTGACACCGTAGGAGTGCCTTGTGTGTGCCAAACGTCGCAACGTAACTGGGTGACTATAAAGGTACTCTACAGGTATCTCCGAAGGTGTCTGTTGAGTTGACATGGATCGAGACTGGGATTTGTCACTCCGTGTGACGGAGAGGTATCTCCGGGCCCACTCGGTAATACGTCATCTCAATGAGCTCAAAGTGACTAAGTAGTTAGTCACGGGATTATTTATTACGGAACGAGTAAAGAGACTTGCCGGTAACGAGATTGAACTAGGTATAGAGATACCAACGATCGAATCTCGGGCAAGTAACATACCGACGAGGCAAAGGGAACTGTATACGGGATTGCCTGAATCCTTGACATCGTGGTTCATCCGATGAGATCATCGAGGAACGTGTGGGAACCAATATGGGTATCCAGATCCCGCTATTGGTTATTGACCTGGGAGTGTCTCGGTCATGTCTGCATAGTTTCCGAACCCGCAGGGTCTACACACTTAAGGTTCGGTGACGCTAGGGTTGTTAGTGAGAACAGTGTATGGTAACCGAAGGTTGTTCGGAGTCCCGGATGAGATCCCGGACGTGACGAGGGTCTCCGGAATGGTCCGGGGACGAAGATTGATATATATATAGGATGAGAGTGAACGGAGTCCGGAAGTGTTCCGGGGAGCACCGGGGAGTCGTCGGATGATCGAAAGGGGTTTCGGGGGGTCCCGGCAAGTGTTGCGGGCCCTATGGGCCATAAGTGGGAGACGCAACAGCCCTCATGGGGCTGTGCGCCCCCCCTTGGGCCCTCTCCACCTGCGCATGGGGGTGGCCCCCCCTTAGGGAGCCGCACCCCAGAGTCCTTGGGGGGCAAGGCACCCTGGGGGGGCAAACCCTAGCCCTGGGGGCGCCGCCCCCTCCCATCTCCCCTTGGCCGCCGCCCCTAGGGGGAAACCCTAGGGCGCCCCCTCCCCTCTCTCCCCCCTATATAAAGAGAGGCAGAGGGAGGGCAGCCACACACGTTCGTGCCTCGGCGCTGCCCTCCCTCTCCCACGAATATCTTCATCCAGTTTGCAGTGCTTGGCGAAGCCCTGCTGGAATTCCTCCACCACCATCTCCACCACGCCGTCGTGCTGCTGGGTTTCTCCGTCAACTTCTCCTTCCCCCTTGCTGGATCAAGAAGGAGGAGACGTCCCCGAGCTGTACGTGTGAAGAACGCGGAGGCACCGTCCGTTCGGTGCTAGGATCTTCGGCGGTCTGAATCGCGGCGAGTACGACTCCATCAACCGCGTTCTTGAACGCTTCCGCTTAGCGATCTACAAGGGTATGTGGATCCAACTCTCCCCTCGTAGATGCATCTCCTAGATTGATCTTGGTGAGCGTAGGAAAATTTTTTGTTTCCCATGCAACGTTCCCCAACAGGTAATGCACATCATAATAAGCCTTGCAAGCAAATGACTAATGAGTTAGTCATGGGATGATGTATTACGGAATGAGTAAAGAGACTTGCCGGTAACGAGATTGAACTAGGTATTGAGATACCGACGATCGAATCTCGGACAAGTAACATACCGATGACAAAAGGAACAACATATGTTGTTATGCAGTCTGACCGATAAAAGATCTTCGTAGAATATGTAGGAGCCAATATGAGCATCCAGGTTCCGCTATTGGTTATTGACCAGAGATGAGTCTCGGTCATGTCTACATAGTTCTCGAACCCGTTGGGTCCGCACGCTTAACGTTTGATGACGATCGGTAGTATGATTTTATGAGTTTTGATGTACCAAAGGTAGTTCGGAGTCCCGGATAAGATCACGGACGTGACTAGGAGTCTCGGAATGTCCAAGATGTAAAGATTGATATATTGGACGACTATATTCGGACACGGGAAGTGTTCTGGAAAGTTTCGGAATTAACCGGGGTGCTGGGGGGGGTTACCGGAACCCCCCGGGGGAAAGTTGGGCCCTAGTGGGCCTTAGGGAAGAAAGAGAGCAGCAGCCAGGAGGTGGCGCGCCCCCTCCCAAGGGGCAGTATGAATTGGACTAGGGGAGGGGGCGCGGCCCCTCTTTCCCTCTCCTTATCTCCCTCTCTTTTCTTTCCCCCTTCTCCCTCTTGGTGATTCCTACTAGGAATATGATTGCAATCCTATTCCTAGTAGGATTGCTCCTCCTAGGCGCACCAATAGGGGCCGGCCGGCCTCCCCTTTGCTCCTTTATATACGAGGGCAGGGGGCACCCTAGAACACACAAGTTGATCTCTCCAGCCGTGTGCGGTGCCCCCCTCCACAGAAACACACCTCGGTCATACCATTTGATACGTCCAAAACGTATCTATAATTTCTGCTTGCTCCATGCTTCTTTTGTGTGATATTGCTATGATATTGATGCACTTCCATACACTTTTGATCATATTTGGACAAACCTATTAACTCAGTGCACCACAGTGCCAGTTCCTGTTTTTTGCTGTTTTTCTATTTCAGGTTTCCCCCATATTAAAAGTGCTCCAAAAATTTCAGGAAAAATATAGGAAAAATCAGCGTACATGAAGCTTCGCGAAGAACCAAAGATGGGCCAGAGGGGAGCCAGGGGAGGCCCAGGTGGCCACCTGGCGCGGCCCCACCCCTGGCCACGCCACGGGGGCGCCTGGGGCCCCTGCTCCGCCTCTAGCTGCCCCCCCCTTCGCATATATATCCCTCTCGTCCCGAAACCCTCGAGGACAGAACCCTTTTTCGCGATCTCGCCTCTGTTCTGCCACCACAGCACTTCCAAGATCGGGAGCATCAGGAGAACTCTTCCCGGCACCCTGCCAGAGGGGAGAACCACCACCGGGAGCTTCTCCACCACCATGGACGCTTCCCGGATGAGTCGTGAGTAGTCCACCTTGGACCATGGGTCCATGATCAGTAGCTATGTGATGTTCTCCTCCCCTCTTTGCTCTTCATGGTTTAGACCTCGTGAGCTGCCCTACATGATCGAGGCACATATGTAATCTTTCTGCTGTTGCTTTGCTGAGTTTGCTGGGATCTGATGGATTATGAGACTATGTTCAGATTGTGTTTGAGTAATATATTTGATTCACCTCTTTTATATCTTTGTTCTTGAGTAATTCTTGCATGTTCTCCGTTGCTGTTTATTGCTTTGGCCAAGTAATAGGTACTAACTCCAAGAGGGAGCGTTATGCTTGATTGTGGGTTCATGCCCCCTGATGACTAGCTTGAGTGACAGAAACATGAGTCTAGGGGATGTGTTGTTGCCACAAGGGAGAAAACAACGGTGCTTGTACTTGCGGGTGCAAGGATTGTTTACTTTACGCAAAGTTCTCTTAATGCAGTTGTCTGTTGCTTTGAGTTTACACTTTGGGTGGGATTCGCAACTTAATACCAACGAGATGTTCTTGATAGATATCTCAAGGTGGATGATTAGTAGTAGATGCAGATGGATTTCGGTCTACTTGCCTTGGCGTACCGCCCATGCTTTTGAGCCTCTACCTTTCTTTGCAGCATAGTTAGCATTGGTTTGCGCACATAATCCTGTCAATTGCCCAGCTATAATTTGTTTACCTCGCTTTGCTGTTTTATCGTCTTTTGGGAGAGAGACATCACTAGTGAACATCATGGGACCTCGGTCCATATTACCACCGCTGATCACACCTTCTATTTACTTCCTCTTTTTATTTCCTAGTTGCAGTCATAGCTATCATTATTATCTCTTGTGTTTGATCCTTTGTAAACAACAAGGCCGGAGGGATTGACAACCTCTCTGTACTCGTTGGGAGCAAAGTTATCTGTATCTGTGTGCAGGTCCCGTCAACCGCTAAGTTTCTGGCGCCGTTGACACCTACTTGTCGACCCTCGGAGTCTCACGGGATTCGATCCTTGGTATCTTTGCCAAGGGAAATTGGCCGCTACGCTACATCTCAACCTTCCACTTGGGGTAACCAACGAGGGGCGAGAAGCCATCAAGCAAGTTTCTGGCGCCGTTGCCGGGGACTCCACTCTTCAAGATAGGGGAGTTGCAAGCTATCTTTTATCTTTGCTTTTTAGTCTTGTTAGTTTACCTTTTAGTTTTTGCTTTAGTGTCCCTTACCAAAAATCACAAAATAGTTATCTTGCTTGTTGCTGCTATGGGTTCCACCGAGAACACCAAGTTGTGTGACTTCACTAGTCATAACAACAATGACTTTATCTGCACGCCTATTGCTACACCTGCCACTTCAGCACCTTCTTATGAGATTAAACCTGCTTTACTGAACCTAGTTATGAAAGATCAATTCTCCGGTGCTGGAGATGATGCTGCTTTGCACTTAAATAATTTTGTTGAGCTCTGTGATATGCAAAAGTACAAAGAAGTAGATGGTGATATTTTTAAGCTTAAGCTTTTTCCTTTCTCCTTGAGAGGAGGAGCTAAAATCTGGTTTCAATCCTTGCCTAGGAATAGTATAGATTCTTGGGACAAGTGCAAGGATGCCTTTATTGGGAAGTACTACCCCCCTGCTAAAATTATCCAATTAAGGAGTAACATAATGAATTTTAAACAATTGGATAATGAACACGTTGCCCAAGCTTGGGAACGCATGAAATCTCTTGTCAAGAACTGCCCTACTCATGGTTTGACTACTTGGATGGTTATCAAAACTTTTTATGCAGGCTTGAACTTTACCTCGCGTAACTTGTTAGATTCGGCCGCGGGAGGAACCTTTATGTCAACTACACTTGGTGCTGCCACGAAGCTTCTCGACGAGATGATGACCAATTATTCCCAATGGCACACCGAACGCGCTCCAACAGGTAGGAAGGTAAACTCTGTCGAGGAGATTTCCTCCCTAAATGAAAAAGTTGACTTGATCATGTCTCTACTTTCCAAGCAATCTTCTATTGAGTCTCATGATGTTCCTTTAAATTCTTTGATTTCTCAAGATCAAGTAGATGTGAACTTTATCTCTAGAAACAATTTCAATAACAATGCTTATAGGAGTAATTTTGGTAGCAACCCTAGACCGTTCCCCTCTAATTCCTATGGGAACAACAATGCTTATCCTAGCACCAAGAACTCCACTTATGAACTAGAGATTATGCTTAAAGACTTCATCACTACCCAAAAGGCCTTCAATAAGAGTGTAGAAGAAAAACTAGACAAACTAGATAATCTCTCTTCGAAGGTAGACAATTTAGCCCATGAGGTAGAGTTGCTTAAAATTAGAACTTCTCCTCTTGAGGAGAGGAAGACCACTCCTATGAATTCTATTCAAGTGCAAATTAATGAAAACATTAGGATGATGGCTAAACTTAAAAAGAGATGGGCTAGAGAAAAGGAGGAAGAAGATAGAATTAAGAGCCTTCCTACCCACCACACTGTTGCTACTATTCAAGTTGTTGAGGATATCCAAACTCTTAGCACCCAATGCACTCCTAGTCCCATTGGACCTATTAATGGTGATGCTATGACCTCAACCGTAGAAGAAGAAACTCCTATGACCATGGAAGCTACCAAACAAGTGAGCCTAAAGGACACCACTACCACTTTACGTGATAGTAGTGACCTTGATTTTGATAATTGCACCCTTGCTGAAGTTATTGGTTTTCTTCACAAGATGTCTAGAGATCCCCACACTAGCACACTTAATCTTGCCTTCACGGAGCATATCACTAATGCTCTTATCAAAGCTAGGGAGGAGAAGCTTAGGTAGAAGCCTCCATACCTAGAAAGCTAGAAGATAGTTGGGATCCTATGATTAAAATTAAGTTGAATAACTTCTCTTGCTATGCTTTATGTGATGTTGGAGCTAGTACCTCCGTTATGCCCAAAAGAATGTATGATATGTTTGAATTGAAACCTTTTGATCCTTGTTCTTTTGGTGTTCGTCTTGTTGATTCTTCCGTAAAGAAACCTTTGGGGAAGATCGACGATGTTCTTATCATGGTCAATGACAATTATGTTCCCGTTGATTTTACTATTATGGATATTGAATGTGAACCTTCATGTCCAATTATTTTGGGCGTCCTTTTCTTCGCACCGTTGGTGCTATCATTGACATGAAAGAGGGGAATATAAAATTCCAATTCCCTCTCAAGAAAGGGATGGAACACTTCCCTAGAAAGAAGATTAAGTTGCCTTTTGAGTCTGTTACACGGGCTAGCTATTCTCTTACTCTTGATAAAACTTGATCTTCTCTTTTTGCATCATGCCTAGCTTAAAGGCATAAAAGAAAGCGCTTTTGGGAGGTAGCCCACAACGAATTAGGTTTTATTTTGCTTTTGTTGTGTCTTGATGTTTGTTACTACAGTAGAATCATCATTGTATCTTTTCTTTTCAGCTTTGTGCCAAGTTTAGCCGCCGATTGCAAGAAAGTTCAAAAGTTGTGACGTGCTGTCCAGAAAACAGATTCTGTCCTTGGACAGAAAAATTCGAATAAAATCGCCAAATCATCTTTTTGATCTGAATTTTTTTGACAGCGTGCTCTATACAATTGGCTTTCGAGCGTCTGTTCTGAGTTTTTTTATTTGAGTTGCAGAAGTGCCCCGAAAAAATTATTTACTACCTGTTGGTCTGTTTTTCACAGATTCTGTCCTGTTTTGCCTTTTCTTCGTTTTGCAAACCTTGAGCTTGCTTTTTCTTTGCAAAAACCTTTTGGCAATCTTGAGAAACGGTAGCTCTTCAAGATTATCTTTATTTCCAGTAGGGAAAAATTATTTTATTATGGGTACTAACCTCGCTAATCAGATTATGATGAGTTATGTATGAAGGGAGTTTTCAAGTGTGTGAGGGAAGATGATAAAAGAAGATTCATGAGGGTCAAACGCTCAAGCTTGGGGATGCCCCCGTGCAAACCCAAGAAATATTCAAGAAGACTCAAGCATCTAAGCTTGGGGATGCCCCCATGCATCCCCTTCTCCATCAACAATTATCAGTTCATCTTTCGTTCCACTATAATTTTATCACTTCATGCGTTATGTGCTATGCTTGGAGAGTCTTGCTCTTAGTTTCCTTTTTTTAGTTTTCTTTAGCTTTGCTTGCTGTTCATAACAAGTTAGAACCCAGCTTTCTTTGTGTGGGAGAGAAACACGCTCCACTTCAACCTAGAACACAACATAGGATTTTCATGCTTATCTTTGTTGTGTGTGTTCTTTGTCTTTCCATAGCTGATGTCATGTTTAGCTCTTAGTTTTCATGCTTTTCTTTTTAAAGAGCTTTTGTTTAGTTAGTTGCTAAACTGTCTTGAGTTTTCATGTTTATATTGTTAAGAGAGTTTGCCTGTTGCACTCAGTTGTGTGTCTTAACTTAAAGTAGGTAATTGAGGTTGCTATTTAATTTTAGTAGTAACTTGCAACAGTTTTGAGGTATTGCCATGAGTAATGTCTGAACTTTTGGTGTTAAGAGCTTTAGCCTATTAGTGATAGATGTCGTATTTTGGGCAATCCGTGTTTATTTTCGAAAACCTACAAAATAGTTGAGAACTTTAGCTACTAGATGGATCACTAATCTTTGGAGGGATCGAATATTAGAGTACACTCACGTACCATGAGTCGAGGATGCGCAAGGATAACCAAACCCCCATACACTCCTCCTCGGGGTACTTGTCTCTTTGTGAACCTCCTAATTAGATTGAGAGTTACCGATAATAAGTGCATGAGTTCTTCGGACTAATGTGAGTATTCGAAAGTTGACACTTCCACCTAGCCATATTTTTCTAGCCTCTTCGGTACCGTGCATTGCCCTTTCTCACCTCGAGAGTTGGCACATACTTCGCCGGTGCATCCAAATCCTTGGCACGATACGCTCTGTCATCATAAGCCTCATTATATCCTTCCTCAAAACAGCCACCATACCTACCTATCAAGGCATTTCCATAGCCTTTCCGAGATACATTGCCATGCAACATCCATCTTCTCATGACTTGATCTTCATGTCATACATGCTTTTTGCTTGATCGATGAGCCGCATGCTAGTTGGGCCTTGCCCTAATCATTGCTACATGATGCGCTAGTATCATTGCATATCCTGCTACACTGGCAGAGGCATACATTTGCATACATCATGATAGTTTCATCTTCTTTATGTTGAGTACTCTTGTAAAGTGTGAAAGATCTTCTATACTTCTTGTAATACATAGAGTGTTGCCCCTAAAGTGAGGAAAAGATCCCAAAGAGGACAAATCAAAAGATACCAAAGAGGACAAATGAGAGTTACATAGAAAGAGCCATTGAGGCCACACAAAAAATAAAAAAATAGAAAAAAGAGAAAAAGAAATAAAAAGAGAGAAGGGGGCACACTACTATTCCTTTTGAGAGATCCACACTCGTACTCCATCTTATACCTTGTACTCCATAGAGATTATCATTCATGCATATAGCTATGTGGGGACCTTCACACTATAGAACTTGGCTTGTATATTCCAATGATGAGCCTCCTCAAAAGAGCTCTAGGTCTTCTTGAGCGAGCAAGTTGGATGCACTCCCACTAGTTCCATTGGAGAGCTTACCTTAGCTCATATGTGCATCCGTTGCATGGCAATCCCTACTCCTCACATCATATCTATCATTTGGCTTTCTCTCGCCTATGATTGTCCTCATTGATGTGAGCCTTTCACACCTTTTTTGTCTCCCCCCTTCATCATTTTTCTCTCTTTGCCATCCTAAGTGTCAACTTTCTTGCTTACGCTCATCCATTGCATGAGTGCTCAAAATATCGAAAGGGAGTGGATCATTTTGACTTGTACCTGGCTAGTGGTCTGGGGATGAGTCAAGATAAGATTCCAAAGAAGACCAAGTGTGAAACTTTAGTAGATTAAGTTCTCAATAATACAAAAACTATGTTTTACTCTCTCGTATATCCCTATCCCCTTTCTTGCACGCAAACACCATTTGGAGACATTTGAGTCACGGACAGTGAGAGCTCTTGCACCTTTATGTTCTTATGTTGCTTGTTACAATGCTAATATAGACTCTTGCTTGTTATGACTTGAATTGAATTACATGCCTTGATTGCTTTACTTAAAAAGTTCTTATATGGTTGGTAGCATGTCACCACAGAAATTATGCTTGTTATCATTTACCTACTCGAGGACGAGCAGGAATTAAGCTTGGGGATGTTGATACGTCCAAAACGTATCTATAATTTCTGCTTGCTCAATGCTTCTTTTGTGTGATATTGCTATGATATTGATGCACTTCCATACACTTTTGATCATATTTGGACTAACCTATTAACTCAGTGCACCACAGTGCCAGTTCCTGTTTTCTGCTGTTTTTCTATTTCAGGTTTCCCCCATATTAGAAGTGCTCCAAAAATTCCAGGAAAAATATAGGAAAAATCAGCGTACAGGAAGCTTCGCGAAGAACCAAAGATGGGCCAGAGGGGAGCCAGGGGAGGCCCAGGCGGCCACCTGGCACGGTCCCACCCCTGGCCGCGCCAGGGGGACGCCTGGGGCCCCTGCTCCGCCTCTGGCTGCCCCCCTTCGCATATATATCCCTCTCGTCCCGAAACCCTCAAGGACAGAACCCTTTTTCGTGATCACGCCTCTGTTCCGCCGCCGCAGCGCTTCCAAGATCGGGAGCATCATGAGAACTCTTCCTGGCACCCTGCCGGAGGGGAGAACCACCACCGGGAGCTTCTCCACCACCATGGACACTTCCCGGATGAGTCGTGAGTAGTCCACCTTGGACCATGGGTCCATGATCAGTAGCTATGTGATGTTCTCCTCCCCTCTTTGCTCTTCATGGTTTAGACCCCGTGAGCTTCCCTACATGATCGAGGCACATATGTAATCTTTCTGTTGTTGCTTTGCTGAGTTTGCTGGGATTTGATGGATTATGAGACTATGTTCAGATTGTGTTTGAGTAATATATTTGATTCACCTCTTTTATATCTTTGTTCTTGAGTAATTCTTGCATGTTCTCCGTTGTTGTTTATTGCTTTGGCCAAGTAGTAGGTAGTAACTCCAAGAGGGAGCGTTATGCTTGATTGTGGGTTCATGCCCCCGGATGACTAGCTTGAGTGACAGAAACATGAGTCTAGGGGATGTGTTGTTGCCACAAGGGAGAAAACAACGGTGCTTGTACTTGCGGGTGCAAGGATTGTTTACTTTACGCAAAGTTCTTTTAATGCAGTTGTCTGTTGCTTAGAGTTTACACTTTGGGTGGGATTCGCAACTTAATACCAGCGAGATGTTCTGGATAGATATCTCAAGGTGGATGATTAGTAGTTGATGCAGATGGATTTCGGTCTACTTGCCTTGGCGTACCGCCCATGCTTTTGAGCCTCTACCTTTGTTTGCAGCATGGTTAGCATTGGTTTGCGCACATAATCCTGTCAATTGCCCAGCTGTAATTTGTTTACCTCGCTTTGCTGTTTTATCGTCTTTTGGGAGAGAGACATCACTAATGAACATCATGGGACCCCGGTCCATATTACCACCGCTGATCACACCTTCTATTTACTTCCTGTTTTTATTTCCTAGTTGTAGTCATAGCTATCATTATTATCTCTTGTGTTTCATCCTTTGTAAACAACAAGGCCGGAGGGATTGACAACGTCTCTGTACTCGTTGGGAGCAAAGTTATCTGTATCTGTGTGCAGGTCCCATCAATCGCTAAGTTTCTAGCGCCGTTGACACCTACTTGTCGACCCTCGGAGTCTCACGGGATTCGATCCTTGGTATCTTTGCCAAGGGAAATTTGCCGCTACGCTACATCTCAACCTTCCACTTGGGGTAACCAACGAGGGGCGAGAAGCCATCACCATTGCAGTGCTTAGGTGAAGCCCTGCACCGGTAACTTCATCATATCCGTCACCACGCCGTCGTGCTGATGAAAATCTCCCGTGAAGCTCAACTGGATCAAGAGCTCGTGGGACGTCATCAAGCTGAACAAGTGCTGAATGTGGAGGTGACGTACATTCGGTGCTTGATCGGTTGAATCGCGAAGAAGTTCGACTACATCAACCGCGTCACTTGACGCTTCCGCTTTCGGTCTACAAGGGTATGTAGACACACTCTCCCCTCTCGTTGCTATGCATCTGGTAGATAGATCTTGCGTGATCGTAGGAAAATTTTAAAATACTACGTTCCCCAACAGTCGCAAGTTTACTCATAACAGAGGGTGAATCAAGTTCAGTGCTAGATGGCAGTTCCTTACCTCCCCTCGTAGTTGAGGGCAAGATCTTGGTTTTTGAGTCCTTCAAATTCTTCATAGTGATCAATAGATATAAATCCCAAGTGACTTAAAGAATAGAGCTATGTTCCCCGGCAACGGCGCCAGAAAATAGTCTTGATAACCCACAAGTGTAGGGGATCGCAACAGTTTTCGAGGGTAAAGTATTCAACCCAAATTTGTTGATTCGACACAAGGGGAGCCAAAGAATACCCTTAAGTATTAGCAACTGAGTTGTCAATTCAACCACACCTGGAAACTTAGTATCTGCAGCAAGGTAGTTTAGTAGCAAAGTAGTATGGAGATAGCGGTAGCAGCAATAAAAGTAAAGGTAGTGTTTTTGTAGTTTTTGTAATAGTAGCAGCGGAAAAGTAAATAAGCTACAAGCAATATGTGAAAAGCTCGTAGGCATTGGATCGGTGATGGGAAATTATGTCGGATGCAATTCATCATGTAGAAGTTATAACCTAGGGTGACACAGAACTAGCTCCAGTTCATCAATGCAATGTAGGCATGTATTCTGAATATAGTCATACATGCTTATGGAAAAGAACTTGCATGACATATTTTGTCCTACCCTCCCATGACAGCGGGGTCCTATTGGAAACTAAGGGATATTAAGGCCTCCTTTTAATAGAGTACCGGACCAAAGCATTAACACATAGTGAATACATGAACTCCTCAAACTACGGTCATCACCGGGAGTGGTCCCGATTATTGTCACTTCGGGGTTGCCGGATAATAACACATAGTAGGTGACTATAGACTTGCAAGATAGGATCAAGAACACACATATATTCATGAAAACATAATAGGTTCAGATCTAAAATCATGGCACTCGGGCCCTAGTGACAAGCATTAAGCATAGCAAAGTCATCGCAACATTAATCTCATAACATAGTAGATACTAGGGATCAAACCCTAACAAAACTAACTCGATTACATGATAGATCCCATCCAACCCATCACCGTCCAGCAAGCCTACGATGGAATTACTCACGCACGGCGGTGAGCATCATGGAATTGGTGATGGATCTGACACCCCGAGACCGATGCGCCAGGTGTCAGCCAGTTATTCGCCGTCGTTGCCTTGTCATCTGCTTGCGTGTTGCATCTTGACATGTCATCGTGTGTGCTTGCATCAGCATGTTTTCAAACTTGCATCCGCCCGAGTTCCCTCGTCCTCTCCGTTGTCCGTTCTGAGCCCAGACACACTTGCACGCGCCCGCGGCGCCTCCGAATATTTATTTTATGAGTGGCCGGAAAGCGTTCTCAGAATGGGTTGACACTTGGCGTGTGGTCTTATTATAGCATAGGTAGACCGCCTGCCAAATTTCATCGCATTCGGAGCTCGTTTGATAGCCCAACGGTTAACCGCGTTAACCGCCGAAAGCCTTTTCTCTTTTGGCCCAGCACCCCTCCTACACAGCCCACTACCTCTTCTAGGCCCATCCTACTCCTCCTCGCAACCGGAGCCTCACGATCGCGATCCGAGGGTCCGATCTGCTCCAAAACCCCCCTAACCTAGCCCTCCTACCTATAAATGGACACCCATTTGTCCATTTTAGGCATCCCTAGTCCCTAAACCTAACATACCCCTCTTCCCACCTCTCAGCCGCCGCCGTCCCCTCCAATTTCCGTGCCTCCACCGCCGTTTTCAGCGCCAGCCACCTCATAAGCGCCAAGTGGCATGCCCCGATTGGACAGCAGCCGCCCAGTCAGCGCCCACAGCCAACCAGGGGGCGCCACTTGGCCTCCAGGCGCCTCCCCCGCCGCCAGCCCGCTCGTCCCGGGCCAGGCCCGCCGCGAGCCGCCCACCGGGACCGAGCCCCGCGCCGTTCCCCTCGCTCCTTGCCCCTCGCTTCTCCCGTCCCCTGCCGGCCGGCCGCCGGAGCAGCTCGCCGGAACCGCCGCCTCCAACCTCGAGCCAGGTCGCCCCGCCAACGAGCCTCCCGGCCGCCGGGCGCCAGCCGCCGCCGCCGTCGGGCTCGTCCCATCGCGCGCCCCTGCTCTCCCTCTCTGCCGCAGGGAACCGCCGCCGCCGCCGGAGGCCTGCCACGAGCTCCCGTCGCCGATCCTTCCTCCTCCGGCCAGATCTGAGGCGGAGCTGCCCGGATCCGCCGCTCCGCCGCCTTTCCTTGCCGATGCCGCCCTCTCCGGCCTCCCCACCACCTCGCCGGAGTTCTGCGCCGCCATCCCGTCGTCGTCGTCGCCAGATCGGGCCGTTGACCCGTGCCGCCGGACATGTCCGAACGGATCCAGACATGTCCGACGATCTTCTTGTCCGTGCTACTGACATGTGGGCCCGGGTGCCCAGCCATCCGGACGTGTCCGCTCCAGCTGGACAATGTCCGCCCCTCCGGAGGTCTAATTTCCACTAAGTCCTTTCTCTATCAGTATTTTTGTTGCATGTTTGCATGGCTGTAAATATTTGTGTGTATGTCCAAATTGAGTG
Source organism: Secale cereale (assembly GCA_902687465.1). NCBI lineage: Eukaryota > Viridiplantae > Streptophyta > Magnoliopsida > Poales > Poaceae > Secale > Secale cereale. Next base: position 517,385,440 of record LR738712.1, read on the forward strand.
TATTATGTGTCAAAACGATCGTGGTGATATGCTCTACACTTTGTTCCATTGTGCCATGCTCATTTGAGTTCATCAAGATGCTCTAATCTCTGTTGCAAGAGTGCTACTTGTTATAAACTATTGTTACTTGTTAATTTTATGCCATGTTTGAGATATGATAACTTGATGCATGTTTATCCAAATGATGCATATGATATGTCAAAATGTTCATTGTGAAGTGTACTACATGATGTTTGATGTAGCATGCTTGTTTGAGTTCATATTGCCATGTTTATCTCTGTTGCAAAAGTGCATGTGGCTATTAAGTGCTGAAACTTGTTATGAGATGATGTTTTCACTTGCTCATTGCTATTGATGTGATTGTCCTCATGCCACATGTATAGATGTTTTAGAAGCACAATAATATGGTCTTTGATGTGGTGCAATCATCTTTCCATGATATGCCTTGAGGTGACTTAAACAAGCTTGTAAACATGCCATGTTGTTGTTGCTGTTTTATACTTAGTGAAAAAACTGCTAAGTCTGGAATCTGTTATAACCTGATGCTATGTTTGCTCGATGCCCTAGTCAAATCCATGCTTGTTTTGGAGTGGCCAATGATCATGCCTTGTTGTCCATGTAATTGTCTATCCATTCATGCCCTTACTTGCTCATATGACCTGCTGTAGCTTATTTATTTCTTGCTCTCAAGTTGCTATAAATTATAACTGTCAGGTTTTTATCATCATGATCAATTTGGTGGAGCTTGTTGCTATTGATCCATGCCTCCTATGGAGTTGCTCCAATGGAGTTGTTTGCTGTAGGATATGTCTACTACATGTCCATGCTCTTTATATGCTTAGTAGAGTTGATATGCTTGTTGTTTTGTGCCTCCGAAGGCAGCATCGTGATGATGTTTTTGCCTTCCCAGATTTTTACTACGTCTGGATAATTTTATTGGAACTTGCCATGCTTGTTTAAATGTGTTCCAGCAAGTTTTTGGGTGTGTTCTAAGTTCATACTTGTTAAGTAACATGTCTACTTCACATCCATGCTTATTGTTATCATGTTTGGGTGTTGTAGCTTATATTTACCTTGCTCCAAAGTTGCTATGTGGCTGTTAACTTCAGCTTTGCATTGTAACTTGTTTTGCTCGTATCTTTTAGCCCGTTGCTCCGTTTTGAGCGTGCCCTGTATGAAACTTGTGTGATTTTGCATGTAGAATCATAATATCATGTTGTTTACATGTTTGGAGTGTGTTTGCTTGATGTTTGGGTGCATCTTGCACCGTTGCCATGCTTGTCTTGTTTTGCTCATATCTTCTAGACCGTAGCTCCGAATTTAACAAACTTTATATGAAACTTGACTAGAATTTCGTGTAGATCATCATGGTGCATGTTAACTTGCTGTTTAACAACTCTAACTTAAGGTTTTTTCAGATCTGGACTAATTTCAAACTATGCATATGAGGACTTACCGGTTTTATTATATGTGGATTCCGGCCTCATTTAAATTTGTTGGCTTGTGTTGTTTTTGAGTGCTTCCTACCTTGCCATGTATTGCATCATATATAGACTTGTCTTGCATCATACTTGTTTGAGCATCTTGTCGTGTTCTTGTGTTGTGTGTTTACCGTATTGCTTGCTTTCTTCTCGCTAGTTCTTTTCCGTTGCGATCGTGAGGATTCGTTCGTCTTCTCGTGGTTCGTCTTCAAGGCTTCTTCTTCGTCTTCTTCATGGATCCGTTCTTCTTCCTTGCGGGATCTCAGGCAAGATGACCATACCCTTGGATACCTTTACTACCATTGCCATGCTTAGTTGTCTCGATGCTGTCGTTATATGTCACGCTACCCATCATTATTGTCAGCCCCTCTCCTTGTTGCCATGAAACCTCTAACCTTTGACACCTTCCTAGCAAACCGTTGTTTGGCTATGTTACCCGCTTGCTCAGCCCCTCTTATAGCGTTGTTAGTTGCAGGTGAAGATGAAGATCGTTCCATGTTGGATTCCATCAGTCATATGCCTTCTTCAAGATCACTTTAATTCTTTTCATCATTGGTTCAACCTTTCTTCTTTTCATTCTTCCAGAGTATTTCATGAATTAATTGTATTGTGTTCCTCCGAAGGTCATCATTTCAGAAGATTTCTTCATTCTCAGTTTTCAACTTCGTCCTCCAAATATTCTTCATTGATGCCTCTTCGTTCGTCTCACAATTATCTGGTGCTTCGTTCAAGTATTTGTTAATCAGTCCGCGGTCTCTTCGTTCTTTTGCATCCAAATTCCACAAGTGCTTTATTCTTCCCGGCGATTCATCGTATTCACTCAATTTCAATTCCTTAAAGTGGGTCGTTCCTTTTTCTTTACTCGGCTTCAATTATTACGGTGATTCGCTCAACAGTTCTTTTACGGTGCTATCATATCAATCCATTCATTTATTCCAATCCTACCGGTGTTTCATGAAGACTTTCTCAAGTTCGCGATATACCTCTCTTTAATCCTTTTCAACGCGAATAAGTGATATGCAAATCCATGGCTTCTCATCAATTATTGGTGGAGGATAAGCATAACATAATTCTTAGTCTTTTTCGTCAAGTCGATTTATCCTTTCCTTCGAGTTTATTCTTGACGAATAAATTCTAGTTTTATGTGTTTTATTCTTTTCTTTTTTGGAGTTCAAATTTTCTCGGTTATGTCGTCGGAGGCCCTTTCTAAATCATCGGAAGGCTTTAATCTTATTCCTTTCATTCGCCATTTCTATATCATCATCCTTTCATCATCGGAGTTCTTCATGGTGGTTCTTCATCATTTAATTCATTCTTCTTGTGTTCATCATAATTCTTCTCGAGCAGGTCAAGCATTCTCATTCTTTTGCCTCTCGAGTGCAAATAATGCTCCGTATTCTTTTGAAGTGGAGTTTTGCAATTCCTAATTCTCAGCTATTCAACCTTCTCGTCGTGGCATAATTCACCTCAAGTTTTGAGATGATTTCTATAAGTCCACAACAAGCTCATTCTTTTGTTGTGGATTTTTTTTTTCAACAACTCCGTTCAAGTCTTTCTCTTATTAATTCTCATTCATGTCACTTGTGCTCAAGTTGTCATCTTCTTCTCCGTTCTTTTCTGTCCATTATTCCAATTCTTCCGGAGGCATTGTGGCGTTGCTCTCGTTGAGTATCTTTTCATCTTTTCAAGTTCTTGTTCCATTCCATTCATGTTCAACCGGTGTGCTATTTCTTTCAGTTTCAGCCGGAGGGCTGCCCGAATTCCTTCATTCAAACTCCTTTCTTACTCTTATTAACCGGAGTGGTTTTGGAATTCATTCTCGTTGTTTCAGCTCTTGTTTCGTGCCTTTCAATATCCTTGATTCTCGTTGTATTCTTCCTTTCGAGTGGCTCAACCTCTCAAGGTTCTTTCGTTTCACTCTTTTGTCCTCGAAGAACTTTGTTCTTCCTTTTTTCCCTTCCGTCCCGTTCCTATTATCTCGGGACGAGATCTCTTGTTAGTAGGGGAGTGTTGTGACACCCAGAGACCGATGCACCAGGTGTCAGCCAGTTATTCGCCGTCGTTGCCTTGTCATCTGCTTGCGTGTTGCATCTTGCCATGTCATCGTGTGTGCTTGCATCAACATGTTTTCAAACTTGCATCCGCCCGAGTTCCCTCGTCCTCTCCGTTGTCCGTTCTGAGCCCAGACACACTTGCACGCGCCCGCGGCGCCTCCGAATATTTATTTTATGAGTGGCCGAAAAACATTCTCGGAATGGGTTGAAACTTGGCGTGTGGTCTTATTATAGCATAGGTAGACCGTCTGCCAAATTTCATCGCATTCAGAGCTCGTTTGATAGCCCAACGGTTAACCGTGTTAACCGCCGAAAGCCTTTTCTCTTTTGGCCCAACACCCCTCCTACACAGCCCACTACCTCTTCTAGGCCCATCCTACTCCTCCTCGCGACCGGAGCCTCACGATCGCGATCCGAGGGTCCGATCTGCTCCAAAACCCCCCTAACCTAGCCCTCCTACCTATAAATGGACACCCATTTGTCCATTTTAGGCATCCCTAGTCCCTAAACCTAACCTACCCCTCTTCACACCTCTCAGCCGCCGCCACCTCCAATTTTCGTGCCTCCACCGCCGTTTTCAGCGCCAGCCACCTCATAAGCGCCAAGTGGCATGCCCCGATTGGACAGCAGCCGCCCAGTCAGCGCCCACAGCCAACCAGGGGGCGCCACTTGGCCTCCAGGCGCCTCCCCCGCCGCCAGCCCGCTCGGCCGGGGCCAGGCCCGCCGCGAGCCGCCCACCGGGACCGAGCCCATCGCTGCTCCCCTCGCTCCTTGCCCGTCACTTCTCCCGTCCCCTGTCGGCCGGCCGCCGGAGCAGCTCGCCAGAACCGCCGCCTCCAACCTCGAGCCAGGTCGCCCCGCCACCGAGCCTCCCCGCCGCCGGGCGCCAGCCGCCACCGCCGTCGGGCTCGTCCCGTCGCGCGCCCCTGCTCTCCCTCTGTGCCGCAGGGAACTGCCGCCGCCGCCGGAGGCCTGCCACGAGCTCCCGTCGCCGATCCTTCCTCCTCCGACCAGATCCGAGGCGGAGCTGCCCGGATCCGCCGCTCCGCCGCCTTTCCTTGCCGCTGCCGCCCTCTCCGGCCTCCCCACCACCTCGCCGGAGTTCTTTGCCGCCGTCCCGTCGTCGTCGCCAGATCGGGCCGTTGACCCGTGCCGCCGGACATGTCCGAACGGATCCGGACATGTCCGACTGTCTTCTCGTCCGTGCCACTGACATGTGGGCCCAGGTGCCCAGCCATCCGGACGTGTCCGCTCCAGCTGGACAATGTCCGCCCCTCCGAAGGTTTAATTTCCACTAAGTCCTTTCTCTGTCAGTATTTTTGTTGCATGTTTGCATTACTGTAAATATTTGTGTGTATGTCCAAATTGAGTGTATTATATGTCAAAATGATCGTGGTGCTATGCTCTACACTTTGTTCCATTGTGCCATGCTCACTTGAGTTCATCTGGAAGCTCTAATCTCTGTTGCAAGAGTGCTACTTGTTATAAACTGCTGTTACTTGTTAATTTTATGCCATGTTTGAGATATGATAACTTGATGCATGTTTATCCAAATGATGCATATGATATGTCAAAATGTTCATTGTGAAGTGTACTACATGATGTTTGTTGTAGCATGCTTGTTTGAGTTCATATTGCCATGTTTATCTCTGTTGCAAAAGTGCATGTGTCTGTTAAGTGCTGAAACTTGTTATGAGATGTTGTTTTCACTTGCTCATTGCTATTGATGTGATTTTCTTCATGCCACATGTATAGATGTTTTAGAAGCACAATAATATGGTCTTTGATGTGGTGCAATAATCTTTCCATGATATGCCTTGAGGTGACTTAAACAAGCTTGTAAACATGCCATGTTGTTGTTGCTGTTTTATACTTAGTGAAAAAACTGCTAAGTCTGGAATCTGTTATAACCTGATGCTATGTTTGCTTGATGCCCTAGTCAAATCCATGCTTGTTTTGGAGTGGCCAATGATCATGCCTTGTTGTCCATGTTATTGTCTATCCATTCATGCCCTTGCTTGCTCATATGACCTACTGTAGCTTATTTATTTCTTGCTCTCAAGTTGCTATAAATTATAACTATCAGGTTTTTATCATCGTGATCAATTTGGTGGAGCTTGTTGCTATTGATCCATGCCTCCTATGGAGTTGCTCCAATGGAGTTGTTTGCTGTAGGATATGTCTACTACATGTCCATGCTCTTTATATGCTTAGTAGAGTTGATATGCTTGTTGTTTTGTGCCTCCAAAGGCAGCATCGTGATGATGTTTTTGCCTTCCCAGATTTTGACTAAGTCTGGATAATTTTATTGCAACTTGCCATGCTTGTTTAAATGTGTTCCAGCAAGTTTTTGGGTGTGTTCTAAGTTCATACTTGTTAAGTAACATGTCTACTTCACATCCATGCTTCTTGTTATCATGTTTGGGTGTTGTAGCTTATATTTACCTTGCTCCAAAGTTGCTATGTGGATGTTAACTTCAGATTTGCATTGTAACTTGTTTTGCTCGTATCTTTTAGCCCGTTGCTCCGTTTTGAGTGTGCCCTGTATGAAACTTGTGTGATTTTGCATGTAGAATCGTAATATCATGTTGTTTACATGTTTGGAGTGTGTTTGTTTGATGTTTGGGTGCATCTTGCACCGTTGCCATGCTTGTCTTGTTTTGCTCATATCTTCTAGACCGTAGCTCCGAATTTAACAAACTTTATATGAAACTTGACTAGAATTTCATGTCGATCATCATGGTGCATGTTAACTTGCTGTTTAACAACTCTAACTTAAGGTTTGTTCAGATCTGGACTAATTTCAAACTATGCATATGAGGACTTACCGGTTTTATTATATGTGGATTCCGGCCTCATTTAAACTTGTTGGCTTGTGTTGTTTTTGAGTGCTTCCTACCTTGCCATGTATTGCATCATATATAGACTTGTCTTGCATCATACTTGTTTGAGCATCTTGTCGTGTTCTTGTGTTGTGTGTTTACCGTATTGCTTGCTTTCTTCTCGCTAGTTCTTTTCCGTTGCGATCATGAGGATTCGTTCGTCTTCTCGTGGTTCGTCTTCAAGGCTTCTTCTTCGTCTTCTTCATGGATCCATTCTTCTTCCTTGCGGGATCTCAGGCAAGATGACCATACCCTTGGATACCTTTACTACCATTGCCATGCTTAGTTGTCTCGATGCTATCGTTATATGTCGCGCTACCCATCATTATTGCCAGCCCCTCTCCTTGTTGCCATGAAACCTCTAACCTTTGACACCTTCCTAGCAAACCGTTGTTTAGCTATGTTACCCGCTCGCTTAGCCCCTCTTATAGCGTTGTTAGTTGCAGGTGAACATGAAGATTGTTCCATGTTGGAACTTGTTGTTGGAATATCACAATATATCCTATATATATTAAAACACCTATATACTGGGCATGGGTGGAAGGCTTGGCCTTTTGCTCGGTGTTTTGTTCCACTCATTCCACCTTAGGAGCCAATTTTCATGCAAGTTATAGATTATTTTATATTAATTTTTTATTTTTTATTCATTTTTGGAATTTGTTTAATTCGAAAATATCCAAGTTCCGACATGGAGCAATCTTCATCTTCACCTGCAACTAACAACGCTATAAGAGGGGCTAGGCAAGCGCTAACATAGCCATACAACGGTTCGATGGGATGGTGACAAAGGTTAGAGGGTGTTTCATGGCATATTGGGAGGCTTGTTAAACAAGTGGTGGGTAGCGCGACATATAGCGATAGCGTCGAGACAACTAGCATAGCAATGATAGTAATGGTGTCCAAGGTGTCGGTCATCTTGCCCGAGATCCCGCTAGAAAGAAGATCGATTCCATGAAGAAGACGAAGCCACGTAGACAAACCAAGCGTAGTCGAACGAATCCTCACGATCGCAACGAAACAGGAACTAACGAGAAGAAGCAAACGAAACGGTAAACACACAAAACATAAACAATATATGATGCTCAACCAAGCATGATGCATGACAATGCTACATGATGTTAATCATGGCAAGAGATGATGCAAACAAGAACATCAGAACAAGCAAGTTTAAATGAGGAAGGAAACAACATATAACAATTCCGGTAAGTCCTCATTTGCAAATTTATAAATTGGTCCATATCTGAACAAACCTTATGTTAGAGTTGTTAAACAGCAAGTTAAGATGCACCATGATGATCTACATGAATTTCTAGTCAAGTTACATATAAAGTTCATTTAATTCGGAGCTACGGTCTAGAAGATTTGAGCAAAACAAGTTGAACATGGCATTGATGCAAAATGCATTCAAACATCAAGCATAACACTCAAAACATGTATGCAACATGACAATTTGAATCTACACACAAAACCAAGCAAGTTTCATATAGAGCACGCTCAAAACGGAGCAACGGTTCAACACATACACACGAAACAAGATTAAGACACAATCTTCCCAAAACAGCAACTAGGTATCTTAGAAGCATCAAAACAACATGCTACAAGTACAAAATAGGCCCAAGCATGGCATGAACTCAAAGTACAGATAGCATGCTTCGAATATCACCAAGGATCGGGTTCATAGGCATCAAGAATAAACCAACATGATCAATGCAACAAGCAACTTTATATCAGATATTATTATTTAGTGAAAAATAGGTCATATACATGAGCAGAGTTAATGAGATGACATGTTGGTGGCAAGAAATAATTAAGCTACATTGCAAGAACATGGCAAACAAAAGCATGGCATGCTAGTACAAACATGGATCTCAAATATCACAACATGGCATATACATAGGAGCAACAGGTTCATGGCATTCATCAAAACAATATGCAAACATGATATATCAGATTCTCAGACTAAGTGAAAATCTGGGAATGCAAAACAGCAACATTACGATGCTGACTTTGGAGGCACATAACAACAAGCATAGCAATGACAATAAGCATGCAAAGGTCATGATCATGTAGTAGGCATGGCATACTCCAAATAACTGCATGGGCACAACTCCATATGATGCATAGATTAATCACAATTAGCTTTGCCAAATGGAACATGCTATTGACAGGCTGATAGATTTATCATGATGACAACTTGAGAGCAAGAAAGAGACATGCTACAACAACCTATAGTTGCAAGCAAGGGCATATATTGATAGAGCATAACATGGTATTCAAAACATGCTCACTGGACATTCCAAAACATGCATGGATTTGACTGTAGCATCAAGCAAACATGGCATCATAATATAATAGTTTGAGACTTAGCAGAATTTGCTAAGTCTCAGAAATCAGCAAACAATGAGTAGGTCACTTTGCAAGCTTGTTGCACTCACCACAAGGCATATCATGAAAAGTGTAATACACCATTGCAAAGATGACATGATTATGCTCCTAAAACATGTTGACACGATGCTAAAAAAATCACACAAAAAGATATGAAAAAGACAAATGAGCAAGTTATATTAGTTTTCAGCAGTTTATATCACTTAACACTTTTGCAATAAAGATTAACATGGCAAGATGCAACCTAACATGAATGCAAATGCAACCATCATGTAGAGCACTCTCAGATAAACATTTTGACATATCATACACTCAATTTGGAGCAATATGCACAAAGTTATCACATGTCAAACATGCATACATAGAATGAGATTTTAGGGACTTGGTCATTTCTTCAGAGAAAAACAGAGTGAGAGCAGTATTGTTAAAGAGTGCTCGAGGGGGGGGGGGGATAGGCAGTGGTGCTCACATTGGGCCCATCGGGACGGCTCTGGGCGGTCAGAGAAAACCGGGGCAATCTTCGCGGTTCGAGGCGGTTCACGGGGCGGGGCACGGACCGGGTGGACCGGGGCCGGTTCGCCTGAACCGGCCGGTCCGGTGGTTCAGGGCAGCTCGGGACCTGTCGCCGGCAGGGGAAACCGAGGCGGCGGCCCGACGTGCAGGGCGAGATGGCGACCTCCAGCGATGGGGCGCGGAGCATGGTGCCCGGGGAGGCACAGGGACGAGTGGCGATGTGCGGTTGGTGGAGAGCGGCATCTCAAGTGACGTGGCGACGCGGGAGGAAGCGGCGACGGTGGGCTGAATAAGGCGCGCCAAGTGGAGGGAGATGGCTGGAGCGGCGCAGATTCCGAGGGAATGAGGGAGGTGGCGACTGGGACATAGGTAGGGGAAGGCTAGGGGTACATTTAGGCCCAAAATTGGCATGGAGGTGGTGTATATATAGGGTAGGGATCTAGGGATTAGGGTTTGGGGGTGTTTTTGGACCCTCCGATGCCGATTGGACGGCTCCAATCGCGAGGGGGTGTGGTTGGGCTATAGGTGGGGTTAGTAGGTTGGGGGAGAGAAGAGAGAGGCCCGGCAGGGGTTTCGGAGACCGAAACGTCCGACGGATAAACTGGCGACGGTGCCGCTATATGTTTAACTGTTGGGCTATCAAGCGGACTCCGAATGCGACGAAATTTGGCAGGCGGTCTGTCTACACTATAATAAGACCGCACGCCAAGTTTCGGCCCATTACGAGAACATTTTCCGGCCACCAATAAAATACTATTGCGGAGGTGCCACAGGCGCGTGCGAGTGTGTGTGCTCAGAACGGACAACGGAGTTGACGGGGATTGGGCGACTACGAACGGATGCCAGTTTTGAAAACTCTGCAGATGAAATGCACATGATGATATGGCAAAGTGCAACACGCAAGCGAATGACATGGCAACGATAGTGAATAAGAGGAAGACACCTGGTGCATCGGTTACGGGGTGTCACATCGGGTGCGGGGCTGCGCACGTGGGGGCGCATGGCTGGAGCGAGGTGAGCAGCAGGGGTGGGCGCGCGAGGCGCGATGGAGGCGCGGGAGCGGGGCTCATGGCACGACGATGGTGTGCGTGCAAGCGTGTGGCGTCGGGCAGCAGCAGTGCAAGAGCAGTAGGTACATCACAACATCGACAGCGGCATAGGAGCAGCAACTGCTGTGGGCACGGGGCCGCTCACCTGCAACGAGTACACGCGGGGCGAGCCACGCGGCGAGGGGTGGCATCGGTCGTGGCGGACAAGGGGCATGAGGGGTCGTGCGCGGGGTCTGTGCTGGGCGGCCGGGTCATGACCGGTGGCCCGTGAGCATGACCAGTAGCTTGCGTGCGCATGGAACTATGGACACCACGACGATGGCCTATGGCGACTAATGAGGGGAAACAGAAGGGAATCGATGAACGAGCTCACCGGGAGGCCGTAGGCAAGCACAGAAAGGTCGAGGAGGCGTCAAGGTAGTGGCACGGTGGTAGAGTCGGCACCGGCACGGCAGCGACCGAAGGTGAACGAAGAGGTCAATCCAGACAGCGGAGAGGCGTAGAGCTCGAGGCGGTGGCTGCAGTCGAAGCATTGGACGCCGACGGTCCTATGGGACGAGGTCGCGGGCGGTGGGGAGCTCGGTGGGCGCACGCACAACAACGTTCATAGCGGCATGGTGGCCGGGCGATGTGGGAGAAGGCG
>LR738712.1:517396557-517523300 GCA_902687465.1 Secale cereale
AAGGGGGAGAGGCATCCGGGGAAAATCCTTATCCGCGAGGGGTGGCTGGGGAGCCGCCTCGGCGACAGACCGACCGGCAGATGGCCGCCACCTCCCCCTACCTCCCTTTAGCACGCCAAGGAGGGGATGGCTTGAGTTGGGTGATACGTCTCCAACGTATCTATAATTTTTTATTGTTCCATGATATTATATTATCCTTCTAAGATGTTTTATGGGCTTTTATATACACTTTTATATGATTTTTGGGACTAACCTATTAACCTAGAGCCCAGTGCCAGTTTATGTTTTTCCCTTCTTTCAGAGTATCGCACAAAAGGAATATCAAATGGAGCCCAATTGACTTGAAACTCAACGGAGGTTATTTTTGGACCAGAAGAAGCCCAGAAAGTGCCGGAGGGGGACCAAAAGGTCCACGGGCTGCCCATGAGGGTAGGGGGCGCGTGTCCCCGCTGGGCGCGCCCCCTGCCTCGTGGACATCCCGGAGACCCCCTTTACTTGTCCCCAACTCCAACACCTCCTATATATACTGAAACCTCCGAAAAATAACCTAGATCGGGAGTTCTGCCGCCGAAAGCCTCTGTTGCCACCGAAAACCAATCTAGACCCGTTCCGGCACCCTGCCGGAGGGGGGGATCCCTCTCCGGTGGCTATCTTCATCATCCCGACGCTCTCCATGGCGAGGGAGGAGTAGTTCACCCTTGGGGCTGAGGGTATGTACCAGCAGCTATGTGTTTGATCTCTCTCTCTCTCTCTCTCTCTCTCTCTCTCTCTCTCTCTCTCTCCCCCTCGTGTTCTTGAGATGGCACGATCTGGATATATCGCGAGCTTTGCTATTATAGTTGGATCTTATGATGTTTCTCCCCCTCTACTCTCTTGTGATGAATTGAGTTTTCCCTTTGAAGTTATCTTATCGGATTGAGTCTTTAAGGATTTGAGAACACTTGATGTATGTCTTGCGTGGGATACCTGTGGTGACACTGGGGTATTCTATTGATTCACTTGATGTATGTTTTGGTGATCAACTTGCAGGTTCCGTGACCTTGAGAATCTATGCATAGGGGTTGGCACACGTTTTCGTCTTGACTCTCCGGTAGAAACTTTGGGGCACTCTTTGAAGTACTATGTGTTGGTTGAATAGATGAATCCAAGATTGTGTGATGCATATCGTATAAACATACCCATGGATACTTGAGGTGACAATGGAGTATCTAGGTGACATTAGGGTTTTGGTTGATTTGTATCTTAAGGTGTTATTCTAATATGAACTCTATGATAGATCGAACGGAAAGAATAACTTCGTGTTATTTTACTATGGACTCTTGAATAGATCGGTCAGAAAGAATAACTTTGAGGTGGTTTCGTACCCTACCATAATCTCTTCATTTGTTCTCCGCTATTAGTGACTTTGGAGTGACTCTTTGTTGCATGTTGAGGGCTAGTAATATGATCCAATTATGTTATCCTTGTTGAGAGAACTTCCACTAGTGAAAGTATGAACCCAAGTCCTAGTTTCAAAGCATTGCAATACCGTTTGTGCTCACTTTTATCTTTAGTTTCCTTGTTGTTTTTATATTTTCAGATTACAAAAATCTATATCTACCATCGATATTGCACTTGTATCACCATCTCTTCGCCGAACTAGTGCACCTATACAATGTACCATTGTATTGGGTGTGTTGGGGAGACAAGAGACTCTTTGTTATTTGGTTCCAGAGTTGTTTGAGAGAGACCATCTTCATCCTACGCCTCCCACGGATTGATAAACCTCAGGTCATCCACTTGAGGGAAATTTGCTACTGTCCTACAAACCTCTGCACTTGGAGGCCCAACAATGTCTACAAGAAGAAGGTTGTGTAGTAGACATCATTGGGTTGGGCCTGGTGTTGTGCACTTGGGTCCCAAGTGCAAAGTGCCAGGCTTTGCCCCTTTTTTATATTTGTTTTGTTTTCCTTTTCTATTTTGTCTTTTAGTTCTTCACTATTTTCTATTTAGTTTGTATAGTAAATAAATTTAGTTTCTTATGAAATCTAGCACATAAATATTAGACCATGTAATTAGGGATGGCAATGGGTACCCATTACCCATATACCCTGCGGGTAAAAACCCTATTAGGGTAAGGGTACGGGACAATAAATTACCCATGAGTTTATAAATAGGAAAATGTTAAACTCATCGGGTAGAGCGGGTACGGGTATGAGATCATATAACCCATCCCTACATATCTATATACCCATATAAAATCTATATGAACTCAAAATTATCTCTACACTTTGTCATGAATTTGTGAACTCAAAAGTATGATTATGTGATGATGTTTTGATGTGTTGTTGTTTACGAGAAAGTGATGTTGTTTATGATGTGTTGTTGTTTAAAAGTGTGTGTTGTTGTTATAATCTATTGTTGTTTATAGATTATAATTATATGTTGTTGTTTATGACTGAGTTATTCAAACCGATGCTTCGCAAACATGGGCAATTTTACCCCGTGGGTACCCATCAACCCTGTCAGATAACTGGCATGGTAAAAAATTGTACCCATCGACGGGTATGAGTAAGGGTGATGGGTAGGCTCAAAGGGGGCAGGTAAGGGTATGGGGTGGCTCCACCCGTACCCAAACCCCGCAGGTGCCATCCCTACATGTAATGACCTAGCACAAAAAGTTTCAAATACATTTGAATAGTATAAGTATTTGTTTATTTTTAAACGGTTAAATTAAATGTTGTTAGTCTTTGTTTAATTATTTTAGAGGAATATGAACATTTCCAAAATTGTTTGTTGATGGGTTCTAATTAGTTAGTTAATATTCCCAACATTTTTAACATTTTCAATTCACTATTTTATGAAGTTATAAATTTGACTTTATCCCTCCTTTTTTTTCTACATACAAATGTATATTTTAAAGTTTCTTTGATAAAGCTCGGCATGTACGGTTCGACCATATGAAATAAAGGAGAAAGGTAGTACGTCGGCACACTTATGGCACGAGCAGGTATTCGTCCTGTTAATAGCCCAACATGCAATTGGCCCAAGCTTTCTTTCGGCCTACTGCTACTTGTAAACTGCGTTGGGAGGTATTTCCCTCAATGAGGACCAAAGTTATCGAATCAATAGGAGAACCAAGCAAACTCTCCTAAGTAGCACCTACATGCACAAAAGCAAATACTTGCACCCAATGCGGGCAAGAGGGTTGTCAGGCCCCTTGAACTCGTTACTTGCAACAATTAATTCTGATAGTGATAGATAGATAAATAAATTGCAAAATAAAATAAAAGTAAATAAATTGTAATAATGTATTTTTTATGTTTTCATATATGATAAAGGTAAACCCAGTGGCCATAGTTTTCACTAGAGTCTTCTTTCTTAAACATAAATCATACGGTGGGTAAACAAACTACTGTTGGGAAATTGATATAAAAGTGCATAGTTATGACATTATTCATGACAATGATCACACATATAGGCATCACGACCGTGACAAGTAGACATACTCCTGCCTGCATCTACTATTATTACTCCACCAATCGACTGCTATCCAGCATGCATCTATGGTATTAAGTTTATGACAATCAGAGTAAAGATTTAAGCAAGATGACATGATGTAGACAAAGTAAACCCAATCAATACGAACAAACCCAATCATTTTATCCTTAATGACAACAATGCAAATACGTGTCTTGTCCCCTACTATCACTGAGATATATAGCATCACAAGATTGAAAGCATTACAAAGCACATCTCCCATTGAAAATAAATCAATCTAGTTGCCCAACCAAACAGACAGATCAAAGAGAATTACAAAGCTATCGGAATCATGCATAACAAAGTTTAGAAAAGACTCAATTACTTTCAATGAATAATTTGTTCATAAACCCATAATTCATCAAGATCCCAACAAATACACCGCAAAAGAAGATTACATCGTATAGAACTCCAAGAATATCGTGGAGAACAATGTAAAGAGAGAGAAGACGTCATCTAGCTACTAGCCATGGACTGGTAGGTCTGTGATAAACTACTCATGCAACATCAGAAGGTAGCAAGCACTACTGCAGGATGTTGCTAACGCAACACATGAATCATAGACCCTTCGACCAAACTGTGTGCGATGCATGCTTCACAAATGGTATCGTAATAAAACTATCACCAATAAGACAAATTGTGTGCGATGGCGAGGACATCAAGCACGATTCAAATTAGAGTTATTTGTGGATACGTGGCAAATGGTATAGTAATAAAACTATCACCAATCAGACGAATTGTGTGCGATGGCGAGGCCATCATGCACGATTCAGATTAGAGTTGTTTGTGCGATACGTGCCATACAGTTGATCCATACAAACTATTTGCGATGAGTCAGAACAATAGAGACAATGAGACAAATCAAGGTGTATGCGATATACGATATACAATTCACTCAGATGAATTGTTTGCGATTAGCCAACACAACAGAAACGGTCGGCCAGATCAAGGCATGTGCGATATACGGCATACAGTTCACTCGGATGAACTGTTTGATGAGCCAAGAGAACATAAATGGTTCAACTTAACAAGATGTGTGTGATACGCCGAAAATAGGTCTGTAATAAAAAATGTGTGCGACGACCGATAATAACACAGACGATTGCTGCTAATAAGCCGTGTGTGTTATGGGCAAATGCTTGCGGGTACACAATTGTCAGCCGTTGACGAAATGATCACCGACGAGCTCCCTAGTTTAGTCCGTGTGCAATGTGATTTGCTCTATATACAAAACAACAAGATATATACTCATATATACATGATTGCATAACCAAATTAAACATTCAATTACACAAGGGTCTCCACTTGATGCACGTCGAACTCGATTGGAGCACTGCTAGATATCCTCTCTATATGTGTCGTCGTGGGTGTGCTTATTTGTGTTGTGGGGCGCGATCAAAAGGTTGAAGAGAGTAAGGTTATCATGGCCGCGGTAATAAATGGGGAGGCCAGACGGTCTGGAATATCCGTACGTCTGGATAATAGTTTTGGCAGCGTGTAACTCCGTAGTACCACACATAACTATATCGTGGCGACGCGTGCGGCGCAACCGTATGTATATGAGACTCAACACAATCGTGCACCGGCCCAACTGCTGACAGAGCGCGCGAAGAGGGATGGTAATCTACGATTCATTCGGAAGACACGGGACGAGTGGTAAGATGGCCTGCCACCACCATCGGCTGCCGAGGCTGTGCCCAACGGCACCGGCCGGCAACGGCGAGGAGGCGAGGGACGCGAGGTGTTGCCTGTGGCGGCAGCGTTGGGTGGTCACCCGAGTCGCCCTTGCGATCCTGGATCATGTCTCGCCTCACCTCGGACCGAGGGAGATGGCATTGGCAAACGGGAAGCTCGATGGAACACCGAAATGTCGAGCAAATTAGTAACAAAATTGGTAACGTAAAATTTGGAAAAAAAGAACCCACCCCTTGCGGCTTGGGACATGATCTGCCGACCAAAGGATAAAGGAGGACTTGGAATTCTTAACTTACACACTCAGAACACCTGCTTGCTAATGAAGATGATACACAAGTTCCTTAATCACTATGATATTCCCTGGGTACATCTGATTTGGGAAGTTTACTATCATCAAGGAATATTATCAGAACACATGCTTGATAATGAAGATGATACACAAGTTCCTTAATCACTATGATATTCCCTGGGTACATCTGATTTGGGAAGTTTACTATCATCAAGGAATATTATCATCTGACATACCCCAATGTTCTTTCTGGTGGAGGGATTGTCTAAAATTATTAGACACATACAAAGCACATGCTACCTGCCTCCCACAAGATGGCAAGACCCTTGACTTCTGGCAAGAAGCCTGGGAGGAGATACGTAAGTCTCAATTATGACCACATTTATACTCTTTCTCCAAACAACAGCAGATCTCTGTTCATGAGATGTTTCATATCGAGGATATGGCAGATCACTTCCACTTGCCACTCTATGAAGAGGCTTATGCAGAATATCCACAGTTAGAACAATACCTGCAAGGCATTAATCTTAGTGAAGATAATGACATTTGGCAATTCTCATCTGGACAGGTTACATACAAGGTATCCACAGCCTATGCCACTTTGACCATTGCCCCAGAGATCATACCAGCCATCAAATGGCTTTGGAAAACCTGTTGCCAACTTAAGCACAAGATTTTCTTTTGGTTATTGATCAATGATAGGATTAACACCAGGGCCCTTTTGCAGAGAAAAAGTTTCTTTTAGCAGGATTACACTTGTGTCATGTGCAACCCAAGGGATCATCTTTTCTTTCATTGTCAATTTGCACAATTGTGCTGGAGCTACATTTGCGCCAACTGGCTACCGACACATACAGGCATTCAGGAGGAAATTAGCAACCTCAAGCAACTGTTGAGCGTACCATATGCGATGGAGATTATCATCCTAACCTGTTGGGCAATCTGAACAACTAGGAATGATTACATATTCCAACATATACAGCCAAGTATATACAGATGCAGAAAGAAACTAATGGAAGAACTCAAATGGATCACCTACATAGTCAAGAGGAAGAAATACAGTGGATTTGACACTTGGATCAAATCCTTTAGATAGCTTGCTATGCTGCCGCTGTATTTGTTGTTTTCTATTTTTTCTTTGTTCCATTAGATCTGTTTGTTTCTTCGTTGTATAGTATTATTTTTATTTTTATATACCTTATTTTTTGTGGACGCGAATTTTTGGGACATGGTGGCACGCGAGGATGGTATCTGAGCTGTCCATCTGTGCTATGAGATTAGCACTTAATATAACAAATTAATGAATACGAAAGTCATACTATGGATTAATTTTCAGAATACGCGTATGTGATACGCGAAGTACGTGGGTTGAGCGACCTCATCTTAAATGAATTGGTGGGCTATACATCTATTTCAATGGTGTTGTGTTAATGCGACTCAGGCCATTTAAAAAAAGGTTGACGTTTAAACGTGTGTCTCGAACCTGTACACCTTGAATGACAATTAATAAGTGTGGGCTTGCCGTTGTTGTTGTGTTTTGTCTTTCCAAGTTCATTTTTGTGTCAGTGTAACTGAGGTGTACTGGTGTATCAATTCATCAGAGTCATGTGTTCATATTAATGCTGCATTATTACTACTCACTCCACTATTTCTTGCTATCCATATGGCATGCACTCACTCTAGGCTATCATTTTGCTATCCGTATAGCATGCACTCTGCTGTTTCTTGTTGTTGACAATGTTGGGACAGAATACTATATAGGGCCTCGTTCATTTAATGGTGCCATTTGGATTCCGCCAGTCATTGATTGTGTATGTTAAAAATGTATTAACGCTCCCTCCCAAGTGTGGCTGCGTGGACGATAATATATGGATTAGAGTGCTCACATGTTTTGCTTACAATTTCTGAAAGATTTTTTTCCCTATGCATAAACAGTAACTCACGCGACACTGGCATCAAATATGTATACAAATATTTATAATTATATTAAAGGGAAATATTATATTCAGGCGGTTAGAACATTAGTGACAGAATCAAGAATGGTAAACTACTATGTCGCCCTAGATGCATCTGCACGTTTGACTCCACAGCATGAACCTCAACTTGTGATAAATAGTGGCAGTAGAGCGACCTCATCGCCACGAGGAACTGCTCTAGGACATTAGTGAACACATGAATGATACTAGACATGAACATAAAATATAAGTGATGAAGAAGCTGATGCTATGACGGAGAGGATCGAGAGAAAGAGAAATAGAGGACGAGGAATATCGACTGCAATATAGCTAAGACTCGACATCTCCATTTTTTCAAGAGGAGCTCTATATATATCTCCATGGATGAGTTCTAGCTAGCTATGCACGTGAACAGTGTGCATGAACTAGACAAGTAGGATGAACAGCGTGCATGAACTAGAGAAGGATAAGTGAGAGAGGAGCTGCTGGATGGAAAAAGGATTGGGAGAAAATGCAGGTGGTGGTTCAGTTATTGTCTCTTAACTGTAATGTGAAGAGAGATGCAGGTGGTACAGGTTGCCAATTAACTCTTCTACACAATAATGATGGATCAATGCACGTATTGTCTGGTGGGGCATACACACTTATTGATCGTGGAATACATGAACTATATGACACTGATACGGTGCCAAGAAATCCATATACAGAGCTCATTGTATACAAATTGCACGAATCACGTGGGAACCGACGGGGGTGATACCAACCTCGTGTGGCACCATGTGCACTCATGCATTTTCGATTTTTTGTACTCTATTTTTAAAAATAGTAAAAATACGCAGCAGAGTCCTGCTGTTTCCTTCAGGAAAAAAAACAGTGCGCAGGTTAACTTTCATTCATTCCATTTGAACCGTTTCGTTGCTAACACTACAGTCTACCGCAGCACTGCTGGTCTTACACAGAGGAGGAAAGTAATTTACAGATCAAGATACTGTAAGCCGGTTCTGAATAATCATCCAGATCAATTACCTCTTCCTCGATGATAGCGCCTATACAAAACCGCTTAATTAATTACAAGACCACGCGCGCAGCATGCATGTTAATCTTGGCCGCTGAAGTCGACGGTCTTGAAGGACTGGTGCAGGCGGCGGAGGACGGCCTCGTCGCGCCCCCACTCGGGGTTGGGCGCCGTGACGAAGTGCGCGTACAGCTTGTTCCGGGCGCACGTGACGGAGATGAGGCTGTGCGCGCCGGCGCCGGCCACCTCGTACTCGTAGTAAACCTGCCCGTCCGCGTCCTTCCGCTCCGCCGACGTGACGTCGTCCGCCGACGAGATCTGGTCCTGCAGCCCGACGTCGGAGAGGGCGAGGTTGTCGAGCACGGCGCCGACGGGGGCCAGCTTGCGGAACCCGGAGAGGAAGGTGAGGTACTCCCGCTCGGAGCGCTTCCGCGGGTTGAAGAACTCGCTGTCCGTGCCGTTGGTGCCCTTCTCCACCTTGGACACCAGCCGCTCCTTCCATCCCTCGGGCACGTCGTACACGTACTCCGCCGCGTCCCTCTTGTTCGCGTTGCCGCCGTACCCGCCGTAGTTGGCCGCACTCGCCGCCGTGCCGTAGTACACCTTGAACTCCGCTTCCGCGTGCGACGGCGCTGCGGGGGTTAGCAGGAGGAGGCCGGCCGCGGCTGCCGCGGCCAGTGTGACGGTGAGCGGCCTGGGAGCCGGGAGCCTCACAGCCTGTGGCGCTGGCTGCGAGGTGGCAGAGGAGGAGGTGGAGGCGGCGGTGGTGAGGAGAGGGGAAGGGGAGAAGAGAGAAGCGAGCATGGTCATGGTGGACCTCGACGGCGTGCGCCCTGCGGTGGTGGGGGTGGTTTTCGCGCGCGATTTTGTGTGGTTTTGTCTCGCCGAGAGGATAGGAGATCGGCGAGGCTTATCCGATGCGACGACGACATGGCAGAGCTACCGCTTTCTAGCTTTTTTTTCTTCCTGACATCATATCTGCCGAACGTTCGCTGGGATCCATTGATCAAACTGAACGTTCACCGGGACATCATAACGGACACTGGTTTCGTCAAGTCGTGGCAGATTCACAGAGGCAAGCAAACAGGGCGACCGAAATGGGCCGGCCCAATTTCCTAACTGGCGCACTGGCCGCGCCTGCCACACTACTATCCGGTTCTGGGAACATTCTAGCAAGTCCCTGAACCAGTTTTCACTGCTTTTTATTTTTATTTTTTTATTTTTCTTTTTTCCCCTTCTTCCCTTTTTTGTATCTTTTTACCTTTTTTATTTACTTATTTCATTTTTCTATTTCTTTTATAATTCCTCTTTCTTCTGGAAGTTTTTTCTATTTTTCTCCGAATTTTGAAACTTTGTTTTAAAATTCATAAATTTCATTAAAAAAACTGTTATTAATTTGTGTTGACAAAATAAAATTAAGTTGATTTAAAAAAATGTTCGCATATTTGAGAAAGTGTTCTCCTTTCAAAAACTGTTTTTTGTTTCAAATTTTGTTCACAAGTTCAAAAATGTTCGCAAATTTATAAAAACACTTCTCCCTAATTTAGTTCAAATTTTCAAAGTTGTTCACATATGCAAAAAATGCCCCTTTTCAGAAAATGCCCATGTTTTCAAAACATGATCCAATTTTAAAAATTGGTTCACAAATTCAAAAAAAACTGCCATTTTTAAATTATTCACAGATTCAAAAATTGTTCACATCTTTAAAACTTGTTCGTGATTCTAAAAAATGTTCCGGTTTTCCAATAAAGAATACAAATTCCAAAATGTTATTGTTCTCAAAATTTGGTCACAAATACTAAATGTTCCTTTTATTGAAAAGTGTTCACAAATTAAAAAATTGTTTGCATTTTTTCAAAACTTGTTCGTGATTGTATAAAATTGTTTGGCATTTTAAAAAATGTACCCATTGTTTCAATATTTTTTCAAAAATTCGAAAAAGTTCCTATTTTAACATTTTGTTCAGAATTCAGTAATTGTGCACATTTTTAAAAAACGTTTTCCTGTTTATAAAAATCGTTCAGAAGTTTAAAAACGCAATTAGTTTTCAAAAAAAAATCCACAACTTCAAAATTGTTCCTGTTTTCAAAATTTGGTTACAAATTCAGAAGTCGCTATTTGGAAAAAAAATCATGTGTGTTTGGTCAAGAACGTTTGGACTTTAAAAAAACATATTCAGAGTTTAGAAAAAAGATTAAAAAAGGAAAAAATAATCTGATCTACCAATGTGGCTAGTTCTAAAGTATTCACATTGCCTTTTCACCATGAACATGAATCAGCCGTAGTGGCTAGCTATGTCGAGAGTTCGAATCCTAGTTGAGGCTTTGTGTTCTTCATTGACTTTTTACACCGCTCGCAGCCTGCATGGGCCGACCAGTCGGGGGACTAACCTGTGTGAAGCCTCAACATGTTGTCGCAAAATGCGGCTGATGGGAAGTCCCCTAGGAAGGAGCCCACCGAATATTTTCTTCCCCGTGATCTATTTCTACCAGGGCAACGGGAATGAATTCAGCCCGGCCCACAAAAAAGGCCAAGTCGGTACAAAAAAAAGCATATTACAAGAAGAATTAATTGGATAAATGCCACTCGAATTCTGGCAAATCCGACAAACACCACTGCAATTTCCAAACTTTGAAAAATGCCATCGCAAATTTTGCAAACTTTGAAAAACTCCACTGCATACTTTGAAAATGCCATTGGAAATGGCACTGTGGCGTTTCTCGGAATCGCCAAGATTATAGTGGCATTTAACAAATTAGCCCTTACAAAAAACATATATTTTCTACTAAAGAATAGAGGAACATTATATTGGAAAAAATGACATGCCAAAAATGGCGTGGCAAAGGTGCTTGCAATGGGATTTTCCTGTTCGATAAAAGTGACTTTGTCAACATTTTATTTCCTAATTTTTAGCATTTGATCTTTCGAAAAAATGAATATGTGTTGCAAATAAAGTTATTAAAAGTACCATGGAAATTTTTAGTTTATACCAATGGCAAAGTTACTGCATGTGCTATGGCATTTTCGACCGATCTGGAAAAAAATACCATGGTAAAAAATACAACATATTGCCATGGTCCACCTGAAAATGCCATGTACCATGGAATAATCTATTGCAAAATTGCTATGTAAATTTCCCATGGTACATAAAAGTTAAAATGCCATGTGAGAAAAGAATTACCATGGTAATAAACGTAAAAAAGTTTGCCATGGTGATACATGTAAAATGGCCATGTCGATGAAAGTAAAATTGCCATGTAAATTGAAAGGTAAAAAAGTTCCATGTCATTAAAAGTAAAAAAACTGCCATGCTACAAATTAAAATTTGCCATGGTATTAAAATTAAATTTGCTATATGTTGTAAAGTTACAATACCATGGGTGTAACATTTTTTCATGTAGTATGGCAAAATCTATTCCAAAATTGCCATGTAAATTTACCATGGTACATAAGTTAAAATTTCCATGTAAAAAAATTGCCATGGCAATAGAAGTTAACAATTTTTCATGGTGATGTTGGTAAAATTGCCATGTCGATGAAGGTATATTTATCATGGCAAATGAAAAGGTTAAAATTTGCCATGCCATTCAAAAGTAAAGAATTGTCATGCTACAAATTAAAAAATTCCATGGTATTAAAAGTAATTTTGTTGTGTGTTGCAAAGTAAAAATGCCATGGGTGCAACATAATAAAAATAATATCATGCCGTGTAAACTACATTTGCGAACCTCCATGAACTTAGGTAGCCATGTTCCATTAGAAACTATGTTTTTCACCATTGTTGCTAAACGACATATAATTTGCCATGATGCATGAACTACAAATGCCATGCTCTATGAACTTGATATGCCATGATCTCATAGAAAGTATTTTTTGTCATGTTGGAAGAGAAAAGGAAAAAAAGTGTATATGAACTATAGATCATTTGTCATGGCAATTTTGAGAGATATCTAAATTAAAATATTTCCGTTTACATGGCAAGTATATACAGCATAGTGGATTAACATTGCAAGAATGATATGTAAAAGAATGAAAATCAATTTTCCATGGTCCACGTAGTAAGTTTACCATATTATAGAAACAAAAATAATATATGTTTGAAGAAAATGGGTGGCAAACTATTTGAAGGATGGCAAGTTTGCCATGTCTTAGAAACTTTCAGAATTTGTCATGTTTTAACGATGGTTTTTTCATGGCTATTTTAGAGAGGTCTAAAAAATATGGCAAATTTAGGCATGGAACTTGAGTTGAACTTTCCATGTAAAATATTTAAAAAAATCATTTACATACAAAAGTCAGAGATGATAATACAAAAAGAATTTTGCCACCATACTTGAATTAAACTTGCCATGATCCATAAACTAATTTTGCCATAGTCCGTATAGTAAGTTTGCAAATGTTAGAGAAATAAAAAATAAATTCAAATAAAATGGTGGCAAACTATTTGAAGGACGACAAGTTTGCCATGTTTTAGAAACTTTTAGAATTTGCCATGTTTTTGTGATCGTTTGACATGGCAATTTTGGAGATGTCTAAAAACATGGCAAATTTACACATGGGACTTGAGTTAAACTTGTCATGCCAAATCTTTAAATAAAAATGTCATTTATGTAAATTTGGCAAATGATAAGACTAATTTTACCATGGTATGTTAATTAAACTTTCCATGATCCATAAACTATTTTTCCATGGTCCGTATATTAAGTTTGCAATGTTAGCGAAATAAAAAACATTTTAAGAAAAAAATGGTGACAAAATATTTGAAGGATGGCAAGTTTGATATGTTTTAGAAAATTTTCACAAATTGCGATGTTTAATAACTGAAATTTCCATGTTTTAGGAAAGAGCAATTTTGAATTTGCCATGTGCCGATGGTCCCAAATTTTCCATGCTAGTACATGTTAAGTTGTGATGCAGCACAACAGAGGTAAGTATTTCCCCCAGTTATGAAACCAAGGTTACCAATCCAGTAGGAGAATCAAGCAAAACTATATAAACAACACATGCACACAAACAACAAGTCTTGCAACCCAACACGTAAAGGGGTTGTCAACCCCTCAATGGTATTGAGATATGATAAATAGATAGATTGCTAGATGCAAATAAGATAAAAGCAAATAAAATGCAGCAATGTGTTTTGGGATTTTGGTCGAATAGATCTAAAAATATATGATAGAAAATAGACCCAGTGGGCCATAGATTTCACAAGTGGCTTTTCTCAAGAAAATAGCATACGGTGGGTAGACAAATTATTGTTAGGCAATTGATAGAAAATCAAATAATTATGATGATATCCAAGGCAATGATCATGTATATAGGCATCACGTCCAAGATTAGTAGACAGAAATGATTCTACATCTATTATTATTACTTCACACATCCACCGCTATCCAGCATGCATCTTGTGTATTAAGTTTAGGGAAAAAAATAGAGTAATGCAATAAGAATAGTGACATGATGTAGACAAGATCTATTCATGTAGGAATATAACCCATCTTTTTTTCTTAATATCGACGATACATGCGTGTCATGTCTCCTTCTGTCACTGATATTGGACACTTCAAGATCGAACCTATTACAAAGCACCTCTTCCCATGGCAAGATAAATTAATTTAGTTGGCCAAGCCAAACCAGAATATCAAAGAAGAAATACGTGGCTATAATAATCATGTATGGATAGATCTGACCATAAACTCATAATTCATCAGATCCCAACAAACACACCGCAAAAAAGAGTTACATCAAATAGATCTCCAAGAACATCAAGAAGAACATTGTATTGAAGACAAAAAAGAGAGAACAAGCCATTTAGCTACTAACTACGGACCCGTAGGTCTGTGGTAAACTACTCACGCATCATCGGAGAAGCACTAATGAGGATGGTGAACCCCTCCATGATCGTTTCTCCCTTCAGCAGAGTGCTGGAAAAGGCCTCTAGATTGGATCTCGTGGTTCTGAAACTTGTGGAGGCTGGAAAAGTATTTCCTCGACTCCTCCAGGGTTTCTGCAATATTAGAGTATTTATAAAGCTGAAGATCCGTGGAAAAGGTCCTCGTGAGCTCCACTACCCACCAAGGCGCGCCTGGGACCCCTAGTGCACCCTGGTGCCTAGTGGGCCCCACGGGCCTCCCCCCGTGTGGTCTCTTGGCTTCCTGGGTGTCTTCTGTCTAGAAAAAAATCTCCAAAATATTTTTTTGCATTAGTACTTCGTTTGATATTTATATTCTGCAAAGTAAAAAACAAACACAAAACAACAACTGGCGCTAGGCACTATGTCAATAGGTTAGTCCCAACGAATGATATAAAGTTGCTAGAAAATGTATATAAAACTTCTAAGATTGATAATATAACAACATGGAACAATAAAAATTATAGGTACATTGGAGACGTATCAACATCCCCAAGCTTAATTCCTCCTCGTCCTAGAGTAGGTAAATGATAAAAAAAATAGATTTTTTGATGTGGATTGATGCCTAAAATATTCATCATATATTATTTTCTTTATGGCATGGGCATTTGGACTTTAGATGATTCAAAGCAATGGTCTATAATTTGACATGAAGACATCAATACTCAAGCATATCAACAAGCAACCATGTCTTTCAAAATATCAATGCTAAAGAAAGCTACCGCTAGCCCATTATGATCAATCATTGATCCATTCATGAAACACACTTAAATATTAGCTACATCCAATGCACAAGTATGATAATAGTGTTTTCTAGTTGGTGCTTTGTAAGAGAAGATGGAGCCTCAAAAAATAAAATTTGCGTAAAAAGGTAAATAGATAGGCCATTGGCAGAGGAAAGGAGAGATTTGTCGAGGTGCCAGACCTGAAAGCTTAAAGTAAGAGATAAAATTGTTTTGAGGGGCATGCTTTTCCTATGAACGAAAACGAGCGAGAGTTCCCAATATCTTCCATGCTAGATAAATCATAGGCAGTTCACAAACAGAAAATAAAGTTTATTTCCTTTCCACCATTCTTTCACCATAAATGGCTAATCGTATCCATGGGTGCCTTCCATACCAACACATACCAAGGAATTTATTATAATATTTTTTTGTATTTCAGGACTGGGCATTCCTATTACCTGCCACACTCTCGTGCAATGAGAAGTGAATAAACACTCATCTTGAGAATAACATACCTAGCATGGAAAATATTGGCACCCCCTAACGCTTCATGAGCCGTACGAGCACATAATGAAGAAATTCATTTAGAAAATTAGAGTTGGCACATACAAATTTACTTGGAACGGCATGGAAATATCGCATATAGGTAGGTATGGTAGACTCATTTGGCACAACTTGGGCTTACGGAGTTGGATGCACAAACAATATTCCCGCTTAGTACAAATGGAGGCTAGCAAATAGATTGAGAAGCGATCAACCATGGAATGAAAACGGTCATAAACGAGCATTAAACATAACTAACACTGAATAATGCACCATAAGTAGGATGTAACTTCATTGCATAACTATTGACTTTACGTGCATGCATATAGTGCATGCATAGAGAATCACAAACATTAACACCAATATTCTTACTAAAGCAAAATTACTCACCAACATGACTCTCATATCACTATCTTCATATCGCAAAACTATTGCAAGGAATCAAGTTTAATATCCAATGATCTTCATGAAAGTTTTTATTATATCCCTCTTGAATATCTATCACTTTGGGACCAATTTCATATTTAAAGCATATTGCCATTGATAATAACAAGCTCTCAAACAAATTTAAGTAAAGCACGAGAGCATAAATATTTCTTCAAAAACATTAACTCTCAAAATGATATAAGTGAAGCATGAGAGGATTTCTTCAAAAATTCTGCTAACTCTCAGAATGATCTAAGTGAAGCATGAAAGTATATTTCTTTAAAATAACAGCAACACCATGCTCAAAAAGATATAAGTAGAGCAATTCCATAGTTCAAAAAAAGTGAAACACATAGAGCAATTCTAACAAATCAAGATATCATTATAGATCTCTCAAATAGGTGTGTCCAACAAGGATGATTGTGACAAACTAAAAAGCAAAACAAGCAAAGACTCGTATAATACAAGACACTCCAAGCAAAAATCATGACGAATAAAAATATAGTCCCGAGGAAAATTACCGATGGTCGTTGGAATAAAGAGGGGATGCCTTCTGGGGCATCTCCAAGCTTAGTTGCATAGTTCTCCTTGAATATTACCTTGGGGTGCCATGGGAATCCCCAAGATTAGTCTCTTGACACTCCTTATTCCTTCATCCATCATGATCTGACCCAAAACTTAAAAACTTCAATCACACAAAACTAAACAAAACCTCGTGAGATTCGTTAGTATAATAAAACCAATCTTTACTTCAAGTATTGTTTCAAACCCATTCATTTTTATTATTATATAATACATACTGTATGCTAACTTTACCATGGCTTATAGCCCCCGATATAATCCATAGATTCATCAAAATAAGCACATAATGCAACGAAAACAAAATCTATAAAAAACAGAACAATTTGTAAAGACCTAATTTTTAGTCATACTTATTTAACTCTGAAAATCCTGAAACAATAGGAAAATGTGGAAAATTTGTTTATCAATCATGTGTAAAAAATTCAGAAATTGTTCATGCTCCAGCAATTGCAAACAATTCTGCTACTAGACGCGAAAGTTTTTGTTAATGCACAAAATCAAATCAACTATCACCCAAATCAACCCAAAGGCTTTGCTTGGCACAAACACTAGTTAAAACACCAAAACACAATCACAACAGTAGCATAATTGTGCAATTATTGAAAAACAGAAAGAAAAGCAAAAAGCAAAAATTAAAAGATAACTATTGGGTTGCCTCCCAACAAGCGCTATTGTTTTACGCCCCTAGCTAGGCATAATGCATAGATCTTAAGTATTGTCATCTTTGGTTTCCAAGTCCTCAATAATACATCCATAATTCCTTTGAGATATAGCATGCAAATTCTCAAAGATCATGCTCCTAGGGATAAAGTTAAAGAATTCATTCATACAATTAGGTTCTTTTATCAAATCAACAAAGTTGAGGTTAACACTAATCGTCTTAAGATCTTCATTGTTGCTACTAGAAGTGGTACCCTTGTTATTAGTAGTATGGGTAGATTTATTACAAGTTTTTCTTCAATAGTTGTATTGGAAGAAAAAGCTGCGCTCAAATTACTAAAGATTTCTTCCAATTTATCAATCCGAGCAGGACTCTCCCCTACCATTTCGTTAGCTACAGGTTGTTTCTCTCTTAGTACCTTAAAAGTATCCCCTATCTTTGACCCAATTCGATTAGCAAGATTATGGATTCTTTTATACAAATTTTCAATCTGTTCCTCAGTGAGCATTTTCTTTTCAATAACATCCAGCCTTTGCATAACATGCTCAAGAGTTAAAACGGGTTCATTGATAATGATAGGTGGAGATCCCACTAAACTTTCCATAGCATTGAAAGCATAAAGAGTGGGACAACTCAAAAAATTCTCCCCGGTGATAGTGTCAAGAACGAATCTATACCAAGTAGTGATTCCCACATAAAAATTGTGAAGAAGGACGTTAGTAGATTGCATATGAATAGATCTCTTATGAGCATTGCAAATCCTATACCAAGCATCTTTTAGACTTTCTCCTCCCCTTTGCTTAAAATTGAGAACTTCATCCTGAGGAGTGCGCGTAGAGAAGGAAGAACCAGCCATAGCGATAAAGCAAACAAGAACACCAAACACGTAAAAAGGCAAGCGAAAAGAAGGCAAATATTTTGTATTTTTGTCAATGTTGAGGATATCTCTTATCGTTAGCGTCTCCGACAGCTGGGGATTAGTGATTAATGGGAAATTGGATAATTAATTGATTTTATCGATCGACTATTAATCAGCCATTTTTTTGCAAATCTGTCGGGGAAACTGTCCGCCATGAACACCTATGGGACCGGAGCCCCTTGTCTGTGCGGTACGAGGGCGGAGGGAGCACAAAGAGCAGATCGTAGCGAGCACGCGGGCAGTTTTACCCAGGTTCGGGCCGCGGTAGACGCGTAAAACCCTACTCCTGCTTAGTTGTGTATTGAGTTTGAGCGCTCGGGAGCTTGAAGAAGCAGCTACACCGAGCGTGAGAGTGATCTAGGTTCCGAACCCCCTCCACGTTGTGCATGGGCCTCCTTTTATAGTGTAAGGGGTCACCGACAGGTGTCAACGTAGGAGAAAGGGGTAAAAACGTAAAAGAGGTGGTAGTTGTAACAGTGCGGGAACAGTGGAGCTACAGTGCAGAACAGTGGTCTATACCTACTTTGACAGTGGGGGACAAGGGCATTTAATGCCCGTCGCCGTCGACCCCAAAAGCTCCCGCTCTTGCGTCTCCGTCTGCCACGGCGATGGATCCACCACCGTGGAGTGCCACCGTGTACCCCAGGCTGCACAGCCATCCGCCACGCGTCCCTGGATAGGCCCCAGGGCGACGCGTGGGCCGATGAGCTGGAGCGCGGGCGCACAGCGCAGCCTTCCCGGCAAGCGCCTTGCCGGGGCCTTGATCTTGCCGGGCCCGGGAGCTTGCCGCTCCCCGGGCCCTTGCCGGGGCGCATATAGCGCCGAGGCGTGTCTTCTAGTCTTCCTGGCAAGCTCCTCTTGCCAGGGCCTTGTGCTAGTGGGGCAGTCTTGAGCCTGGTACGGCCTTCCCGGCAAGCTCCTCTTGCCGGGGTCTCGGTCTTCTTTCTTGTATACTTTGTTTTTGAATGGTTTAATAGGGAGCAGGAAGGTCTCCGGCGAGCACGTGGTAAACCCTGCCGCGGGAAGCTGCAACTGCCCGTGCACGAGTTGGGGTACTGAGGTACCCCTACCTTAGTA
This sequence comes from Secale cereale, assembly GCA_902687465.1. Lineage (NCBI taxonomy): Eukaryota > Viridiplantae > Streptophyta > Magnoliopsida > Poales > Poaceae > Secale > Secale cereale. Next base: position 517,415,872 of record LR738712.1, read on the forward strand.
CACCGACAGGAGCCCCCGGGCCTGGGCCACACACGGTGCCGAGCGCTGTTGGGCCAGGCCCAAAACAGTGCACGGGCACCCGCGGCCCGCGGCGCGCCGAATCCACTTCCGTATCCGCCGCACCCCACCGTAACGGCACGCGTCGATCGCGGCGTCGTGGGATGGGACGTGCCCACGATCTCTTAATGGAAAGGGCGAAACGCCCCCCACTCCCCCATAAAAGCAGAGGAAGCGGGCGCGGTTCCCCTCCTTGCGCTTTCATTGCATCGTCTCCTTCCTCCAGAGATCTCTCTTGCGCTCTGCTTCCACACCTCCGCCGCCGCCGAGCTCTTCGTCCCCCTCCTTCCGCCGCGTCCGCCATGGCCCCAAAGACCGACAAGGCGAAGGCGGAGAAAGCCAAGAGGGAGAAGTCGGAGCAAGCGGCGAAGCTCGCCGCGTACCGGAAGAAGCACCTCGTCTTCCCGCCGAAGCTCGGCGTGCGGGAGCTCTGGAACAAGTACTACTTGTTCTGGGCCAAGGACACCAAGGCGCACCCCCGCACGCGAGCTTACCCGGCCGCCGCCAAGGACGACTATCCCGGCGGGTACTACTTCTTCGCAGCCTTTTTTCACTGCGGTCTCTGCCCTCCTTTCTCTGATTTCTTCTGCGACATTATGAACACATACGGCCTCCATCTGCTTGACTTCACCCCCAACGCCATCCTCACCATGGCGGTTTTCGCACACATGTGCGAAAACTTCATAGGAGTACACCCAAACATAGCGCTTTTTAGGCACTTCTTCACTCCTAGAGCCGAGGCCGATGCCCCCCTCTCCGGAGGAATTTCTTGGGTTTTCCGTCTGAATAAAAAGGGAGCGTACTTGCCGGGGGAGCTCCGCGGCAAGTGGGAGGAATGGCGAGCGGAGTGGTGCTGGATCGTCGAAGACCAGCCGCAAGCCTTCACCGCGCCGCGCACAACGCCCATCGTGCGCGGCAGGGACTGGAGTGAGCTAGATTCGGACGACATCAAGCTCGACATCGCCCTCGTCCGGATTCTTCGTCTTCGGATGGCGAAACTATCCGTTGCAGAGGTGGGCGCAGACTTCCTCCGCCGCCGCATCGCCCCTCTCCAAGACAGGAAGAGGCCGGCCTGGGAGTACGGCGGCCCGGCGGATATAATGCGGCTGCGCCCCGGGCTCAACTTCAATTTCACCACGCTGGAGCTGAAGGGGATGGTCCGGAAACTCTTCAAGTACGACCCGGCACACCCTGAGTGGTTCAGACCTCCCCGGGAAGTGGTGCCGCTCTGCAACAACATCGTCCGGGACCGTATCCTCGCCATGATGCCCGCGTGCGACTCGCACCGCGTGGACCGCACGTGGATCGCGCCCAAGCCCATTGACGTCCTCAACTTCTACGACAACCTCGCGGAGGTGGCGAAGAACAAGAATGACCTCAAGGAGCATACGCGGGACACCACCGACCAGGAGATTGCCTACATGGCTTCTCGGGCTGAAGAGGCCGCTGCAGCCGCAGCGGCAGGAATTTTTGGATACACGCCCGAAGAGGCGGAGGTTGCGGACGCGTCCAGCCAGGCGGAGGAGGCGGAGATCCGCAGATTGCTGCAGCTCCCTCCCGACGCGCTCGCCGGGGTCCCCTCGCTGAGGCACTCCGGGATCCACGGAATCGTGGCTGAGGCCGCGGCAATGGAGGGTGCCGCCGGAGGGAACAGAGGCGCCGCGAGGAGCGGAGGCGTCGGAGGAAGCGGAGGCGGCAAGGGAAAAGAGGCCGCAGCGCAGGGCGCTGGGCCCAGCGAGCCGGCCGGGGAAGAGGAGGAGGAGGAGGCCGAGGACTCCGGCGGATCCACGGAGCTCTACGCCGACGACCTCTCCTCGTCGGAGAGCTCCCCGCCCCCGGCAAGCCCAAGGCAGTCTCCACCGAAGCGTCTCCGCAAGACGGCGACGGGAGAGAGGGCGCAAGCGCCCCGGCAACAACCAGCTCGCCGGGTAGCTCCCCGGGGGAGCCAAGCTGCGCCAAGGGCGACCGGCGTACCAGCCACAGCAGAGGCGGCCCGCGCGCGGGCCACGACGGAGGCGCCTCGTAGGCCGGCGCCGAGCCGACAGGGGTCTTCTCGGAGCGGAGCAGCGGCTCCGCCCGCTCCTCGGGCGCCGGCTACCACAGGGGCTGGGTCTTCGCAGCCCCCAGCCCCGGTGAACACCAAGCGCGCGAGGGAATCTTCGTCTTCCGCTCCTCGCGCCGACGCGCCCACGGTGGAGTACGACTTCTCCGCCCTGAGCGAGGACGACGAGGAGGACCAGGAGTAAGGATCCAGGACCTTACACCTTCTCGATTTTTGTCTTGGTTTTTGTTGATGGTGACTCTGTTCATTGCTCTGATTTCAGGACCTTGACTCAGCGCGCGGCGAAGAAGGCCAAGGCGCCCGCGGTCGAGGTCGCGGAAGACTCAGCAGCTGCGGCAACAGGAGGCGTGCCGGAGCCGAGCCTGCCGGACCCGAGCGCTGCTCCGGGGAGCAGCCCCCGGCGCAGCCCCCAGCGCAGCCCCCAGCGTAAGTCTGGGGTTTACTCTTTCGCTTATCGGGGGTACGTCTGAGGATTGGTCTTGTCTTCATATCTTGATGTTTCTTATCTTGATTTGTGCAGAGGTGGAGCCACAGCGGGAAGAGCGCCCGGAGACCGTCATCGAGGAGCCGCAGGCCCCGCCGTCCCCGCCAAGGCCGAACTCTCCGGCAAGGGAGAGTGCTCCGCCAAGGGCGGGTACTCCGCCAAGGCAGGGTACCCCGCCAAGGGCGAGCAGCCCGGCGAGGGCGGTCACTCCGACAAGGCCGAGCTCCCCGGCGAGGGAGCCCGCCGCTGAGGACGTCCGCCAAGGTATGTCTTGTGATTTGTCTTCTTGGCTTCGTCTCTTTTTGGATATTTGCTTGAATCTTGAACTTCTTTCTCTTCTTTTTCTTTTTAGATCTTCCTCCTCCTGAGCCCATGGAGACGGAGGTTATCAACCTCGAGGAGGAGGGCGCGCAGGGCGGCGGCGGTGACGTCCCTGCCACCGAGGAGATGGCTGAGGCTGCCGAGCCGGCCGCGCAGGAGACTGCTCCGGCTGCGGACGCAGCGGCCGGGGAGGGGGACGGCGACCGCACCGCCGACCCGGGGGCGGCGGGAGCATCAGATGCTGCACCGGCCGCCGACCCCTCCGCCAGCAAGGAGCAGGGTTACTACCTTGAGGCCCCCAACGGCGTCTTCATCCAGATGCCTTGGGGGTCTTCATCGCGAGCTCCCGCGGAGGGCGAGGCATTTGACGGAGAAGTCCTCGCCTCCGCGGGCCTGAAGATCGTCGAGGCGCCCGGCGGGAGCGAAGGGCCGGAGGAGGAGAAGCTGCTCCACCAACTCCTGGCCCTTTATCGGGCCAGGCAGGCGAAGCTCGCCTCCCGGGAAGCCCTTGCCGCCAAGGCCGCCGCGGAGATGGAAAAGCGCGCGGCAGAGCTCAGCGCCGCCAACCAGGCGGCCCTCCGCGAGGTGGCGGAGGAGCGCGAGCGTCTCGCCGGCGAGTACCAAGAATGGGTGCTGGAGAAGGCCGAAGCTGAGGAACAGCAGCGTCTCGCCGGGGTGGAGCTGTCCCGGCGAGAAGGAGAGCTCGCGCAGCGGAAGGTCGAGCTCGACTCCCATGAGGAGGACCTTGCCGCTCGCGAGGCGGCCCTTGGCGGAGAATTGAAGGAGGCGAAAGCCGCCGCGGTTGCCGCGGAAGACGCCAAGAAGGAGCTCGCCGCCAAGGTTGTACAGCTGGAGAAGGCGCTGAAGGTGAGCGCGGAGAAGGTTGCTGCGCTCATCACGGAGCGCGAGAAGGACGCCCACACAAATTCTGAGCTCCAGGTGAGCCTTTCCAAGAGGGGCGACGAGTTGAAGGCCGCCAAGGACTCCATCGAGGACTTGGAGCTGAAGGTCACTACTCTGAAGGATTCGCTCGACGCTGCCCGGGCTCAGGAGAACAAGCTGAAGGAGGAACTCCGCAAGGAGCGGACCTTGGTGGACAGCGTCAACAAAGCATCCGAGCTCTTCCGCCAGACCATCGAGGTATGGACCGAAGACTTGGTATCCTCTGCGTCCAACATTGACCAGGAGCTGCTGGCGCTGAAGGTCGAACATCTCATCTACTCGCCGGATCCGGATCTCCCGCACAGCGCCAAGCTCAGCCTCTTCTTCAGAGGGATCGCGCCGGCCCTTGCAGGTCTCCGGAACCGAATCCCCGCGCAGCTGGCCGAGGAGTCGCGCCTGCTCTGCGCGGGAACTCTGGAGCGGGTGCTGACGAAGATCGTGTACCGCAACCCGGGGATCAATCTCACCAACGTTCTTCGCAGCTTGCCGGCTGATGCGGACACGGAGGCCTTGAAGGAGCAGGTCGCCCATATCATCGCCAAGGTGGCTAAGCTCGGCAGGAAGGAGGGCGACCGCGTAGATTAGGGCTCCGTTATCTTTATCTCTTTTTTGCTGCTGCACATTATGTCATGAACTCATTAGTCCATTGCGACAAGTTATCCTTTGTAAGATATTTACCTTATTTTGATCAATCAGTGCAATGTTATCTTCCTTGTCTTAATCTTTGACTTTGTATTTTTTTCACCCTACGCTCCCGGGGAGCTTGCCGGCAAGGGACCTTGCCGCGAGCGCTGAGTGCTGGACTCTAAGCAGCCTGCTGGCCAAGGTCTTACCGGCAAGCAACCTCGCCGCGGCTAGCCGCAACGCACTTAGCTTGCTGAGCGTACTCGGAAACGAAACAAGGGTGCGACACTTGTCGCAGCTCACTTAAGTCGTTGAGTGAACTCGAAAACAAGATAAGGGTGCGGCAAGTTACGGGTAGGTTCCTCCGCGCACAGGTTTTCCATACAAAGTGTGATTGTTCAAGGAAGACAACTAAAATTTAAAATTTGAACTGGTCAAATTCTAACAACTTATCTTTCATATGTTGCTTGCTTATATTGCTTGCTTTCCGGTAAGGCTTCTCTTTCTTGAACAGCACTTGGTTCCTCCTCCACCTCCTTCCCCCCGGCAAACTTGTGCGCGAGGAACGTTTCTTCTGCTTAAGAGGAAAGAAAAGGTAGAGGGAAACAAGTATATGGCCTTTCGGCGTGCTAACGCTTACCGTATACTTGAGTGTTGTACCAAATGCCAAACATAACATGCAAATAGCAAAGAAAAGCATGCAAAAGGCAATCGGTGCGAAAAACACGAGAACTTTACTGATGCACGGGGTCTGCGCCCGGCTTTGTACAAAGGGTTACATGCAACAGCGGCAAAGCTTGTACAAAAGGTGGTTGCCGGAGCGGATCACGGCAACCGCGCCTTAGGGGTGAAACTTGCGAAGATGCTCTATGTTCCAGGAGTTGCTCACCGGTAAGCCTTCTTCGGTCTCGAGGCGGACAGCGCCGGGCCTCGTGACTTGTCTCACCCGATAAGGGCCTTCCCACTTCGGCGTCAACTTGTTGGAATTCTTGGCGGACTGAACACGCCGAAGAACAAGGTCGCCTTCCTCGAGACTCCTGGCCTTGACTTTGCGGCTATGGTAGCGGCGCAAAGCTTGCTGATATCGAGCAGCTCGTACATCAGCCTGGAGACGTCCCTCCTCGAGGAGCAACGCGTCATCTTGCCGCAGTTGCTCTTGCTCGAGCTCATCATAAGCGAGCACTCGAGGAGATCCGTATACGAGTTCCGTGGGGAGAACTGCCTCTGCTCCATAGACTAGAGCAAAGGGTGTCTGGCCGGTGGCTCGACTTGGTGTCGTTCTGATTGACCAAAGAGCCGCCGGTAGCTCCTCTATCCAATTTCTTCCGCACTTGCGCAGCCTGTCAAAGGTCCTTGTCTTGAGTCCGCGCAGCACTTCAGCATTGGCCCTCTCCGCTTGACCGTTGCTCCTCGGGTGAGCAACAGAAGCGAAACAGACCTTGGCGCCAAGGTCTTGGACGTACTGCATGAAGGTGCGACTAGTAAATTGAGTACCGTTGTCGGTGATGATCCTGTTAGGGATCCCGAAACGGCAAACAATCGACCTGAAGAACCTGACTGCTGACTGTGCTGTCACCTTTCTCACCGGCTCCACTTCTGGCCACTTTGTGAACTTGTCGATTGCAACGTACAAGTACTCAAAGCCCCCGACGGCTCGGGGGAAGGGGCCGAGGATATCGAGCCCCCAGACCAAGAAGGGCCAGGACAAAGGGATTGTTTGGAGAGCTTGAGCTGGCTGATGAATTTGCTTTGCATGGAACTGGCACGCTTCACACTTGGTTACTAGTGCAGTTGCATCTTGGAGGGCTTCTTGCCAAAAGAACCCTTGCCGGAAAGCTTTCCCGGCAAGCGCCCTTGCGCCAATGTGGTGGCCGCATATGCCTCCGTGTATTTCCGCCAACAGCTTCTGTCCGTCTTCCCTGGAGATGCACTTCAGTCTGACACCATTGAGCCTTCTTCTGTACAGCTCGTTATCCACGAACTGGTACATACTTGACTGTCTGGTTATCTTCTCTATTTCTTCTGGGTCGTCGGGAAGTTCGCCAGTTTGAAGGAAGCGGACGATTTGCTGTGCCCATGCCGGAGCCCGGGGCTCAGCGGCAAGGACTAAAGGCTCGAGGGCCGCTGCGGGAACCTCAGCTTGTACGGCAAGGACCTCTGGTTCTGCCGGAGCTGACGGTCCCCCGGCAAGCTCGCCGGGGCGAGGCTTGTCGGGAACGCTCGCTTCAACTGTACAGACCCGGGGATCTGCAGGAGCAAACTGTTCCTCAGCGTTGTGGTTGTTGATCTTGGGGACCTTGGCGGCGGTTTCTGGAAGATCCGCCGGCAAATAGTCGTCGGAGACCAACTTTCTCTTCTTGGACTGTCCAATTGATAGCGTAACGGATGGTTGAGTCAGCTTGAGCAAGAAGGTCCCTGGTTCCACAGGTAGCTTCATCGCGGCACACTTTGAAAGGCCATCTGCAATTTCATTCTGAGCTCTCGGGACGTGCTCCATCTGCAGACCTTCAAAGTGTTCTTCAAGCTTCCTCACTTCATCGACATAAGCTTCCATCAAAGGGCTCTGATAGCTCTTGTTAACTTGTCGGACCACCAACTGAGAATCTCCCCGCACAATCAGCTTCCTGATCCCAAGTTCGGCCGCAATCCTGAGGCCGGCAAGCAAGCCTTCATATTCTGCGGTGTTGTTTGTCGCTTGCTCCCTGGGAAAGTGCATCTGAATAACGTATTTGAGGTGCTCTCCGGTGGGTGCAATGAGTACCACGCCAGCACCGGCGCCTTGCAGCGAGAAGGCACCATCAAAATTCATTACCCATTCACTTGTAGCTTCTTGTACGGGTGTACTTGTTTCTTGAACTTCTTCATCGGGCGTTGGAGTCCACTCAGCTATGAATTCTGCCAAGGCTCGGCTCTGTATAGTTGAAGTACTTTCAAACTTGAGTCCAAAGCTCGACAGCTCCAGTGCCCACTCAACGATCCTGCCTGTTGCTTCTGGGTTGTGCAATATCCTCTTCAGCGGAAAGCGAGTGACCACTGTTATCTCATGGGCTTGGAAGTAATGGCGGAGCTTTCTCGAGGCCATGAGGAGGCCGAAAAGCAACTTTTGCACACCAGAGTACCTCGATCTAGCTCCCTGGAGAAGGGAACTCACAAAATACACTGGGCGCTGCACCATCTTCTTCCGCACCCCATCCTGTTCCTGCGCAGAGTCTTCCTTGTCGGGGCCAGAGCTTGCCGGAGCAGCCCCCTGCTTGTCGCTGGATTCGCTTGCCGGTGGTGCTGACTCCTCGTCGGACTCCCTCTCCGCTACTAACGCAGCACTAACCACCTGGTTGGTTGCCGCTAGGTATAGCAACAACTTTTCCTGTGGTTTAGGTGCGACAAGTATAGGAGTGGAGGACAGGTACCGTTTCAAATCCTGCAGCGCCGCCTCCGCTTCCGGAGTCCACTTCATGGGACCTGCCTTCTTCAAGATTTTGAAGAAAGGTAGGGCGCGTTCTGCAGATTTTGAAATGAACCTGCTGAGGGCAGCCACGCAACCTGCAAGCCTTCTGACATCCTTGACGCGCTTTGGGGCCTCTATCTGCTCAATGGCTTTGATCTTGTCGGGGTTGGCTTCAATCCCCCTCTGTGATACAAAGAACCCGAGAAGCTTGCCGGAAGGGACTCCAAAGACGCACTTCTCGGGGTTCAACTTGAGCTGTATCCTGCGCAGGTTCTGAAACGTTTCTTCCAAGTCTTGAATCAGGGTTTCCTTGCTCTTGCTCTTCACCACAATGTCATCCATGTAAGCTTCTACATTTCTGTGGATCTGTGGATCAAAAGCAGTGTATACTACCCTTGCAAAGGTGGAGCCTGCATTCTTCAATCCAAATGGCATGCGAATAAAGCAATAAGTGCCACATGGAGTGATAAATGCAGTCTTCTCTTCATCCTCTTTGGCCATGAAAATCTGATGATAGCCTGAGTATGCATCAAGAAAACAGAGTAGCTCACATCCGGCAGTGGAGTCAACGATCTGGTCAATGCGCGGCAAAGGGAATGGATCCTTGGGACATGCTTTATTCACATCGGTGAAGTCTATACACAGTCTCCATTTCCCATTGGCCTTGCGCACGACGACTGGATTCGCCAACCACGTCGGATGGATCACACCTCTAACTAGGCCCGCCGCTTCTAGCTTCTTGATTTCCTCGTTAATGAACTCTTGGCGCTCCACGGCTTGCTTCCTCACTTTCTGCTTGATGGGCCGCGCATGAGGACAGACAGCAAGCTTGTGCTCAATCACCTTCCTGGGAACACCGGGGATGTCAGATGGTTGCCAGGCAAACACATCGACATTCGCCCGCAGGAAGGCAACGAGCGCGCTTTCCTATTTGCTGTCGAGGGTGGCACTGATGGTGAAGGTACCACCAGTGCCGTTCTCCTTGGCGGACACCTTCTTGGTTGCCGGAGGAGCAGCCATTCCTTTCTTACTCTTGCCGGTGGAGCTCGATGGAACGTCCTCGACGGCAGCGCAGCACTCCGAAGAGGTGCGGTTGCCGGAGTGGGTCCCAGAGCACTTGCCGGACTTGGTCTTCGTCTTCTTCCCCCCGGGAGCTTCAGCGGCAAGAGTATCCTTCTCGGCCGCAGCTGCTGCATCTCGGTAGATCTTGTCGGCGCAGACAAGCGCATCCTTCTTGTCGCCGTGGACAGTGATGACGCTTATCGGCCCCGGCATCTTCAGCACGTTGTAGGCATAATGGGAAGCTGCCATGAACTTGGCGAGGGCAGGACGGCCGAGTATTCCATTGTAGGGCAATGGAATATCGGCGACGTCGAAAGTGATGCGCTCAGTCCTGAAGTTGAGCTCCCCGCCAAAGGTCACCGGCAGAGTGATCTTTCCCTTGGGCTTGCTCCTTCCCGGGTTGATTCCTTGGAATGAACCGGTCTCTTCGAGCTCGCCATCTGGAATCTGGAGTTTCTTGATCACAGCAGAGGAGATCAAGTTCAGCCCGGCCCCGCCGTCAACCAACATTTTGGTGACCTTGAGGTTGCGGATGGTGGGCGAAACCAGCATCGGCAAGCACCCGACCGCAGTGGTGCGGTCAGGGTGATCCTCAAGATCAAAAACGATGGGCGTGCTGGACCATTTGAGGAGCCTGCGCGACTCCACGGGCGGCTCTGCTGCATTCACCTCACGCACCCACTGCTTGAGTTGGCGGTGGGAGGTGTGCAGAGAGGCGCCACCGTCGACGCACAGGACCTCCGTGGCCTTCTGGAACTCCTGCTCGCTGTTATCTTCATCCTCCATGTCTTCGTCGTCGTCTTCTTCGTCCTTGTCGCGGCCCCGGGGAGGTCGATCTCCTTGCCGCTGCTTGGCCTTGCCGCGGCGCCCTCCCCGGCCGTTGAACGGCCGCTTCTTGCTGGGCTCTTCCACGCCACCTTGGGCCTTCTCCTTGTCGCGCCTCTCGTACTCAGCTTTCTGCTGCTCGACGAGGTACTCGACGCGCTTGCAGTTGGAGAGATCGTGACCCTTGGTGCGGTGGATCTTACAGTATTGCTTGTCGGAGCCGTCCTGCTTGTCGGCTGCCGCTACAGGGGCAGGCTCCTTGCCGGAACCGCCAGCCTGTGTTTGCTTGGCGGGAGCCTCCTTGCCGGACTTCTCGACGGCAAGCACCTCCTTCTTGCCCTTCCTTCTGTTATTCCGCCGCCGGCTCTTCTTTGCCGGGGCGGCGTCGTCGCTGTCGCTTCCTCCTGCGCCAGCATCCTCTCCGGGGAGTCTCCTCCCCTCTTCTGCGCGTGCGCACTTGTCAGCAAGAGCGTAGAGCTCGCTGACATCCCGAATCTTTGTCATCGCCATCTCTTCACGCATGCGGCGGTTACGCACGTTCTGATGGAACGCGCTGATAACCGCGGCAGGGTGGACATCAGGGATGTTGTGCTGCACACGGCTGAAGCGTTGGATGTACTTGCGCAGGGTCTCGCCTTCCTTCTGGGCCAGAATGTGGAGATCGCTCTCCTGGCCGTGGGGTTTGTGGCCGCCGGTGAAGGCGCCAACAAACTGGTGGCAAAGGTCGGCCCAAGAAGAGATAGAACCTTCCGGCAAGTGCATAAGCCACGAACGGACGTTCGGCTTAAGCACGAGCGGGAAGTAGTTTGCTAAGATCTTCTCGTCGTGCCCCCCGGCAGCTTGCACTGCGATGGTATAGACGCTGAGGAATTCCGAGGGGTGCGTCTTGCCGTCGTACTTCTCCGGTACGTCGGGCTTAAAATTCTTCATGCTGGGCCACTGGACGCGCCGCAGCTCGCGGGTGAACGCAGGGCAGCCTGCCGCGTACGGCAAGTCGCCTGGCTCACCGGGCGCGTGCGCGTCGACAGTGTTTCCAGCTCTCTTGTCTGATTGTCGCCGAGCTTCTCGGCGGCGCTCGATTGTGGTCCGAGCGTCTTCTTCTCGCCGGTCGTCGAGGACTTGGCGCTGGTCCCGACGAGCCCGCGGGTCCGACGAGGCCGTAGAGCCATCGTCGGCGTTGTTCCGGCGGGGCGGCGTCTTCTGCTTCTGCGGCGGGGAGTGCACGCTTGTCGCACCCCCGGCAGTCTTGTCGCCGTCAGCCTTCGTCTTCTCAGCTTGCCGCGGCCGCGAGGTCGACGGCTGCTGTGGAGAATCGTTGTTGGCGAAGTCTATCAGGCTCCGTATGGTGGCCCTCCATTCTTCGGCCTTGTCGGCCGCTGGAGGGAAGTCGAGGAGCAGTTGCGCCCTTGCGAGCGCTTCTGCTGGAGTGGAGGGGAACGCGGGCGAGCGGTGCGAGGAGCGGGATACGCTCGGACTCCTAACAGCGTTAGAAGGAGCGGGGTCCCGTGCCGGCGCCTTCGCTTTGCTTGTGCCCGGACGGGGGTCCGGGGCGTCCCGCGAGCCTCCGTTTTGGCCTTGTCCCAGCAAGCGGATGCCACCTCCCGTGACATGGCGCTGCTGGGTCGTCGTGTGCTGAGATGGACGCGGCGCGTCCACGGAGACCGAGGTCCGGTCGTCCGTCCTGTTCTTGGATCTGGTGGCGCCGTGAGTGTCCTCGCCGGCGACCACCCTTCCGACGGCATCTCCCCCGCCCACCGTTGGCTCTGGTGGCGGCGGATGAGACGCAGACGGGCCTCCGACCTCCGAAGCCTTCTTCTTCGGGGCCATGGAGCTGTTGCTGGTGAAGTTGGCGAATTCGGAGAGGTTGATGAAGAATGCGCCCGCGCGAACGCCGGATCAGGTTCGCACAACCTCGACGCCCCCTACCTGGCGCGCCAAAGATGTCGGGGAAACTGTCCGCCACGAACACCTATGGGACCGGAGCCCCTTGTCTGTGCGGTACGAGGGCGGAGGGAGCACAAAGAGCAGATCGTAGCGAGCACGCGGGCAGTTTTACCCAGGTTCGGGCCGCGGTAGACGCGTAAAACCCTACTCCTGCTTAGTTGTGTATTGAGTTTGAGCGCTCGGGAGCTTGAAGAAGCAGCTACACCGAGTGTGAGAGTGATCTAGGTTCCGAACCCCCTCCACGTTGTGCATGGGCCTCCTTTTATAGTGTAAGGGGTCACCGACAGGTGTCAACGTAGGAGAAAGGGGTAAAAACGTAAAAGAGGTGGTAGTTGTAACAGTGCGGGAACAGTGGAGCTACAGTGCAGAACAATGGTCTATACCTACTTTGACAGTGGGGGACAAGGGCATTTAATGCCCGTCGCCGTCGACCCCAAAAGCTCCCGCTCTTGCGTCTCCGTCTGCCACGGCGATGGATCCACCACCGTGGAGTGCCACCGTGTACCCCAGGCTGCACAGCCATCCGCCACGCGTCCCTGGATAGGCCCCAGGGCGACGCGTGGGCCGATGAGCTGGAGCGCGGGCGCACAGCGCAGCCTTCCCGGCAAGCGCCTTGCCGGGGCCTTGATCTTGCCGGGCCCGGGAGCTTGCCGCTCCCCGGGCCCTTGCCGGGGCGCATATAGCGCCGAGGCGTGTCTTCTAGTCTTCCTGGCAAGCTCCTCTTGCCAGGGCCTTGTGCTAGTGGGGCAGTCTTGAGCCTGGTACGGCCTTCCCGGCAAGCTCCTCTTGCCGGGGTCTCGGTCTTCTTTCTTGTATACTTTGTTTTTGAATGGTTTAATAGGGAGCAGGAAGGTCTCCGGCGAGCACGCGGTAAACCCTGCCGCGGGAAGCTGCAACTGCCCGTGCACGAGTTGGGGTACTGAGGTACCCCTACCTTAGTACGGTCTTCTTTCTTGTATACTTTTTTTTTGAATGGTTTAATAGGGAGCAGGAAGGTCTCCGGCGAGCACGCGGTAAACCCTGCCGCGGGAAGCTGCAACTTCCCGTGCACGAGTTGGGGTACTGAGGTACCCCTACCTTAGTACACCGACAAAATCCCAAGTCCCCAACATTAAAATATGCTATATTTAATACCAAAACAATTTTGGACATAAGTGTTACCTTGATTCCTAACCTTTGAATCCACGTATAATGACAAATAAAATAGGACAACAGTATATATTGCATAACAAGGTCCACAAAACGCAAATAAATACAATTTCTGCAAACATAGTGCTCTGAATAGGCCCTATTTATCGGTAGATTCCCGATAAATCGCTTGTCATAATGATAAATCGGCCCAAACGATAAACGCTGAAGATAAGGCATAATCTTGTCGGTCACCCAAGGGTAACGATAAATCGGACGATAAATCAATGAATCCGAAGATTTCTTGAACAATGATTTTTGTACAAACATTTTAGAAGTGGGGGAGAAGGAAATGAGAGGAAAATGGCAAATAATGTAATTGCAAGGAGATGAGAGTTTATGCGTAGGTACTTGATAGATGTTGATGATATCTCCCCGGCAACAACGCCAAAAATTCTTCCTGCTACTTGTGATCCGCGTTGGTATTTCCCCGAAGAGGAGGGGTTGATGCAGCACAACAGAGGTAAGTATTTCCCTCAGTTATGAAACCAAGGTTATCAATCCAGTAGGAGAACCAATCAACACTATGTAAACACCACCTGCACACAAACAAGAAATCTTGCAATCCAACGCGTAAAGGGGTTGTCAATCCCTCAACGGTATTGAGATATGATAATTAGATAGATTGATGGATGCAAATAAGATAAAAGCAAATAAAATGCAGCAGAGTGTTTTTGGGTTTTGGTCGAATAGATCTGAAAATATATGATAGGAAATAGACCCGGGGGGTGTAGGTTTCACTAGTGGCTTCTCTCAAGAAAATAGCATACGGTGGGTAGACAAATTACTATTGGGCAATTGATAGAAAAGCAAACAATTATGACAATATCCAAGAAGATGATCATGTATATGACGGAAATATGCCCTAGAGGCAATAATAAAATGGTTATTATTATATTTCCTTAATCATGATAAAGGTTTATTATTCATGCTAGAACTGTATTGTCCGGAAACTTAAATACATGTGTGGATACATAAACAGATACAGTGTCCCTAGTGAGCCTCTACTAGACTAGATCGTTGATCTAACATGGTTAAGGTTTCCTAACCACACACATGAGTTGTCATTTGATAACGGGATCACATCATTAGAAGAATGGTGTGATGGACAAGACCCAACTGTTAGCATAGCATATGACCGTTCAGTTTATTGCTACCGCTTTCTTAATGTCAAATACATGTTTCTTCAACCATGAGATCATGCAACTCCCGGACTCCGGAGGAATGCCTTGTGTGCCATCAAACTTCACAACATAACTGGGTGATCATAAAGGTGCTCTACAGGTATCTCTGAAGGTGTCTGTTGAGTTGGCATGGATCGAGACTAGGATTTGTGACTCCGTATGACGGAGAGGTATCTCTGGGCCCTCTCGGTAATACAACATCACAAGAAGCTTGCAAGGAAAGTAACTAAGGAGTTGGTTACGGGATGATGTATTATGGAACGAGTAAAGAGACTTGATAGTAACAAGATTGAACTAGGTATGGAGATACCGACGATCGAATCTCGGGCAAGTAACATATCGACGGACAAAGGGAACTACGTATGTTGTCATGAAGTTCGACAGATAAAGATCTTCGTGGAATATGTAGGAACCAATGTGGGCATCCGGGTCCCACTGTTGGTTATTGACCAGAGAAGCGTCTCGGTCATGTCTACATCATTCTCGAACCCGTAGGGTCCGCATGCTTAGCGTTCGTTGATGATATAGTATTATATGAGTTATGTATGTTGGTGACCAATGTTGTTAGGAGTCTCAGATGAGATCACAGACATGACGAGGAGCTCCGGAATAGTCCGGAGGTAAATATTAATATATGGGATAATAGTGTTAGGTCTCCGGAAGGGTTCCAGAATTCACCGGAAAGGGTTTCAGATGTTTCTCGAAATGTTCTGGTGCGAGAACACATTATTTGGGCGAAGGGGTAAAGCCCACATGGCTTTAGGAAGGTGCAAATGAAGTTTTGCAGAGGCCAGGGGTCTGGTCCTGGAGTCCGAGAAGGACTCTTGCCTTGCGTGCCAAATAGACTTTGAGGGGGCTCTTTCTCAAAGAAACGACCCCAAGGCTCAACACATAAATAGAGGGACAGGGCTAGCACCCGAAACACATCAAGATTCACCAAGCCGTGTGCGGGAAACCCCGGCCCCTCTAGTTTATCCTCCATCTAGTTTCTGTTGTGCTTGGTGAAGCCTTGCGGATATTGTTCTTCACCACCACCGTCACCACACCGTCGTGCTTCCGTAACTCATCTACTACTTCGCCCCTCTTGCTGGATCAACAAGGTGAGGACGTCATCGGGATGAACATGTGCTGAACGCGGAGGTGCCGTACGTTCGGTACTTGATCAGGATGGATCGTGAAGGTGTACGACTACATCAATCACGTTAATAAATGCTTCCGCTTGGCGATCTACAAGAGTATGTAGATGCTCTCCCCTTCTCGTAGCTACGCATCTCCATGGATAGATCTTGCGTGTGCGTATAAATTTTTTGTTTTCCATGCAACGTTCCCCAACAATGGCATCATGAGCCAGGTCTATGCGTAGATGATATGCACGAGTAGAACACAAAGGAGTCGTGGGCGGTGATATTCATACTGCTTACCACCAACGTCTTATTTTGATTCGGTGGTATTGTCGGATGAAGCAGCCCGGACCAACCTTACATGTATACGTACATGAGACCGGTTCCACCGACTGATGCAACTTGTTTTGCATGAGCTGGATGGCTAGTGTCTGTTTCTCTCAATTTAGTTGAATCAAATTTGACTACGACCGGTCCTTGCAGAAGGCTAAAACAGCAAACTTGATAATCACCGTTGTGGTTTTGCGTAGGTAAGTACGGTCCTTGCTAGTTACCCTTGGCAGCCACGTAAAACTTGCAACAAAAAAGTAGGAGACGTTTAACTTGTTTTTGTAGGGTATGTTGTGATGTGATATGGTCAAGACATGATGTGATGTACGTTGTTGTATGAGATGATCATGTTTTGTAATATCAACAACCGACAGGAGCCTTAGGGTTGTCTTTTAATTATTCTATGACATGTGTGTCAATCATTAAGCGCCATGTAATTGCTTTACTTTATCGCTATGCGTTAGCAATAGGTTTAGAAGCAAAAGTTGGCGAGACGACCCCGACGCAACGATGGAGATCAAGGTGTCGCGCCGATGACGATGGAGATCATGACGTTGCTTTGGAGATGGAGATCAAAAGCACAAGATGCGTATGGCCATATCATGTGACATATTTTGATTGCATGTGATGTTTATCCTTTATGCATCTTATTTTTCTTAGAACGACGGTAGCATTATAAGATGATCACTTCACTTAATTTTAAGATAAAAGTGTTCTCCCCGAGTATGCACTGTTGCTAAAGTTCGTCGTTTTGAAGCACCTCGTGATGATTGGGTGTAATAGACTCTACGTTCACATACTATGGGTGTAAGCCAGTTTTGCACCAGCAGAATACTTGGGTTAAACTTGACGAGCCTAGCATGTACAGACATGGTCTCGGAACACTGAAGACCGAAAGGTAGAACATGAGTCATATAATATGATCAACATGGAGATGTTCACCATTGATGACTACCCCATCTCATGGGATGATCGGGCATGGGTTAGTTGATTTGGATCTTGTATCACTTAGATAATTTCAGGGATGTTAATTTAAGTGGGAGTTCATTAGTAATTTGATTAATTGAACTTAATTTATCATGAACTTAGTCCTGATAGTCTTTGCAAATCTATGTTGTAGATATATGGGACGTGCTAGTGCT
Source organism: Secale cereale (assembly GCA_902687465.1). Classification (NCBI taxonomy): domain Eukaryota; kingdom Viridiplantae; phylum Streptophyta; class Magnoliopsida; order Poales; family Poaceae; genus Secale; species Secale cereale. The sequence continues at coordinate 517,432,603 of LR738712.1, forward strand.
CCGTTGAATTTTAATGCGTTCCTAGAGAAAGCTAATGTGACGCCCGAAGACCGACGTCCCAGAAGATTCCAGATGTTCCGGGTTCTCTCGTGTGTTTCATTTGTGCTTGTGTTATTTATTTTGCTTTGCATCATGTCATCATGCCATCTTGTCATATTTCTTTTGCATCTCAACTTAAATAAATCGTGTGGATCTTCGATCCATTTAAATCGAGGGAAGTGTGGTTTCTCTTTAAAACATATCCTCCTAGTATTATGGAGCTATTATTAAATTATTCCATTTGTTGGAAGTAACCCAAACACACTTGCATAATTTTTCCCCATGCCTTCTCTTTCTCTTTTCTTGCCTCTCCTATTTTTCGTGGACCGTGGACATTTTTGCGAGTCCGGGAAAAATAACCTCATGCCCTAATTCTATCCCTAGCCACCTCCTTCCTTTTCTTTTCTTCTGTGTTGTTTTCTGTTTTTTTGGGAAAACAACTACTTAGAGAGAGAGAGGGTGAGCAGTCCAGCTTGGGCCTCCTAGCTTCCATCCCAGCCGCAGCTGGCCCATCAGCCACTGGCCCATTGGCCCACCTGCATTGAACCCTAGCCCGAACCCCCTCCATCTCCCGATCGATCCCTTCTCTCCCTCCAGTGCGCCGCACCCCCCTCCTCTCGTTCTCTTCCGCTCGACCCCGTCTCCCTTCGAGCCCGATCCCCTCCTCTCGTTCTCTTCCGCTCGACCCCGTCTCCCTTCGAGCCCGATCCCCATCTCCTTGTTCGATCCCCAGCGCCCCATCCCCCGATCCAGCGCCTCGCTCCCTCTCCCCGTCCCTCCAGTGCCGCCGCCGCGGCCCTGCCAGACATTGGCAACCCGGGCGCCGCCCCGCTGCTCTGCTCTACCCGGCCAGATCGACCACGCCACCCCGTTTTCCTCTGCTTCGTCGCGCCCCGTCCTCCCCGTCCTCGAGCGACGCAGCACGCCGCCGCCGGCCACCATGACACCGCAGCGGCCGCGCCCCTCCTCTCCTCCACCGGCCGAATCCCGCATCCCCGCCACGGCCAGCCACCTCCGTGCGCCTCGGGCCCTGCCTCCTCTACCCGCCGTCGTCCCTCTCCAGCGCCATCGGCCCTCAAGCCGTCGTCTTCACCGCACACCACGGGCCACCAGCAGCGCCTCTCCTTCGCGAAGTGCCTCGCCGGAGCACCCTGTTGCAGCGGCCACCTGGTCAGCCTCTGCAGCTCCTCCGACCAGTCCTGCACCTCGCCTCCCCGAGCGTCTTCCTCGCCGCGGCCATCCTCCCTCCAGCGCCGGCGTCGCCCCGAGCAGCCTCCGCGCCTCTCCTCCTCGCCGTGGCCGTGACCGAGACCACCTTGGTTTGTTGCTGCTGTGTTTTTTCGCCAAGTGCCAGGATGAACATGTACATCTACAAACGAGTAACAATGGCAGCCCGAAGCACCAAGTACCACTACAATGACCCGAACATCTACATAATACGAGTACATCTACCGACGCCAAGTACCCCTTCGAGTCGCCGACGGCCTTCAAGTTCGACTACACGGCGACAAAATGACATGTACAACTACTTGCGCCGAGGACCCATGTACAACTACGACTCGAGACCGAGACCGGCAAGACCGTTACGACCGAACGACTACCCGATGCGTCAAGTTCCTCTCCGGTGCCCCGAGGACCGAGTACGACTACAAATGGAGATACGTCAAGTTCCACTACCGTCGCAAGAACGAGAACCCCCAAGTACCACGACACCAACCCTGAACATCTACCGAGTTGTACCACTACTTCCACTACCGTCGTCGAGGACCCGTGTAATGCAAGCGTCAAGTTCGACTACCGTCGCCCCGAAAACGTCCGATGCCGCGACAAGTACCTCTTCGAAAACGGAACGACTACTTCCTTCTACGAACGTGTACCCCGACCCGCGAGAACGACTACTTCCTCTACGATCTCGAGCCGCCCCGAAACGAACGTTCCGAAGGTATAACCCCGAGACGATGACCCATGGATGAATGCTTGTGGTTGTATGAGATGTTTCCCTTGTGTGCACTGTGCCTGTTTCGTCTTTTGTCATGCTCCTCGGTTGCCTCGTCGCCGACTCGTGGGAACCCGGTGACGGGATCACACCACTTTTTCTTCTTGCATGACACGCTCTCCGTCATCTTTTGCACCGGTCTCTCAACGAGTTACTGGGACCGAGATGTTGCCGTTGCATCATTTTCGGATCGTTGCCGTGGCACCCTTTCTTTCCACCACGGTGACTAATACTTCTTATCTCTTCATGTTCACTTTTAATAAAAATTGCATAAACTTGATCATGTCATCTGCATCATGTTAACAACATTATATGTGTGAATTGTTGTTTGCTTAAAATTGCTAAACATGCATATGAGGAGTTTCCGGAATTGCTGTTGGTATTTCCGGCCTCATTTAAATTGCCTAGATAGGTAGTTTACTTATGCTTCACCTCTTGCTATGTTAAAAACATTAAATCTTGTCTTGTAAATAAACGAGAGTCAACTAAATAAATAACATGTGGTGTTTCGTCAATATGCAACTCGTTGCATATTGAGCTCCACTTAACTTGTAGTTTTGTTTGTGCACTTTGCCATGCCATGCATAATTAAACCGGACATGCATCATACTTGGATGTGCATCGTATGCCATGTTTATGCTTGTGTGTTTACCGTGTTGTTTGCTTCTTTCCGGTTGCTTCTCTTGTTAGCTTCGGTCCGTTCCGGAGTTGTGAGGATCCGTTCGACTACATGGACCCGTTCTTCTTCCCTCGCGGAATCCCAGGCAAGATGATCATACCCTTGGATACCTTACTACCATTGCCATGCTTAGTTGTCTCAATGCTATCGTTACATGTCGCGCTACCCATCTTTTATGTCAGCCTCTCCTTGTTTCCATGAAACCTCTAACCTTTGACACCTTCCTAGCAAAACCACTGTTTGGCTATGTTACCCGCTTGCTCAGCCCCTCTTATAGCGTTGTTAGTTGCAGGTGAAGATGAAGTTCGTTCCAGGAGGGAACTTGTTGTTGGTATATCACAATATGTTATATATATAATAACACACCTATATACTGGGCATGGGTGGAAGGCTTGGCCTTTTGCTCGGTGTTTTGTTCCACTCATGCCACCTTAGGCGCCGATAAACCGGCATTATGTTCCTTGATTTTGCGTTCCTTACACGATGGGTGGATGGGGACCCCTTGACAGTTCGACTTTGAATAAAACTCCTCCAGCAAGGCCCAACATTGGTTTTAATTTGCTCATAATAACAACTTAATTAATTAATTAAATTGCATAGGGAGTTAGCGCTACCCGAGGATTTTTTTCTACATAGCAGGGGGGCCAGTGCTGGTGGTGTTGGTCCCAAACGGGGAGACTGCGGGGCCGCCACGGGGAAACCCGAGGTATCTGGTATAACCCGTAGGATCACCTATCCGGACGTGGCCTGAGACGAGATACGCGCGGCTACTATCAGGGTGTCGGCACGCTGGGAGGTCTTGCTGGACTTGTTTTACCATTGTCGAAATGTCTTGTGCACCGGGATGCCGAGCCTGATCGGATTTCCCTAAGATAAGGAGTGATGATATTATATTTATCACTTCAGCTAATCGTGAGAGCTTGTGATGGGCTAAGTTGGGACACCCCTGCAGGGTTATAATCTTTCGAAAGCCGTGCCCGCGGTTATGTGGAAGATTGGAATTTGTTAATGTCCGGTTGTAGAAAACTTGACAGAGGATCCGAAGTAAAACACACAACTGTGTGAGTAACCGTGACTGTCTCTTTTCACTTTGAGAAGAGAACACGGTGGGGTTATGTTTGACTCGTATGTAGTTCAGGATCTTTAGCGATCACTACTAGTTGCGACCGTTTGCGTAGATGCTCATCTTATTCTTGTACTCGTAAGCTAGCCACCATATTATGCTTAGCCGCTGCTACAACCTCACCACTTTACCTCTTCCTACACATAAAGCTTTGCTAGTCTTGATACCCATGGTTATGGGATTGCTGAGTCCTCGTGGCTCACAGATACTACAACACCAGATGCAGGTTCAGCCGAGAATGAAGCAGGAGCTGGTTCAGAGCTTCACTGGGAGTTCGATGAAGAGAGTGGCCGTATGCTTGTGACGTTTTCGACGATCAGTAGTGGTTTCTAGTAGGGGCGATTCGGACCTGTGGCTTTATGTTTTTGGTATCTTTCTTTTGGATCTTCGCCCGTAGTCGGGTTGTGATGTTTTGAATGATGTTTTGCTTATGTAATGTATTGTGTGAAGTGGCGAGTGTAAGCCAACTATCCCTTTTGCAATTTCATCCCTATTTTTACTTGAGTCGTGCAAAGATACCAAACTTGAGATCATTCCAGAATGGGCTTATACCTTTAAGTCATGCCTCGACACGTAGGAGGTATATTCCCATCCTGGGCATTACAGCTAAGTTGAAAGATGATGGTAGAAACTACACAGACTGGGTCCGTAACTTGAGGATTATCCTCATTGCTACACATAAGAATTATGTCCTTGATGCATCGCTAGGTAACAAACCTATTGCAGGAGCTCATGCAGATGTTGTGAATGTCTGGGTACCACGACCACTGATGACTACTCAATAGTTCAGTGTGCCATGCTATACGGCTTGGAACCGGGACTTCAAAAGCATTTTGAACACCACAAAGCATATGAGATGTTTCAAGAGCTGAAATTGACATTTCAAGCTAATGCTCGGGTTGAGAGATATGAAGTCTCCAACAAGTTCTTCAGCTGTAAGATGGAGGAGAACAGTTATGTCAGTGAACACATGTTTAGAATGTCTGGGTACCACAACCACTTGACTCAGCGGGAATTGATCATCCAGATGAGTGTGTTATTAATAGAGTTCTTCAGTCACTGCCACCAAGCTATAAAGGCTTCGTGCTGAACAATTATATGCAAGGAATGACTAAAACGATTTCCGAGCTCTTCGTGATGCTGAAATCGGTGGCGGTAGAAATCAAGATAGAGCATCAAGTGTTGATGGTTAATAAGACCACTGGTTTCAAGAAAAAGGGCAATGGAAAGAAAGGGAACTTCAAGAAGAATGACAAGGAAGTTGCTGCTCCCGTGAAGAAGCCCAAAGTTGGACCCAAGCCTGAGACTGAGTGCTTCTACTGTAAGGGTAATGGTCACTGGAAGCGGAACTGCCCCAATTATTTGGCGGATAAGAAGGATGGCAAAGTGAACAAAGGTATATTTTATATACATGTTATTGATGTGTTCCTTGCAAATGCTCGTAGTGTCACCTGGATATTTGATATTGGTTTGTGATGGGCCTCGAACCCCTCGTTGGTTACCCCAAGTGGAAGGTGTAAGATGCAGTGTTGTGGAAGTGTTTTCCCTTAGCAAAGATGCCAAGGAAGGAATCCCCAGAGACTCCTAGGTTCAACAAGTAGGTGTCAACTGCTACGGCGCCAGATAGTAGCAATCAACGTGGAGCTGCACACAGATACAAATAACTTTGCTCCCAACGAGTACAGAGAGGTTGTCAATCCCTCCGGCCTTGTAGTTCACAAAGGATTAAAAGCAATGATAGTAGTGATAGATAGTTTTTGCAATAGTAAATAATAACGAAAAGTAAATAGCGGGTGTGATCAATGATGGTAATATGGACCGGAGTCTCATGATGTTCACTAGTGATGTCTCTCTCCCAAAAGACGATAAAACAGCTATGTGAGGTAAACAAATTACAGCTGGGCAATTGACAGGACCACGAACGCAAACCAATGCTGACTACATTGCAAGAAAGGTTGAGGTTCAAAGCATGGGCGGTACGCCAAAGTAAGTAGACCGAAATCCATCAATATCTACTACTAATCATCCACCTTGAGATATCTATCCAGAACATCTCGCTGGTATTAAGTTGCGAGTCCCACCCATAGTGTAAACTCAATGCAACAGACAACTGCATTAAAAGAACTTTGCGTAAAGTAAACAATCCTTCCACCCGCGGGCACAAGCACCGTTGTTTTCCCCCTTGTGGCAACAACACATCCCCTAGACTCATGTTTCTGTCACTCAAGCTAGTCATCGAGGGGCATGAACCCACAATCGAGCATAACGTTCCCTCTTGGAGTCGCTACCTACTACTTGGCCAAAGCAATAAATAACAACGGAGAACATGCAAGAATTACTTATGAACATAAATATAAAAGAGGTAAATCAAATATATTACTCAAGATCAATATGAACATAATCTCATAATCCATCGGATCCCAGCAAACTCAACATAGCAACAGCATAAGGATTACATAGGTGCCTCGATCATGTAGGGCGGCTCACGAGGACTAATTAGTGAAGCACAAGAACGGGAGGAGAACATCACATAGCTACTGGTCATGGACTCATGGTCCAAGGGAGACTACTCACGAGTCATCCGGGAGGCGTCCATGGTGGTGGAGAAGCTCCCGGTGGTGATCCTCCCCTCCGGCAGGGTGCCGGGAAGAGTTCTCCTGGTGCTCCCGATCTTGGAAGCGGCGGCGGCGGCGGAATAGAGATGGGATCGCGAAAAGAGTTTCTGTTCTGTGGGTTTCAGAGGACGCTTTAAATATATGCCAAAGGGGGGCATCGGGGAAGCTTCGGGGGGCCCAGGCGCCCCCCCGGCGCGGCCCAGGTGGGGGCGCCGCCAGGGCGCCTGGAGCCCTGGTGGCCCCCCCGGCTGTCCTTCGGACGCAAGGTTGTTTCCGAAACGCTGATTTTTTATATAATTTTTCTGGATTTTTCTGGGCAGTTCTCGTAACGTGAAAACCTGAAATACAAAAACAGCCGAAAACAGAAACTGGCACTGGGGTGCACTGGATTAGTAAGTTAGTCCAAATATGATCAAAAGTGTATGGAAGTGTATGAATATCATAGCAATATCACCAAAAAGTGGCATGGAGCAAGCAGAAATTATAGATACGTTTTGGACGTATCAACATCCCCAAGCTTAATTCCTGCTCGTCCTCGAGTAGGTAAATGATAACAAGAATAATTTCTGTGGTGACATGCTATTAACCATATAGGACTTTTTGATAGTCATATGACAAAAGCTTACTGAGACAATGATTCTATAGTAATTAAGTTGCCTCATGAGAAAATCACAAATGACTGAAAGTTTTACAATATGAAACTGAAACATCAAATAGATTTGCAATGAACATGATGTGCAAATATGATAAAGTGATATCTAGCTTGCCCCCTTTAGTGATGCAAAACATAAATGCAGGGGCACCTTCAAGGTTTAAGTGATGACTAGATACAATCATTTCAGAATAAACGATATCACAATCATGCAAAAGACAATGCTACTTTGGGACAATGCACATTACACTCAGAATGACAATCATGCTCTCAGTAGTTGGTGCTTCAACATAAAAGTAAAAGAAAGGTTAAGTGCTAGAGCTTTTTATTTTGAAAACATGGAAGCAATTGTGTCAACGGTAGTAGTACTTCATATGTGTCATGTATAAAACATCCTATAAGTTGCAAGCCTCATGCATCGTATACCAATAGTGCTCGCACCTTGTCCTAATTAGCTCGGATCTCCATGGGTTATCATTGCATTACATATGTTTCAACCAAGTGTCACAAAGGGGTACCTCTATGCCACCTGTACAAAGGTCCAAGGAGATAAATCGCATTTGATTTCTCGTTTTTGATAGATCTCAACTTGAGGACATCCATACCGGGACAACAGAGAAAATAGATGATGGACTCCTCTTTAATGCATAAGCATATTCTCATAAGAGACTGAGGATTAATGTCCAAGCTAAAACTTCCACCATGATACATGGCTTTGGTTGGCGGCCCAATGTTCTTCTCTAACAATATGCATATTCATACAACCCACGGCAAATCACCCTTACTTCAGACAAGACGAACATGCATAGCAACTCACATGATATTCAACAAAAGTGTGACAGTTGATGGCGTCCCCAGAAACATGGTTACCGCTCAGCAAGCAACTTATAAGAAATAAGATACATAAGCAACATATTCTTTACCACAATAGTTTTTAAGCTACTTTCCCATGAGCTATGTATTGCAAAGTTAGTTCGCTTAGTACAGGTGGAGGTTAGCAAAAAGACTGGGAGCGACCAACTGAGAGAGCAATGACGGTCATAATCATGCAAAGCGACAAAGCAATATTGAATCAGGCATGGTAGTTATATCGCTATTCAGAAATAATAGATCATCAAGGCTTGACAGACTTTCTTTACAGTCTTAAATATGCGTGAGCATACGCCAAGTCAATCAAAATAAATTCTCGAAGGAAGATATTACTAAACCATACCACATCATAGGCAAACAAATCATGTTGGTACTCCAATAACACATTGGGAACCCCCCAGCTATTTGAGATTAACCATAAGAAAACCTGAACTACTAAGCACCATTATGCAAGTAGCATCTTTATCATAAACACATTAACCAATGCAACGGAAGCAAACTCTCTTAATAAGGTGAGCATGATAATTAAAGAGAGTTCAAGCAACCAACTAAACAAAAGCTCTTTGAAAAGATAAGCATGAATACTAAGAGCAGAGCATGATAGTAGCTATTAAAAGACAAAGAACACACACAGCATAGATAGACATGAAAATTCTATGTTATGTTCTAGGTAGAAGTGGAGCGTGTTTCTCTCCCACATAAAGAATGCCGAGTTCCGACTCGTTATGAAAAACTAAAAAAAGAAAACTAAAAGCAAGACGCTCCAAGCATAGCACATAACACATGAAGTGATAAAAATATAGTGGAACGAAAGACGAACTGATAATGTTGATGGAGAAGGGGATGCACGGGGGCATCCCCAAGCTTAGACGCTTGAGTCTCCTTGAATATTTCTTGGGGGTGCACGGGGGCATCCCCAAGCTTGAGCGCTTGACACTCCTGAATCTTTTTTTATCATCTTCCCTCGCACACTTGAAAACTCCCTTCATACATAACTCATCATAATCTGATTAGCGAGGTTAGTACCCTTAATAAAATAATTATACCTTGCTGGAAATAAGGATATTCTTGAAGTTCTACTGTTTCTCAAGATTGCCAAAAGGTTTTTGCAAAGAAAAAGCAAGCTCTTGATTTGCAAAGTGAAGGAAAGGCAAAACAGGACAGAATCTGTGAAAAACAGAACAGCAGGTAGTAATTGATCTGTTCGGGATACTTCTGCAACTCAAATAAAAAAACTCAAAACAGACGCACGAAAGAAAATTATATAGAGAACGCTGTCGAAAAAATTCAGACCAAAAAGATGAACTGGTGATTTTATACGAATTTTCTATCCAAGGACAGAATCTGTTTCCTGGACAACACCTCACAACTTTTGAACTTTCTAGCAATCAGAGGCTATACTTGGCACAAATATGAAAAGCAAAGATACAATGATGATGCTACAGCAGTAAACAACATCAAGACACAACAAAAGCAAAAAATTTATTCATGTGGGCTGCCTCCCAAAAGCGCTTTCTTTTATGCCTTTAAGCTAGGCATAATGCATAGATCAAGTTTTATCAAGAGTAAAAGAATAACTAGCCCGTACAACGGACTCAAAAGGTAACTTGATCTTCTTTCGAGGGAAGTGTTCCATCCCTTTCTTGAGAGGAAACTGAAATTTTATATTACCCTCTTTCATGTCAATGATAGCACCAACGGTGCGCAAAAAGGGACGTCCCAAAATAATTGTACATGAAGGATCACATTCAATATCCATAATAGTGAAATCAACGGGAACATAATTATCATTGACAACAATAAGAACATCGTCGATCCTCCCCAAAGGTTTCTTTATGGAAGAATCAATGAGACGAACACCAAAAGAACAAGAATCAAAAGGTTTCAATTTAAGCATATCATATATTCTTTTGGGCATAACAGAAGTACTAGCACCAACATCACATAATGCATAACAAGAGAAGTCATTCAATTTAATTTTTATCATAGGATCCCAACCATCTTCTAGCTTTCTAGGTATGGAGGCTTCTACTCTAAGTTTCTCCTCCCTAGCTTTGATGAGAGCATTAGTGATATGCTCTGTGAAGGCAAGGTTAAGCGTGCTAGTGCGGGGATCTCTAGACATCTTGTGAAGGAAATCAATAACTTTGGTAGGAGTGCAGTTATCAAAATCAAGGTCACGAGCATCAAGTAAAGTAGTAGTGGTGTCCTTAAGGTTCACTTGTTTGGTAGTTTCTATAGTCATAGCATCACCATTAATAGGTCCAATGGGACCAGGAGTACATTGGGTGCTAAGAGTGTGAACATCCTCAACAACTTGGATAGTAGCAACAGTGTGGTGGGTAGGAAGGCTCTTAATTCTATCCTCTTCCTCCCTTTCTCTAGCCCATCTCTCTTTAAGTTTAGCCATCCTAATGTTTTCATTAATTTGCACTTGGATAGCATTTATAGGAGTGACTTCCCTCTCCTCAAGAGGAGAAGTTTTAATTTTTAGCAATTTTACCTCATTGGCTAAGTGGTCTACCTTAAAAGAAAGATCATCTAGTTTATGTAGTTTCTCTTCTACACTCTTATTAAAGGCTTTTTTGGTAGTGATGAAATCTCTAAGCATAGTCTCTAGTTCAGTAGTGGAGTTCTTGTTACTAGGATAAGCATTGTTGTTCCCATAAGAGTTAGAGGGGAACGGTCTAGGATTGCTACCAAAATTACTCCTATAAGCATTGTTGTTAAAATTGTTTCTAGAGATAAAGTTCACATCTACTTGTTCTTGAGCAATCAACGAATTTAAAGGAACATCACGAGGATCAACAGTAGATTGCTTCGAAAGTAGAGACATGATCAAGTCAACTTTTTCATTGAGGGAGGAAATCTCCTCGACAGAGTTTACCTTCCTACCTGTTGGAGCGCGTTTGGTGTGCCATTGGGAATAGCTGGTCATCATCTCATCAAGAAGCTTCGTGGCAGCACCAAGTGTAGTTGACATAAAAGTTCCTCCCGCGGCCCAATCTAGCAAGTTTCGCGAGGTAAAGTTCAAGCCTGCATAAAAAGTTTGGATAACCATCCAAGTAGTCAAACCGTGAGTAGGGCAGTTCTTGATAAGAGATTTCATACGTTCCCAAGCTTGGGCAACGTGTTCATTATACAATTGTTTAAAATTCATTATGTTACTTCTAAGTTGGATAATTTTAGCAGGTGGATAGTATTTTCCAATAAAAGCATCTTTGCACTTGTCCCAAGAATCTATGCTATTTCTAGGCAAAGACTGAAACCAAATTTTAGCTCCTCCTCTCAAGGAGAAAGGAAAAAGCTTAAGCTTAACAATATTACCATCTATTTCTTGGTACTTTTGCATATCACAAAGTTCAACAAAGTTGTTCAAGTGTAAAGCAGCATCATCTCCAGCACCGGAGAAGTGATCTTTCATAACTAAGTTCAGTAAAGCAGGTTTAATTTCATATGAAGGTGCTGAAGTGGCAGGTGTAGTGATAGGTGTGCTGATAAAGTCATCATTGTTGTGACTAGTGAAGTCACACAACTTGGTGTTCTCGATGGAACCCATAGTAGCAAGCAAGCAAGATAACTATTTTTGTGATTTTCGATAAAAGGGGTACTAAAGCAAAAACTGAAAGGTAAACTAACAAGACTAAAAAGCAAAGGTAAAAGATAGCATGCAACTCCCCTATCCTGAAGAGTGGAGTCCCCGGCAACGGCGCCAAAAAATACTCCTTGATGGGCCTCGAACCCCTCGTTGGTTACCCCAAGTGGAAGGTGTAAGATGCAGTGTTGTGGAAGTGTTTTCCCTTAGCAAAGATGCCAAGGATGGAATCCCCAGAGACTCCTAGGTTCAACAAGTAGGTGTCAACTGCTACGGCGCCAGATAGTAGCAATCAACGTGGAGCTGCACACAGATACAAATAACTTTGCTCCCAACGAGTACAGAGAGGTTGTCAATCCCTCCGGCCTTGTAGTTCACAAAGGATTAAAAGCAATGATAGTAGTGATAGATAGTTTTTGCAATAGTAAATAATAACGAAAAGTAAATAGCGGGTGTGATCAATGATGGTAATATGGACCGGAGTCTCATGATGTTCACTAGTGATGTCTCTCTCCCAAAAGACGATAAAACAGCTATGTGAGGTAAACAAATTACAGCTGGGCAATTGACAGGACCACGAACGCAAACCAATGCTGACTACATTGCAAGAAAGGTTGAGGTTCAAAGCATGGGCGGTACGCCAAAGTAAGTAGACCGAAATCCATCAATATCTACTACTAATCATCCACCTTGAGATATCTATCCCGAACATCTCGCTGGTATTAAGTTGCGAGTCCCACCCATAGTGTAAACTCAATGCAACAGACAACTGCATTAAAAGAACTTTGCGTAAAGTAAACAATCCTTGCACCCGCGGGCACAAGCACCGTTGTTTTCCCCCTTGTGGCAACAGCACATCCCCTAGACTCATGTTTCTATCACTCAAGCTAGTCATCGAGGGGCATGAACCCACAATCGAGCATAACGTTCCCTCTTGGAGTCACTACCTACTACTTGGCCAAAGCAATAAATAACAACGGAGAACATGCAAGAATTACTTATGAACATAAATATAAAAGAGGTAAATCAAATATATTACTCAAGATCAATCTGAACATAATCTCATAATCCATCGGATCCCAGCAAACTCAACATAGCAACAGCATAAGGATTACATAGGTGCCTCGATCATGTAGGGCAGCTCACGAGGACTAATTAGTGAAGCACAAGAACGGGAGGAGAACATCACATAGCTACTGGTCATGGACTCATGGTCCAAGGGAGACTACTCACGAGTCATCCGGGAGGCGTCCATGGTGGTGGAGAAGCTCCCGGTGGTGATCCTCCCCTCCGGTAGGGTGCCGGGAAGAGTTCTCCTGGTGCTCCCGATCTTGTAAGCGGCAGCGGCGGCGGAACAGAGATGGGTTCGCGAAAAGAGTTCCTGTTCTGAGGGTTTCGAAGGACGCTTTAAATATATGCCAAAGGGGGGCATCGGGGAAACTTCGGGGGGCCCAGGCGCCCCCCCGGCGCGGCCCAGGGGGGGGGGGGCGCCGCCAGGGCGCCTGGAGCCCTGGTGGCCCCCCCGGCTGTCCTTCGGACGCAAGGTTGTTTCCGAAACGCTGATTTTTTATATAATTTTTCTGGATTTTTCTGGGCAGTTCTCGTAACGTGAAAACCTGAAATACAAAAACAGCTGAAAACAGAAACTGGCACTGGGGTGCAGTGGATTAGTAAGTTAGTCCAAATATGATCAAAAGTCGATGGAAGTGTATGAATATCATAGCAATATCACCCAAAAGTGGCATGGAGCAAGCATAAATTATAGATACGTTTTGGACGTATCAGTTTGGATGCTCATATTTTTAACTCGAAACAATACTGCGGAATAAACGAAGACTGGCTAAGGACGAGGTGACGATGCACGTGAGGAAGGTTGACGTGATCGCTGTCGGCATGCTACCTCTACATCTACCTTCGGGATTAGGTTTAGACCTCAATAATTGTTATTTGGTGCCACCGTTGGCATGAACATTATATCTGGATCTTGGTTATTGCGAGATGGTTATTCATTTAAGTTAGAGAATAATGATTGTTCTATTTATACGAGTAACATATTTTATGGTCACGCACCATTAGTGAATGGTCTATTCTTGTTGAATCTCGATGGTAGTGATACACATATTTATAATATTGATGCCAAAAGATGCAAAGTTCGTAATGATTGCGCAACATACTGTTGGGGAACGTAGTATTTCAAAAAAAATTCCTACGATCACGCAGGATCTATCTAGGAGAAGCATAGCAACGAGCGGGAGAGTGTGTCCACGTACCCTCGTAGACCGAAAATGGAAGCGTTTAGTAACGCCGTTGATGTAGTCAAACGTCTTCGCGATCCAACCAATTAAGCACCGAACACACGGCACCTTGATACGTCTCCAACGTATCTATAATTTTTGATTGTTCCATGCTATTATATATATTCTGTTTTGGATGTTTAATGGGCTTTATTTTACACTTTTATATTATTTTTGAGACTAACCTACTAACCCAAGGCCCAGTGCAAATTGTTGTTTTTTTTGCCTATTTCAGTGTTTCGTAGAAAAGGGATATCAAACGGAGTCCAAACGGAATGAAACCTTCGGGAGAGTTATTTTTGGAACTGTATCTACCCAGAAGACTTGGATTACACGCGAGGGAACAAGAGAGGTGGCCACGAGGGTCCAGGGCACGCCCCCTCCCCCTGGGCACGCCCCCACCCTCGTGGGCCGCCTCTGGCTCCCCCGATGCCCTCCTTCCTCATATATATATATATATCCATGTATCCCAACAGCTTTGTGTGATTTGCTAGGGTTCCATGAGCTTGATGATTGTTCTTTAAATTTGCATCTTGCGGATTCTACCATTAAGAAACCTATGGGAAAAATTAATGATGTTCTTATTGTTGCGAATAGGAATTATGTGCCTGTAGATTTCATTGTTCTTGACATAGATTGCAATCCACCATGTCCTATTATTCTTGGTAGGCCTTTCCTTAGAACGATTGGTGCAATTATTGATATGAAGGAAGAAAATATTAGATTCCAATTTCCGTTAAGGAAAGGTATGGAACACTTTCCTAGAAAGAAAATCAAATTACCATATGAATCTATTATGAGAGCCACTTATGGATTGCCTACCAAAGATGGCAATACCTAGATCTATCCTTGTATTGTGCCTAGCTAGGGGCGTTAAATGGTAGCGCTTGTTGGGAGGCAACCCAATTTTATTTTCTTTGTTTTTGCTTCTGTTTAGAAATAAATATTGCATCTAGCTTCTGTTTAGATGTGGTTTTGTGTTTTAATTAGTGTTTGTGCCAAGTAGAACCTTTGGGAAGACTTGTGTGAAGTTTATATGATCATGCTGCAAAAAATAGAAACTTTAGCGCTCACGAGATTGGCTGTAACTTTTTACTGGAGAGTGCTATTTAGTTGATTCTTTTTGCAGATGATTAATATACAAATTCCTCACGTTTACCAATTTATTTAATTTTTTTGGAGTTACAGAAGTGTTTGAAAGTTACAGATTACTACAAACTGTTCTGTTTTTGGCAGATTTTGTTTTTCGTGTGTTGTTTGCTTATTTTGATGAATCTATTAGTATTACCAGGGGGTATGAATTGTGGAGAAGTTGGAATACAGTAGGTTTAACACCAATATAAACATAGAATGATTTCATTATAGTACCTTTGAGTGGTGGTTTGTTTTCTTATACTAACGGAGCTCACGAGATTTTTGGCTAAGTTTTGTGTTGTGAAGTTTTCAAGTTTTGAGTATGGCTTTGATGGACTATGGAACAAAGAGTGGCAAGAGCCTAAGATTGGGGATGCCCAAGGCACCACAAGGTAAAATTCAAGGACAACCAAAAGCCTAAGCTTGGGGATGCCCTGGGAAGGCATCCCATCTTTTGTCTTCGACTATCGGTAACTATACTTGAGACTATATTTTTATTCACCACATGATATGTGTTTTGCTTGGAGTGTCATGTATGATTTGAGTCTTTGCTTTTTAGTTTGCTACAATCATCCTTGCTGGACACACCTTTTGAGAGAGATAAATATGATTTAGAATTTATTAGAACACTCTATGTGCTTCACTTATATCTTTTGAGCTAGATAGTTTTGCTCTAGTGCTTCACTTATATCTTTTAGAGCACGGTGGTGGTTTTATCTTGTAGAAATTTTTGATCTCTCATGCTTCACTTATATCTATTTGAGAGTCTTTTAGAATAACATGGTAATGTGCTTTGGTTATAAAACTTGTCCTAATATGATAGGCATCCAAGATGGGTATAGTAAAAGCTTTCACATAAAAGTGCATTGCATACTATGAGAAGTTTGATACTTGATAATTGTTTTGAGATATGAGGATGGTGATATTCTTGATAATTGTTTTGAGATATGAGGATGGTGATATTAGAGTCATGCTAGTAGAGTAGTTGTGAATTTGAGAAATACTTGTGTTAAGGTTTGCATGTCCCGTAGCATGCACGTATGGTAACCGTTGTGTGACAAATTTGAAGCATGAAGTATTTCATTGAGTGTCATCCTTTGTGTGGAGGTCGGGATCGCGCGATGGTTAACTCCTACCAACCCTTCCCCTAGGATCATGCATGTAGTACTTTGTTTTGATGACTTGTAGATTTTTGCAATAAGTATGTGAGTTCTTTATGACTAACGTTGAGTCCATGGATTATGCGCACTCTCACCCTTCCACCATTGCTAGCCTCTCTTGTACCACACAACTTTCACTGGTACCGTACACCCACCATATACCTTCCTAAAAACAACCACCATACCTACCTATCATGGCATTTCCATAGCCATTCCGAGATATATTGCCATGCAACTTTCCACCGTTCCGTTTGCTATGACACGCTTCATCATTGTCATATTGCCATGCATGATCATGTAGTTGACATCGTACTTGTGGCTAGGCCACCATGCCTAATTTTTCATACATGTCACTCTTGATTCATTGCACATCTCGGTACACCGCCGGAGGCATTCATATAGAGTCATACTTTGTTCTAGTATCGAGTTGTAATATCGAGTTGTAAATCAATAGAAGTGTGATGATCATCATTATTAGAGCATTGTCCCAAAGAAAAAAAAGAAAAAAATGAAAAAAAGACGGACGGAAGGAAAGGCCAAAGAAAAAAGAAAGGCCAAAAAAAAGAAAAAAAGAAAAATAAAAAAGGGACAATGCTACTATCTTTTTCCACACTTGTGCTTCAAAGTAGCACCATGATCTTCATGATAGAGAGTCTCTTGTTTAGTCACTTTCATATACTAGTGGGAATTTTCATTATAGAACTTGGCTTGTATATTCCAACGATGGGCTTCCTCAAATGCCCTAGTTCTTCGTGAGCAAGCAAGTTGGATGCACACCTCTTAGTTTCTTTTGTTGAGCTTTCATACATTTATAGCTCTAGTGCATCCGTTGCATGGCAATCCCTACTCACTCACATTGATATCTATTGATGGGCATCTCCATAGCCCATTGATACGCCTAGTTGATGTGAGACCATCTTCCGCTTTTTGTCTTCTCCACAACCACCACTCTATTCCACATAGTGCTATGTCCATGGCTCACGCTCATATATTGCATGAAAGTTGAAAGAGTTTGAAAAAATTTAAGTATGAAACAAGTGCTTGGCTGAAACCGGGGTTGTGCATGATTGGAGTATTTTATGTGACGAAGATGGAGCATAACATAACTATATGATTTTGTAGGGATGAACTTTCTTTGACCATGTTATTTTGAGAAGACATGATTGCTTTGTTAGTATGCTTGAAGTATTATTATTCTTATGTCAATATAGACTTTTATCTTAAATCTTTCGGATCTGAACATTCATGCCACAACAAAGAGAATTACATCAATAATTATGTTAGTTAGCATTCCACATCAAAAATTCTGTTTTTATCATTTACCTACTCGAGGACGAGCAGGAATTAAGCTTGGGGATGCTTGATATGTCTCCAACGTATCTATAATTTTTTATTGTTCCATGCTATTATATATTCTGTTTTGGATGTTTAATGCGCTTTATTTTACACTTTTATATTATTTTTGGGACTAACCTACTAACCCAAGGCCCAGTGCAAATTGCTATTTTTTTGCCTATTTCAGTGTTTCGCAGAAAAGGGATATCAAACGGAGTCCAAACGGAATGAAACCTTTGGGAGAGTTATTCTTGGAACTGTATCTACCCAGAAGACTTGGAGTACATGCGAGGGAACAAGAGAGGTGGCCACGAGGGTCCAGGGCGCGCCCCCCACCCTCGTGGGCCCCCTCTGGCTCCCCCGATGCCCTCCTTCCTCCTATATATATCCATGTACCCTAAAAACATCGAGGCAACATAAAAAACCCTAATTCCACCGCCGCAACCTTCTGTTCCCGTGAGGTCCCATCTTGGGGCCTGTTCTGGAGCCCCGCCGGAGGGGGGATCTACCATGGAGTATTTCTACATCAACACCATAGCCTCACCAATGAGTTGTGAGTAGTTTACCACAGACCTTCGGGTCCATAGTTATTAGCTAGATGGCTTCTTCTCTCTTTTTGGATCTCAATACAAAGTTTCCTCGATCTTCGAGGAGATCTATTCGATGTAATCTTTTTGCGGTGTGTTTGTCAAGATCTGATGAATTGTTGGTTTATGATCAAGATTATCTATGAACAATATTTGATTCTTTTCTGAAATCTTTTATGTATGATTATAATATCCTTGCAAGTCTCTTCGAATTATTGGTTTGGTTTGGCCTACTAGATCTATAGTTCTTGCAATGGGAGAAGTGCTTGGTTTTGGGTTCAATCTTGCGGTGTCCTTTCCCAGTGACAGCAGGGGAAGCAAGGCACATATTGTATTGTTGCCATCGAGGATAAAAAGATGGGGTTTATATCATATTGCTTGAGTTTATCCCTCTACATCATGTCATCTTGCTTAAAGCATTACTCTGTTCTTATGAACTTAATACTCTAGATGCATGCTGGATAGCGGTCGATGTGTGGAATAATATTAGTAGATGCAGAATCGTTTCGGTCTACTTGTCACGGACGTGATGCCTATATATAATGATCATGCTTAGATATTCTCATAACTATGCGCTTTTCTATCAATTGCTCAACAGTAATTTGTTCACCCATCGTAAAATTCTGCTATCATGAGAGAAGCCACTAGTGAAACCTATGCCCCCCGGGTCTATTCTCAACATATTAATCTTCCATCTACTTTACTTTGCTTTATTTCCTTTTTGTTCTTATACCAAAAATTCCAAAAATATTATACTATCCTATCTATGAAATCTCACTTTTGTATGTGACCGTAAAGGGATTGACAACCCCTTATCGTGTTGGCTGCGAAGATCTTATTTGTTTGTGCAGGTGCGAGGGACTCGCGCGTAGTCTCCTACTGGATTGATACCTTGGTTCTCAAAAACTGAGGGAAATACTTACGCTACTATGCTGCATCACCCTTTATTCTTCGAGGGAATACAACGCAAGCTCGAGAAGTAGCACACCTCCACGATCTGCACACGTTCAGCTCGGTGACGTCCCTCGAACACTAGATCCAGTTGAGGCCGAGGGAGTGTTTCTTTAGCACGACGGCGTGGTGACAATGTTGATGTAGTTACCGACGCAGGCATTTGCCTAAGCACTGCGACAATATGGCCGAGGTGTGTAACAGTGGAGGGGGCACCGCACACGGCTAAAACAATTGTCAACTTGTGTGTTCTAGGGTGCCCCTGCCCCCGTATATAAAGGAGCAAGGGGAGGCCGGCCGGCCCTCCTAGGGTGCGCCCCATGAGGGGGAGTCATACTAGGAATAGGAATCCTATTCCTAGTAGGAGTCCACCAAGAGGGAGAGAGGGGGAAGGAAGGAGAGGGAGAGGGAGAAGGAAAGGGGGTCACCGCCCCCCTTCCTAGTCCAATTCGGACCCAAGGGGGAGGGGGCGCGCGGCCTGCCCTAGCCGCCGCTCTCTCTCTCTCCACTAAGGCCCATGTGGCCCATTAGTTCCCCCGGGGGGTTCCCGTAACCCTCCGGCACTTCGGTTTTATCCGAAACTTCTCCGGAACACTTCTGGTGTCTGGATATAGTCGTCCTATATATCAATCTTTATGTCTCGGACATTTTGAGACTCCGAGCCATGTCCATGATCTCATCTGAGACTCCGAACAAACTTCTGTCATCAAAAACACATAACTCGTGATACAAATCGTCATCGAACGTTAAGCGTGCGGACCCTACGGGTTCGAAAACTATGTAGACATGACCTAGACACATCTCCGATCAATAACCAATAGCGGAACCTGGATGCTCGTATTGGATCCTACATATTCTACAAAGATCTTTATCGGTCAAACCGCATAACAACATACGTTGTTCCCTTTATCATCGGTATGTTACTTGCCCGAGATTCGATCGTCGGTATCATCATACCTAGTTCAATATCATTATTGGCAAGTCTCTTTACTCGTTCCGTAATATATCATCTCGTGACTAACTCATTAGTCATTTTCTTGCAAGGCTTATTATGATGTGTATTACCGAGAGGGCCCAGAGATACCTCTCCGACACTCGGAGTGACAAATCCTAATCTTGATCTATGCCGACACCACAAACACTTTCGGAAACACCTGTAGAGCATATTTATAATCACCCAGTTACGTTGTGACATTTGATAGCACACAAGGTGTTCCTCCGGTATTCGGGAGTTGCATAATCTCATAGTCAGAGGAACATGTATAAGTCATGAAGAAAGCAATAACAGTAAGACTAAACGATCATAGTGCTAAGCTATCGGATGGGTCTTGTCCATCACATCATTCTCCTAATGATGTGATCTCGTTGATCAAATGACAACACATGTCTATGATTAGGAAACATAACCATCTTTGATTGACGAGCTAGTCTAGTAGAGGCATACTAGGGACACTCTGTTTTCTCTATGTATTCACACGTGTATCAAGTTTCCGGTCAATACAATTCTAGCATGAATAAAAGACATTTATAATGATATATAAGGAAATATAAATAACAACTTTATTATTGCCTCTAGGGCATATTTCCTTCACATACTCGTGGCACTACCATTTAGTTCATATTGGTGTAAAGCGCATGAAGAAACTCCACGCGGATGGACTTTTGGAATCACTTGATTATGAATCATTTGATACTTGTGAACCATGCCTCATGGGAAAGATGACTAAAACTCTGTTATCCAGAACAATGGAGCAAACCAATGACTTATTGGAAATAATACATACGATGTATTCGGTCCGATGAGTGTTAAAGCACGCAGCGGGTATCGTTATTTTCTAACCTTCACATATGATTTGAGTAGGTATGGGTATATCTACTTGATGAAACATAAGTCTGAAACATTTGAAAAGTTCAAAGAATTTCAGAATGAAGTGGAGAATCATTGTAACAAGAAAATATAGTTTCTAAGATCTGATTGCGAAGGCGAATATTTGAGTTACGAGTTTGTCCTTCATTTAAAACAATGTGGAATAGTTTCACAACTCATGCCACCTGGAACACCACAGCATAATGGTATGTCTGAATGTCCTAACCGTACTTTATTAGATAAGGTGCATTCTATGATGTCTCTTACCGATTTGCCACTATCGTTTTGGGGTTATGGACTAGAGACAACCGCATTCACGTAAAATAGGGCACCATCAAAATCCGTTGAGACGACACAGTATGAACTATGGTTTGGCAAGAAACCTAAGCTGTCTTTTCTTAAAGTTTGGGGATGCGATGCTTATGTTAAAAGGCCTCAGCCTGATAAGCTCAAACCCAAAGCGGAGAAGTGCGCTTCATAGGATACCCAAAAGAAACTATTGGGTATACCTTCTACCACGGATCTGAAGGCAAAATCTTTGTTGCTAAGAATGGGTCCTTTCTATAGAAGAAGATTCTCTCGAATGAAGTGAGTGGGAGGAAAGTAGAACTTGATGAGGTAGTTGTACCTGCTCTCGAATTGGAAAGTAGTACATCAGAGAAAATCATTCCCGTGATGACTACACCAACCAGAGAGGAAGAAAATGATGATGCTCATGAAACTTCATATCAAGTTACTACTGAACCTCGTAGGTCGACCAGAACACGTTCTGCATCAGAGAGGTGCGGTAATCATGTCCTGGAAGTCATGTTGTTAGACAACGGCAAACATACGAACTATGAAGAAGCTACGATGAGCCCAAATTATGAAAAATGGCATGAAGCCATGAAACCCGGGATAGGATCCATGTATGAGAACAAAGTGTGGACTTTGGTGGATTTTCCCGATGATCGGCAAGACATTAAGAATAAATGGATCTTCAAGAGGAAGACATACGCTGATGGTAATGTCACGGTCTACAAAACTCGACTTGTTGCAAAAGGTTTTCGACAAGTTCAAGGGGTTGACTACGATGAGACTTTCTCACTTGTAGTGATGCTTAAGTCTATCCGAATCATGTTAGCAATTGCCGCATTTTATGATTATGAAATCGTGCAAATGGACGTCAAAACTGCATTTTTAATGGGTTTCTGAAGGAAGAGTTGTATATGATGCAACCAGAAGGTTTTGTCGATCCTAAAGGTGCTAACAAAGTGTGCAAGCTCCATTAATCCATCTATGGACTGGTGCAAGCATCTCGGAGTTGGAATAAATGCTTTGATGAGGTGATCGAAGCATTTGGTTTTATACAGACTTATGGTGAAGCCTATATTTACAAGAAAGTGAGTGGGAGCTTTGTAGCATTTATAATATTATATGTGGATGACATTGATTGGAAATAATATAGAATTCAATGAAAGACCTTGGTGAAGCTGCTTATATATTGGGCATAAAGATCTATATGGATAGATCGAGACGCTTAATAGGACTTTCACAAAGCACATACCTTGACAAAGTTCTAAAGAAGTTCAAGATGAACCAGTCAAAGAAAGGGTTCTTGCCTGTGTTGCAAGGTGTGAAATTGAGTAAGACTCGAAGCCCGACCATCACAGAAGATAGAGAGAGAATGAAAGTCATTCCCTATGCCTCAACCATAGGTTCTATAATGTATGCCATGCTGTGTATCAGACCTAATGTGTGCCTTGCCATAAGTTTGGCTGGGAGGTACAACACTGATCCAGGAGTGGATCACTTGACATCAGTCAACATTATCCTTAGGTACCTAAAGAGGACTAAGGAAATGTTTCTCGGTTATGGAGGTGATAAAGAGTTTGTCGTAAAGGGTTAAGTCAATGCAAGCTTTGACACTGATCCGAATGACTCTGAGTCTCAATCTGGATACATATTGAATGTGGGAACAATTAGCTAAAGTAGCTCTATGCAGAGCATTGTAGACATAGATATTTGTAAAGTACACATGGATCTGAATGATGCAAACCCGTTGACAAAAAACCTCTCTCACAAGCAAAACATGATCACACCTTAGAACTCTTTGGGTGTTAATCACATGGCGATGTGAACTAGATTATTGACTTTAGTGAACACTTTGGGTGTTAATCACATGGCAATGTGAACTAGATTATTGACTCTAGTGAACTCTTTGGGTGTTAATCACATGGCAATGTGAACTAGATTACTGACTCTAGTGAACTCTTTGGGTGTTAATCACATGGCGATGTGAACTAGATTATTGACTCTAGTGCAAGTGGGAGACTGGTGGAAATATGCCCTAGAGGCAATAATAAAATGGTTAATTATATTTATTTAATCATGATAAAGGTTTATTATTCATGTTGTAATTGTATCGACCGAAAACTTAAATACATGTGTGGATACATAAACAAATACAGTGTCCCTAGTGAGCCTCTACTAGACTAGCTCGTTGATCATGATGGTTAATGTTTCCTAACCATAGACATGAGTTGTCATTTGATAACGGGATAACATTATTAGTAGAATGATGTGATGGACAAGACCCAACCATTAGCATAGCATATGATCATTCAATTTATTGCTACTGCTTTCTTGATGCCAAATACATGTTTCTTCGATCATGAGATCGTGTAACTCCCGGACTTCGAAGGAATGCCTTATGTGCAATCAAACGTCATAATGTAACTGGGTGATCATAAAGGTGCTCTACAGGTATCTCCGAAGGTATCTGTTGAGTTGGCATGGATCGAGACTGGGATTTCTCACTCCGTATGATGGAGAGGTATCTTTGGGCCCTCTCGGTAATACGGCATCACAAGAATCTTGCAAGCAAAGTGACTAAGGAGTTAGTTATGGGATGATTTATTACGGAACAAGTAAATAGACTTGCTAGTAACGAGATTGATCTAGGTATGGAGATACCGGTGGTCGAATCTCGGGCAAGTAACATACCAACGGACAAAGGGAACTACGTATGTTGTCATAAAGGTTCGACCGATAAAGATCTTCCTGGAATATGTAGGAACCAATATGGGCATCTAGGTCCCACTATTGGTTATTGACCAGAGAAGCATCTCGGTCATGTCTACATCATTCTCGAACCCGTAGGGTCCGCGCGCTTAATGTTCATTGACGATATAGTATTATATGAGTTATGTATGTTGGCGACCGAATGTTATTCGGAGTCCCAGATAAGATCATAGACATGACGAGGAGCTCCGGAATAGTCCAGAGGTAAAGATTAATGTATCAGTTTCTAGTGTTTGGTCTTCCGAAGGGTTCCGAAATTCACCGAAAAGTGTTTCAGATGTTTCCCGAAATGTTTTGGTGCAAGAACACTTTATTTGCGCCAAGGGGTAAAGCCCACGGGGCTTTATGAAGGTGCAAAAGGAAGTTCTGCGGAGGCCAAGGTCCAGACGCCAGGGACCCTAGCATCTTGGCCAGATGACGAGGACCCTGGCGTCTGCTCGTGGAGTCCGAGAAGGACTCTTGCCTTGCGTGCCAAACTGACTTTGAGGAGGCGTTTTCTCCAAGAAATGACCCCAGGGCTCAACATGTAAATAAAGGGGCAGGGCTAGCACCCGCAACACATCAAGATTCACCAACCGTGTGCCGGCAACCCCGTCCCCTCTAGTTTACCCCTGTCTAGTTTTCGTTGTGCTTGGCGAAGCCTTACGGAAATTGTTCTTCACCACAACCGTCACCACGCCATAGTGCTGCGAGAACTCATCTACTACTTCGCCCCTCTTGTTAGATCAACAAGGCGAGGAAGTCATCGAGTTGAACATGTGCTGAACGTGGAGGTGTCGTACGTTCGGTACATGATCGGGACGGATCATGAAGGTGTACGACTACATCAACCGCGTTGATAAACGCATCCACTTAGTGATCTACAAGGGTATGTAGATGCTCCCCCTCTCGTAGCTATGCATCTCCATGAATAGATCTTGCGTGTGCATAGATTTTTTTATTTTCCATGCAATATTCCCCAACAGTATATAGGTATCACGTCCAAGATTAGTAGACCGAAACAATTATGCATCTACTTCTATTACTCCAAATGGACCGCTATCCAGCATGCATCTAGTGTATTTAGTTCTTGGAAAAATGGAGTAATGCAATAAGAACGATGGCATGATGTAGACAAGATCTATTCATGTTGGAATAGACCCCATCTTTTTATCCTTAATAGCAACAATACATGCGTGCCATGTCTCCTTCTGTCACTGAGATTGAGCACTGCAATATCGAACCCATTACAAAGCACCTCCTACGGTCCTACCATGGCAAGATAAATCAATCTAGTTGGACAAACCAAACAAAAATATCGAAGAAAAAATACGAGGCTATAATAATCATGTATGGATAGATCTGATCATAAACTCACAATTCATCGGATCCCAACAAACACACCGCAAAAAAGAGTTACATCAAATAGATCTCCAAGAATATCGAGGAGAACATTGTATTGAAGATCAAAAAAGAGAGAGGAAGCCATCTAGCTACTAAGTACGGTCCCGTATGTCTATGGTAAACTACTCACGCATAATCTAAGGAGCACCAATGAGGATGATGAACCCCTCCATGATTGTTTTCCCCTCTGGCAAAGTGCCGGAAAAGGCCTCTAGATTGGATCTCGTGGTTCTGGAACTTGCGGCGGCTAGAAAAGTATTTCGTCAACTCCACTAGGGATTTTGGAATATTAGAGTATTTATAAAGCCTGGGTTTGTGGAAAAGGTCCCCGTGGGCTCCACTACACACCAGGGCACGCTTGGGACCCCTGGCGCGCCTTGGTTCCTAGTGGGCCCCACAGGCCTCCCCTCGTGTGGTCTCTTGGCTCCCTGGGTGTCTTCTGTCTAGAAAAAAATCTCCAAAAAGTTTCATTGCATTTGGACTTCGTTTCATATTGATATTCTGCAAAGTAAAAAAAAACAAGTAGAAAACATCAACCAGCACTGGGCACTATGTTAATAGGTTAGTCCCAAAATGATATTAAGTTGCTAGAAAATCTATATAAAACATCCAAGATTGATAATATAACAACATGAAACAATAAAAATTATAGATACGTTGGAGACGTATCAAGTTGCCGTGGCAAAAACATATCATAGTTTCGGAAACCTATATCTACATTTTCCATAGTTTGGTGGTAACTTGTCCATGTTTCCATGGTAAAACACATGTTTAGATCTGAGAATAATAACCCCTTTACTTTCCATGACAAAATCACCGTAAAAAGATGATGTATGAACACATGTTAAGTTTGTCATGGGAAAAACAACTAAAGTTGTCATTTGTGAACCACCATGTTGATGAAATGATGACAAATGGTTAGTAAAATACAATGATCACCTCATTGCCATATTACCGCATGACACATAGTTACTAAAAAGGGATAATTGGTTTTATGCCCCTAGTTGGGTCACACTCAGCTGGTTTACCCCTAATTTTAGAAAATACGCATTGCTGCCCAAACCACTTTGCTCGTATTATGCTTTTGTCCTTTGATCGTTTGACCTTCATTTTGAAAACTTCATAAAAATCATGCTAACTAAGAAAAATCAAATAAGATATCAAAATGTTCGTAAAAACATCACCTATATGTGCATGCCATTTGCATTCATGACAAAAGTGTTGGAAAGTCCCCATCACCTATATGAGCTGAAATTGAGATGGGGACTTTCCAACACTTTTTCCATGAATGCAAATGTCATGCACATATAGGTGATGCTTTTCTGAACATTTTGATATATTATTTGCATTTTTCTGAGTTAGTATGAATTTGTTATGAAGTTTTCAAAATGACCATCAAACGGTCAAAGGGCAAAGCATAAGACGAGCAAAGTGGTTTGTGCAGGAACGTGTGTTTTTGAAAACTGGTGGTAAACCAGGTGAGTCTCGCCCAACTAGGGGCATGAAGCTAATTATCCCCTAAAAAGCCTACATTTGGCATATGATCATTAGAAACAATAATTTGGGAGACCGAAATTTTCATGAAATTATGTCTAAGTGCAATTTATTTGACTTGGGCTTTCATGGAGTTCCTTGGACTTATAAAGCATGATCGCAATAAAAATGTGAAGGTGCGACTTGACCAAGCGGTGGCGTGCCCACAACGGTCTTCTATGTTTTATGATTGTAAGATCTCACATATTATTAGTTCCAGGTCAAATCATTGTTCTATTCTTATTGAAATGGTGGGGGCTCCTCGCTCCAAAAAATTTGTTAAACAGTTGAAATACGAAGCATACTGGAAAGAGAGGTGCAGTACTGAAAGATCAGATCAAATCATGTTGGAATAATTGTTTGCGTGTTAATGATTTGGGAGATGTGGCAAATAATTTAGACAATATGATGAAGTCTCTTCATGGGTGGAGTAAGGTTCATATCGGATATCTGCCTATGAAAGCTTGAATCTAATCATAGAAGATTAAATGTTTATTCGAAAGAAATGATCTTAATGCAAGTGTGGAGGGGAAGAAAATCCTTGCATAGACGGATGAGCTTCTGATTAAGGAAGAAATCATGTGGAAGCAGAGATCTTGTTTGGACAAAATGAAATGGGGGGATAGAAACACACACAAAATTCATAGAAAGGCCACATGGAGATCTAAGAAGAACAATATTTCTGCTATCAGAAAATCCGAAGGGTCTCTCTCAAAGGATTTGGAGGAAATTAAAGGTATCAAAAATTCAGTTTTTAAGGATCTTTATTCCTGCGACACTATGATCGACCTGTCTCGTATTATTTCGCTTGTGAAACCAGTGGTGAATGAGTATATGAATAAAGATCTCTGCAAACCATTTTCTGAACAAGAAATTAGCGATGCTCTCTTTCAAATTGGGCCATTGAAGGCCCCGGGGCCAGATGGGTTTCCAGCGGTTTTTTTCAAAGAAATTGGGGTTTACTCAAGGTGGATATTGTTCGTGGTATCCAACAATTCTTTAATTCTGGAAGTATGCTAGAGGTGATAAATGATACGACTATAGTTCTTATTCCTACAATTAAGAATCCTTACTCGATAAAATATTTCCGACCTATTAGCATTTGCAATGTCATATACAAAATTATCTCCAAGTGCCTTGTCAAAAAACTGAAACCTCTGCTGGATGGTATGATCTCTCCTACCCAAAGTGATTTTATTCCTGGAAGATTAATTTCAGATAATGCTCTTATCGCCTTTGAAAGTGTGCACCCGTTGAATACATTGAAAGATTCTCGTGGCGAATACCGTGCATATAAAATGGACCTAGATAAAGCATATGTCCGTGTTGACTGGAAGTTCCCGGAATGTATGCTTCGAGCATATGGTTTCAATCCAATCTGGATTAAATGGATTATGACTTGTGTTACCTTAGTAAAATTCTCAGTGCGCTTTAATGGCCAGTTGTTAGAGTATTTTCATCCTTGACATGGTCTGGGGCAAGGGGATCCATTATCGATGTACTAATTCCTCTTTGTGGCTGAGGCACTATCGCTATTACTCAATGATACATCGGCAAGAGGGGTTATTAAAGATTCCCGACTGAATAGATATGCTCTAGGTATATCTCATTTATTATTTGCTGATGATAGTCTTATGTTTTAAGGGTTCTCTGAAGCAAGCTTTGGACATTAAACATATTTTGATGGCTTATGAGGAGGGTATGGGCCAATTATTAAGTCCAGACAAGTGTTCCATTTTATTTGGCAGAAAGTGTACTATTGAGATCCGGGTGTCTCTTTTGATTATCCTTAAAATTACGTGTGATGGGGTCGAGGATAAATATCTTGGCTTGCTGGCAGAAGGTCGTATGAAGGCTGTCAAATTTCAATATACAAAAGAGGAAGCTCTTAAGAGGGGTTCAGACTGGATCAAAAAATACGCTTCTAGCGGGGCAAAGGAAATCCAAATTAAGTATGTTATCCATGTCATCACGGTCTATGCCATGAGTATTTTAAATTTCATGTGTCTCTTTGTGATGAGCCATCTCAAATTATAAGAATATTTTGGTGGGGTGGTGAGGAGAATAGGAGAAGAACTCATTTGTTGGCTTGGGACAAAATGACGAAGCCAAAAGGTGAATGGGGTATGGGCTTTCGTGACCTTAGGCTTCTTAATCAAGCACTTTTGGCCAAACAAGCTTGGCATTTATTGGTTTTTCTGGACTCTTTTGTGTGCAAAGATGATGAAAGCTAAATATTACCCTCATTGGCATCTTATTGATATTGTCTTCCCTCAAGCGACTTCACTTACGTTAAATAGACGAGAAAAAGAAAAGAACATGATCTTGATATGACAAGATGATGGTTCGAAGAGAGCAATATGACAAAGCTTCCGGAGCGAATAATGGAGTGAAAAGATTGAAGAAGAAGAACATCTTCGACTAGAAATGATTTTGAAAACATCCTTACGAAGAAGGGTTGAATGGGGTTGATGGAAAATCAACAACGAAACGAATAAGCTTGATGTGGGCTTATGGAAAACATCTCAAAATTATGAGGTGACAACCGGCCACTAACGGAAACGATTGCTTTGATTGAAGGCACCAAAGAGATGAAAAATTTATATCACCGGAAGGATAGATGAAGAAGTTGGGTCATTTATATGCACCATAAATAGCAGCAATTCTCAGGGAAAGCTTTAGGTGAATTATAACCCAAGATTACTCCAACATAGAGATTGAAGGGTCGAAAGATCTCCTCAAGAAATAGAAATAATGGTTTTACATATCTCATTCCTGATAGCTTGTTAATCACGAAACATGAAAGAAATTGTCAAGAATAACATAACACCATCTCAAAAGATAAGGTAGAATGAATTGCACTTCGGAGTGCATGATGAATAATGCTTGAGCTCCTTCAGCAAGAATCTTGAAGAACACTTCGAGGATGAATTAAATCATGATGAACCACCATGAAAACTCCGGTAACAAAAGTATGAAAAGTGAAGGATGAAAAGAATAAGATTGAAGGCATGCAATGATTCAGATAGAGCTTCATGACAAGATAATTGAGAGAGTTTGGAACTCTGGAAGAAAAGATGAACAACCAATAATTTGATATCATGAACGAACTCCAGACAAAGGAATTAAACACTTGGAAGGAACAAGAATAAGAATTATGTTATGAGTATCCTTCACCAATTTAAATTGATGACAACCAATGGATTTGGCATACTACTTATTCTCGTTGCAAAGAATTAAAGAGAGATCTAGCACAACCTTGGATAAATATTCAACAAAGCACTGGTAGGATTATGAAAAGAACAAATGAATTGATACGATAACAACGAAAGAGTAATCTTGAATGAACCACCGTAAGAATATGGAGACGAACGAAGAGGCATCAATTAAGAATAGTTGGAGGGCGAAGTTGAAAACTGAGAACGAAGAAATCTTCTGAGATGATGGCCTTCGAAGGATCACAATGTGAAGAATTCATGAACTGCTTTGGATGGTATAAAAAGAATTCCTCACAATCGAAAACAATTATGAGGATGGCATGAAGCTAGAACCACGAATGTTCATGAGAACGGACAAGATTTAAGAGAAACTCTTCTCCGATCTTCAAATGTTGAGAAGAACGACGAGAAACATCATCATGAATTGTTTAGGCACTCCGTAATGAGAATTAAAAGGTTGAACCAATGATGAAAAGAATTTGAAAGCGATCTTGGAGGATACATTCGACCGATGAGAAATCCATTCTTACGTCAAACTTGAAAAGAATTTAAGAATAACTCCAGAAAATAGAAGAGTCAGGTAAGATCCTGGGAAAAGACCTGTGGGTTAGGGCCCACTCAAAAGAAACACTGTTGGACCGATTACTTGAGAGATATTGCACCGATTGAATTGAATGGCTTGGATGAGATAACAATCTCAAAATATAATGAACAGGTTGAAAATGGAAACACGAGTCCTCTGAGATCTCTTGTACACTCCGGATAAGAATTAGGGAGAGTTGAATAATCAAGAGAGACTTTGGATAAGAAATTCCCACATTGGAAAACATGTGAAACAAGAGGCACAGATATGATCAATACGGAAGCTTGGATTTAGTCCACCGGAGAAGAATATTGGAATTAAGAATGATGAACTTGAAACTCTTGAGCATCTTCACGATAAATCACCGGATAAGAACATTGAAGGAAATGAATGAAGAAACATCACATGAATAAAATGGATATTAGATTAAGAATTCTGGCTCCATAAGAAAAAGGGTGGGAGGGTGGGGAAAACAAAGACAACTTGGGATGAATGAAACAGACACCATTGAGAAAAACCAAGATTTGATCTTGCAAATGATGAAGAGATCGGATTAACTTGAAGAGAAGCACGCCGGTTGAAAAGAATTTAACATAGCAATCTCGATGATCAAGAAGGATTAGCACTCCCATAGAAATATGAGAATACCGATTAAGAAAGGTATGGGATCAACATTTGACATCGAAGCAACTCGAATACCAGAATCAAAACGAAAACAACGGATAGATATGTGGCAACATAACCTTCACAATATCATCCGAACAGAGAATTGAATGAATGAATTCCGTAGCTTGATGGTACATCAACTTGTCGAGAAGCCACTTGGGAGAACAAAAGGTAAATAAAAAACAACAAGGAGCAGATAGAAGAAATACAAGATAGAAGTTTCATTCCACATATGCGTGCTGAAAGCTCATGGAACCTGTTACAAAAGGGTTTTGCAATCCCCGGATCAGCATAGCCAAGGACCCTTTAAGATGCAACTCCCGATTGGAACAAAGTCCATAAAACCACTTCACTCAATATAGAACCCCGAACTCCATATCATCCATTCGTTGGGAGAATTCCTACGAGCTACTAGATGAACCCACCTATTAATCTCCGAAAGTTTCCAGTTATGCAATCAGGTGTTGGGGATACAGGGGAAGCATCGCGCACTCAACTCTAATCCTACATCCAGCTGTATCCATCCTTTAACACATAACCAGTTATTTCCGGAAACCATTTACCTCGGACCTTTGAAACGCATCTGCTATACAAGCTATGGCAATATTCCCGAACTACCTCCCCAGTACTGGGTGATGTCGGGGTTATCTTGCCAGTAACCGCATAGAAGAGTTTTCGATGTCGGCCATCTTAAGTATTCCAGAACTGCTGCGATATATTTGTGACGACAACACCTCGGAGCTCAACTCCCCGGGACACTGCCACAACCCCTAAATGACAGGAGGCATCGAGAGCAATGTTCTCGTCACAAAGACATCGGAACAATCCAAACAATACTCGCGTGATCCTAACAAAAATTAGTGGATTTTTGAGAGTAGAAGAGATAAATAATCGTCAGGAGTCCTCACCAGAGTGAAAAGGGATGAGGAGTAAAAAGAAATCCTACTCTCCGATATATATATATATATATATATATATATATATATATATATATATATATATATATATATATATATATAACTCAAAACATTTTTAAGTGTGTGCCTAGACTCAACCGTCAACGATTCGATCAATCAGTGGGGGCTCCTAGGTCGGAGAAGGCTCTGAATACCAACTTGTAATGCCTAGTATGAGACTATACCTCCCACGTGTCGAGGCACGACTTAAAGGCATAATATCATACTAGAATGATCTCAAGTATGGTATCTTTGCACAACTCATGTAAAAGAGGGATGAAATTGCAAAAGAGTAGTTGGCTTACACTCGCCACGTCACACAATACATTACATAAGCAATCATCATCCAAATAACATCACAGTCCGACTACGGATGAAGATCCAATGAAAGATACCATAAATAAAGCAACACAAGGTCCCGATCGCCCCTACTAGGAACCACTACTGATCGTCGAAAACGTCACATACATACGGCCAAGCTCTTCATCGAACTCCCAGCGAAGTTCTGATCCACTCCTGCATTGTTCTCGGCGGTACATGCATCTGGTGTGGTGTAGAATCTGTGAGCCACAAAGGACTCAGCAATCCCGTTCCCGGGTATCAAAACTAACAAAGCCTTAAGGTGAGGAGGGGGTAATAAAGTGTTTGCAGCAAGCACTAAGCAACTAACTTACGAGTTCAGAGCGAGAAGAGAGTAAGAGCCAACGATCGTCAAAGTGACCACGAAGTGATCCTAACTACTCACGCAGACATAACCCCACCGTGTTCTTCTTCTCGAAACCCCTTCGAGAAGAGACAATCACGGAACTCACACATGTAGTTATTCTTAAGGATAGAGTGTCATGTTTTCTACAACCGGATATTAACAAATTCCCATCTGCCACATAACCGTGGGCACGGCTTTTGAAAGTTCAAAACCCTGCAGGGGTGTCCCAACTTAGCCCATCACAAGCTCACGATCTGCGGAGTCGCAACTCCAAGGTGGGAAGACCTGAGTATTCTCGGAATCCCGTGCTCAAGATATTCCGACTAAGGTAAGACTAATCCAGCAAGACCTCCCGGCGTGCCGACACCCTGACAGTAGCCGCGCGTATCTAGTCTCAGGCCACGACCGGATGAGTCATCCTACAGGTGTATACCAAATACCTCGGGTTTCCCCAAGGCGGCCCCGCAGTCTGCTCAGTTTGGACCAACACTCAAAACGAGCACTGGCCCAGGGGGCTGATTAATAAATCCTCGGGTTAATTACTCCCTCGGCAAGTTTTAGTTGTTAGGCAAATGTAGAACCAAAGCTGGGCCTTGCTGGAAAAGCTTTAGCGCTAAGCGGGTTATCGAGGGGGGCCCATAAACCCCAACCGTGTTAGGAACGCAAAATCCGGGAACATAACACCGGTTTATCGGGTCCTAAGGTGGCATGAATGGAACAAAACACCGAGCAAAAGGCCAAGCCTTCCACCCATTGCCAAGTATATAGGTGTGTTAATATATTTAAGAGATATTGTGATATCCCAACAAAAAGTTCCAACATGGAGCAATCTTCATCTTCACCTGCAACTAACAACGCTATAAGAGGGGCTGAGCAAGCGGGTAACATAGCCAAACAACGGTTTGCTGGGAAGGTGTCAAAGGTTAGAGGTTTCATGGCAACAATAGGAGGCTGACAAACAGACATAGTCATCGAGGCAATATCTAAAGAGCGAGACATCTTGCATAGGCAAAGATAGAGGTGATATCGGGGAATAGTCATCTTGCCTGGGATTCCGCAAGGAAGAAAAACAAGTCCATGAAGTAGTTGAACAAAACCTCACAACTCCGGAGCGAAACCGAAGCTATTGAGAGAAGCATACCGGAAAGAAGCAAACAACATGGTAAACACACATATCATGACCATGGCATGATGCACAGACAAATATGATGCATGTTCGGTTTAAACATGCATGGCATGACAAAGTGCACAAACAATACTACAAGTTGAGTGGAGCTCAATATGAAACGAGTTGCATATTGACAAAACACCACATTTTATTTATTTAGTTGACTCTCGTTTATTTAAAGGGCAAGATTAAATGTTTTTATTAAACATGGCAAGAGGTGAAGCTTAAACAAACTACACTATCTAATCATTTTAAATGAGTCCGGTAATAACAACAACAAATCCGAAAACTCCTCATGTGCATATTTAGCAATTATTAAGCAACAACAATTTAACATCTAAAGGTTGTTATCATGATGTGGATGGCATGATCAAGTTTTATGCAATTTTATTAAAAGTTGACATAAGGGATATGAAGCATTTGTCACCGCGGTGGAAAGGGGTGCCAAGGCGACGATAACCGAAAATGGTGCCGCAACAACATTTGGGTACCGGTAACTCATCGAGAGACCGGTGCAAAAGAAAGGTGGCGTGAGCGTGCCATGCAAGAGATGGGGTGCTCCTGTTGCCGGGTTCCCACGATTCGGCGACAGGGCAAATGAGGGGCACTTCGGACTCGAGGCAACAAGCGAGTGCATCTCATACATCACACATTCACATGCATACAACCACGGGGTCGTCTTGGTGGTATACCTTTGTAGCGTGCGGTTTCGGGGTGGTTCGAGTCTCGAGGGAAGTAGTGGTTCACGTGTCGTAGAGGAAGTAGGCGTTCTCGTGGCGGTAGTGGAAGTAGACGTTCTTGTTTCGTAGATGTCCGGGGTCATCGGTAGCAGAACTTGATGTTCACGGTGCCCTCGAGGGTCGACGGTAGTCGTACACGTCAATGTAGTGGTACTTGCGGTCTCGACGAGGGTCATACACGTTTTCGTAGATGAACTTGATGTTTCGGTACATAGTCGTTCTTTTGTCCGACGGTAGGGGTACTTGGCGCATCACTGAGTAGTCGAACTTGAGTTCTTCGTGCACTTGACGGAGAGGAACTTGGCGACTGTGTACTTGACAGTGTAGCCATTCGGAGACATAGCCGTGTAACTCCTCGGGTTGAAGCCGTGTACCTACTGGACAATGTAGCCGTCCCGAGCACTAGCAGCAGCACGACAGAGATGCACGCGCGGTCCGGCGCTGCGAGGCCCGGGGTTGTCCTCGGGGCGCGACGGCGACGTGTCGAAGGAGGCAGTCGCAGCGGTGATAGGAGGAAGGGGCCGGCGCGGTGGCGTAGGCGCGAGGCGAAGATCGCAGGGTCGGGGCAGCACGTCTGCCGGCAACAACATCCCCGGCCGGCGCGGGCGTCATGGCGGGGCGGCGCTTGGGCCGGGCGAGGCTGAGGCGGCGAGGCGCAGAGGAGGAGAGGCGAGGCATGGTGCTCCGCGGCAGGGCCTGCATCAGGAAGGAGGCAGGGGCTCGGCAAGGTGCGGGCGGCGACGTCCTGGAATCACCGTCGGGGTGGAGGTCAGACGTGGGCGCCGGGGTTCTGCTTTGACGAGGCAAAAGGAGGCGAGGCGCGGCCGTGGCGATGCCGAGGCATGGCGAGGGCGATGGAGATGTGGCGGGGCGGCGGCCCTACTGGCTTCAGTCGCCGGCGATTGGCGGGATCGAGCGATGCAGGAGGGAGGAGGAGGGAGCGAGGAAGATGGGATCGAGGGAGTTTCTCGCTCCCTCTGGTGGCGCTAGGAGGGATGGAGGGACGAGGCTAGGTTAGATAGGCAGAGGCCAGATGGGCCTTAGGTGGGCCGCGGGGGAGGCAGAAGCGGCCTGTTGTGTGGCTAGTCTGGGTGGAGGCGCAGCTAGGCCTGGGGCAAAAGGGGCCGGCCTGGCTGCAGGGAGCAGGCCGGGCTGGAACTTTTTCACTCCTTTTTCTGCTTAACATTTAAACGGAAGGACTAGAGAGAAAAAAAATAGAGAAGGGGTCTAGAAGAAGAATTAGAGCAGGCGGCCATTTTTCTTTGACTCATAAAAATATGAGGAATTTTACAAAATGATCTGAGGTTTATAGAGGAAGTAAAATCGAAACAAGTTGAAAATAACTCGACATGTTTGAATTTTTAAACCCGTTCAAATGAACTCCAAATGAGTTCAAATTATAGGAGGTGACCCTACACATTAGATATGATTTATGGGCAGATTTCGAACATTTATGGAGAAAGTAAAATTGCGACCCAGTTTTACTAAAATGCCTCAAAGGAAGAAAAGAAGTTGAGTTGGACAAAAGGAAATTGAAGAACGATGCAAATGTATTATAGGTGATTCCAAAGAATGGAATATTTATATAGCTCCATATTTATTAGGAGGATATGTTATAAAGAGAAGTCACTCTTCCCTCGATTTAAATGGATCGAGGATCCATACGGTTTATTTAGTTGAGTTTTAAAATTAAAAGACTTGATGGCATGATGACATGATGCAATGCAAAATAAATAAAGCAAGCACAAAATAAAATACATGGGAAACCCGGAACATCTGGAATCTTCTGGAGCGTCAGTCTTCGGGCGTCACAGGTCAATAGCCGAATAGCCTGGTTTCTCTCTAAAGCCGCTCGAGTTTAGTTTGCTAAACTGGCCTGAGAAGCACTCCACCTTCGAGATAGGAGGTTGAAGCCGATGGCTCACCCACTTGAAGTCTTGAGATTGGATGGGTCATGTTAAAGCGCAACAGAAGCAAAAACTTATTTTAAGACCATTTTTCGCATTGGCAGCAAAACACTAGATTTAGTTCGGACGACAAGTTTTTACATAAGTTTTTTGGCTTTTCAAGCTTATGGCACTTTTAAGCCAATCATATTTTTTCAGGAGGCGGGACATCCTCATGACCAAGGTGCCATGCGTAATAATTCAGCCCAGGAGATATTTTCTGACCCGTATTTCGGCATATTTGCTGCCAACCTACACTTCAGCATTGGCGAAACGCACATGATATATGGACTAGTTCCCGAGGAGATTCGATCCCCAGGTTGGTCGGCCGCACCCAACCCGAGTCTCAGTGGATATTGTGTGTCTTCAACATTACTCTCGTAGTACAACACCGAATGCCTTTAAAGCATTGGTAATATTAACGGGGGGCTGCGTCTAGAGCCAAACCCACCAAATGCCGAGGTACTCCGAGGAGTCCTCGGCAAAACATTCTCGGATATTGCTTTTATATGATCAGTTTAAAATTGTGTCTCCGGTCAATAGTTGGGTTGTCTGGCTCCTGTGATTACCTCATATGTTCCTATTTATTTGGCTAGGTGTGCAAAGGTAGAACCACTGTGATTGTTCTTCCCATTAAACTAGGTAAGTACTTCAATGAAGAAAGCCGAAAACTGACTGTCACAATGAGCGCAAACTGGTCAGCGATCCGATGACTCTGTCAAACTATAGATCGGTAGAGGTTACTCCTTGGGCCTTTCATAAAATTGGCCGAAGTATTGAGGTGCGCCAGGTATCAGCCAGTTATTCATCGTCGTTGCCATGTCATCTGCTTGCGTGTTGCATCTTGCCATGTCATCATGTGTGTTGCATCATCATGTTTTCAAAACTTGCATCCGCCCGAGTCTCCCTCGTCCTTTCCGTTGTCCGTTCTGAGCCCAGACACACTCACACGCGCCCGCGGCGCCTCTGTATATTTATTTTGTGAGTGGACGGAAAGCGTTCTCGGAATGGGTTGAAACTTGGCGTGTGGTCTTATTCTAGCATAGGTAGACCGCCTGTCAAGTTTCGTCGCGTTCGGAGTTCGTTTGATAGCCCAACGGTTAACCGTGTTAAACGTCGGAAGCCTTTTCCCCTTTGGCCTAGCACCCCTTTCACACAGCCCACCTAGCCCATTCTAACCCCTCCATGCTCTTGGCCGTTCGATCACGATCGCGTGGCCGCGAACGGCTCCTCATTTGGACACTCCTAGCTCCCTCTACCTATAAATATGTGCCTCCCCCTCCATTTTCGCGCAGATGAAACCCTAGCCTCTTCCCTCGCGCCACCTGGACATGTCCACTCTGCCTGGACATGTCCATCCCCGCAGCCATGTCCGCGCAGCCAATCAGGAGCCGCCACATCAGCGCCACCGCCGCCCCGGACCAATGGCAGGCCGACATGTGGCCGCAGCCACCTCCCACCGCCGCCGCGGCCTACGGGACCCGGATCGGGCCCGCGCGAGCCCGCTCCGCCGCCCCGCTGCTCGATCCCGAGCACTGCGGCACCGACGCCTCTTCCCCTGCGCCTCCATACCCCGCCGCCGTTCGCCTCCGTCGCCGGCGCGTTGCCGCCGCCGGGACCAGGCCGCAGCCGCCCGTCCTCACAACCACCGCGCCGCCGCTCTGGATGACCACCGCGCCGCCGTGCTCGCCGGTTCGCGCCCGGATCCGGCTGGATCTCCTCTCGCCGGCCCCCAGTGCCACCTCTCCCCGCCGCCTAGGCGCCCCGCCGGCGATCTCCGGCCGGACAAGTCCACTGGATCGCCGGACACGTCCGATTCCCCTGGGCCCGCTCATCAGCCTCACCGCCCGGACATGTCCGACCTGACACCGGACATGTACGCCCCTCCGAGGTCCATTTTTGTTTAAGTCCCTAAGTTTTGTAATCTTCTGATGCATACTTTGTTAGGCTGTAACTTTTTGTGTGTATGTCCAAAGTGAGTGAATGACATGTCAAAATGATCGTGGTGATATGCTCTACACTTTGTTCCATTATGCCATGCTTGTTTGAGTTCATCTTGATGCTCTAATCTCTGTTGCAAGAGTGCTACTTGTTATAAACTGCTGCTACTTGTTATTTTGTTGCCATGTTTGAGATATGCTAACTTGGTGCATGTTTATCCAAATGATGCATATGATATGTCAAAATGTTCATTGTGAAGTGTACTACATGATGGTTGCTGTAGCATGCTTGTTTGAGTTCATATTGCCTTGTTAATCTCTGTTGCAAAAGTGCATTTGGCTGTTAGGTGCTGAAACTTGTTATGAGATGCTGATTTCAATTGCTCTTTGCTATTGATGTGTTTGTCCTCATGCCACATGTCTAAATGTTTTAGAAGCACAATAATATGGTCTTTGATGTGGTGCAATCATCTTTCCATGATATGACTTGAGGTGACTTAAACATGCTTGTAAACATGCCATGTTGTTATTGCTGTTTTATACTTAGTGAAAATTCTGCTAAGTCTGGAATCTGTCTTAACCTGATGCTATGTTTGCTTGATGCCCTAGTCAAATCCATGCTTGTTTTGGAGTGGCCAATGATCATGTCTTGTTGTCCATGTTATTGTCTATCCATTCATGCCCTTACTTGCTCATATGATCTGCTGTAGATTATTTATTTCTTGCTCTCAAGTTGCTATAAAATATAACTGTCAGGATTTTATCAGCATGTTCAATTTGGTGTAGCTTGTTGCTATTGATCCATGCCTCCTATGGAGTTGCTCCAATGGAGTTGTTTGCTGTAGGATATGTCTACTACATTTCCATGATATTTATATGCTTAGTTGAGTTGATATGCATGTTGTTTTGTGCCTCTGAAGGCAGCATCGTGATGATGTTTTTGCCTTCCCAGATTTTGGCTAAGTCTGGATAATTTTATTGCAACTTGCCATGCTTATTTAAATGTGTTCCAGCAAGCTTTTGGGTGTGTTCTAAGTTCCTACTTGTTAAGTATCATGTCTACTTCAGATCCATGCTTCTTGTTATCATGTTTGGGTGCTGTAGCTTATATATATCTTGCTCCAAAGTTGCTATGTGGCTGTTAACTTCAGCTTGTTGTTATATCTTGTTTCATGTGTATCTTTTAGCCCGTTGCTCCGTTTTGAGTGTGTGCTATATGAAACTTGTGTGATTTTGCATGTAGAATCATAATATCGTGTTGTTTTCATGTTTGAAGTGTTTTTGCTTCATGTTTGGGTGCATCTTGCACCGTTGACTTGTTTGTCTTCTTTTGCTCATATCTTCTAGGCCGTAGCTCCGAATTAAACAAACTTTATATGAAACTTGACCAGAATTTCGTGTAGATCATCATGGTGCATGTTAACATGCTGTTTAACAACTTTAACATAAGGTTTGTTCAGATCTGGACTAATTTCAAATTATGCATATGAGGACTTACCGGATTTGTTATAAGTTGATTCCGGCCTGATTTAAAATTGTTGTTTGGTGTTGTTCTTGTGTGCTTCATCCCTTGCCATGTATTGCATCATATATAGACTTGTCTTGCATCATACTTGCTTGAGCATATTGTCATGTTCTTGTGTTATCTTTCTATGCTTCCTACCTTGCCATGTATTGCATCATATATAGACTTGTCTTGCATCCTACTTGGTTGAGCATATTGTCATGTTCTTGTGTTGTTTTTGTGTGCTTCCTACCTTGCCATGTAGTGCATCATATATAGACTTGTCTTGCATCATACTTGGTTGAGCATATTGTCATGTTCTTGTGTTGTGTGTTTACCGTATTGCTTGCTTCTTCTCGTTAGTGCTTGTTCCGTTGCGATCGTGAGGATTCGTTCGTCTACCCGTGGTTCTTCTTCAAGGCTTCTTCTTCATCTTCTTCATGGATCCGTTCTTCTTCCTTGCGGGATCTCAGGCAAGATGACCATACCCTTGGATACCTTTACTATCATTGCCATGCTTAGTTATCTCGATGCTACCGTTACATGTCGCGCTACCCATCATTATTGTCAGCCTCTCCTTGTTGCCATGAAACCTCTAACCTTGACACCTTCCTAGCAAACCATTGTTTGGCTATGTTACCCGCTTGCTCAGCCCCTCTTATAGCATTGTTAGTTGCAGGTGAAGATGAAGATTGTCCCATGTTGGAACTTGATGCTTGGGAATATCACAATATCTATTATAATTATTAACACACCTATATACTGGGCATGGGTGGAAGGCTTGGCCTTTTGCTCGGTGTTTTGTTCCACTCATGCCACCTTAGGCGCCGATAAACCGGCATTATGTTCCTTGATTTTGCGTTCCTTACACGGTTGGGTATATGGGGACCCCTTGACACTTCGTCTTTGAATAAAACTCCTCCAACAAGGCCCAACATTGGTTTTAATTTGCAACATAATAATAACTTAATTAAATAATTTAATTTGCATAGGGGGTCGCATCCCCGGGGATTCTTCTACATAGCAGGGGGGCCAGTGCTGATGGTGTTGGTCCCAAATAGAGCACTGTGCAGGACCGCCCTTTGGCAACTTGGGGTATCTGGCTCCTGTACGCTTCGCTCATTCGGACATGGCCTGAGACGAGATACGCGCGACTACTATCAGGGTGTCGGCACGCCGGGAGGTCTTGCTGGACTTGTTTTACCATTGTCGAAATGTCTTGTGCACCGGGATACCGAGCCTGATCTGATATCCCTAAGATAAGGGGTAATAATTATTATTACTTCAGCTGATCGTGAGAGCTTGTGATGGGCTAAGTTGGGACACCCCTACAGGGTTATGATCTTTCGAAAGCCGTGCCCACGGTTATGTGACAGATTGGAATTTGTTAATGTCCGGTTGTAGAAAACTTGACAGAGGATCGAGTTAAAACACACAACTGTGTGAGTAACCGTGGTTGTCTCTACTCACTTTGAGAAGAGAACACGGTGGGGTTATGTTTGACTCGTAGGTAGTTCAGGATCTTTAGCGATCACTACTAGTTTGCGACTGTTTGCGTAGATGCTCATCTTATTCTTGTACTCGTAAGTTAGCCACCATATATATTGCTTAGCCGCTGCTGCAACCTCACCACTTTACCTCTTCCTACATATTAAGCTTTGATAGTCTTGTTACCCATGGTTATGGGATTGTTGAGTCTTCGTGGCTCACAGTTACTACAACAACAATTGCATGTGCAGGTTTCCGATGTCTTGACGTGAGAGCGTTGATCGTTGTGTTGGAGTTCTTTCTTCTTCTTCTTCTTCTTCTTCAGTCTTGGGTTAGGTTCCGGGTCGG
This sequence comes from Secale cereale, assembly GCA_902687465.1. NCBI lineage: Eukaryota > Viridiplantae > Streptophyta > Magnoliopsida > Poales > Poaceae > Secale > Secale cereale. The sequence continues at coordinate 517,474,742 of LR738712.1, forward strand.
CAGCCTGGGATAGCAGATGGATGTCGTTGTTCTTTTCATGTTTGCATCCGTAGTCGGATGCTTTGTATTGTTGTTGTATTCATGTGACTTGTATGTATTGTTGTATCCCCCATGTATGTATGTATTGGTACGATGTAATGATATCCATCTTGCTAAGCGCTCGAAATACGGTTGTGCCCCAATCACGTAAGTGTCACGTGATCGGGATAGAATCGCATCTTGGGCCTGACAAGTATGTATCCTTGTCGACCTACGAGGTTCGATAGTAACTTGATCTGAAACTTCATGATCACTATCATCAGCTTCCTCTTCAACTGTCTTAGGTGCCACAGAAACATCTTTCTATGCTGTGCTACTCTCTGTTTGAAGTAAAGGTTCAACAACCTCATCAATTCTATTTTCCTCCCACTCAATTCTTTCAAGAGAAACTCTTTCTCGAGAAATGACATATTCTTAGCGACAAACCCTTTGCCCTCGGATATGAGATAGAAGGTATACCCAACCGCCTCCTTTGGGTATCTATGAAGATGCATTTGTCCGCTTTGGGTTTGAGCTTTTCTGGTTGAAGCCTTTTGACATAAGCATCGCAACCCCAAACCTTAAGAACCGACATCTTAGGTTTCTTGCAAAACCATAGTTCATATGGTGTCATGTCTACGGACTTAGATGGTGCCCTATTTAAAGTGAATGCAACTGTCTCTAACGCATAACCCCAAAACGATAGTGGCAGATCGGCAAGAGACATCATAGAATGCTCCATATCGAATAAGGTACGATTACGACATAGACACACCATTACGTTGTGGTGTTCCAGGTGGCATCAACTGTGAAACAATTCCGCATTGTCTTAAGTGATTGCCAAAATCATAACACATATATTCTCCCCCTCGTTCGGATCGTAGGAATTTAATCTTCTTGTTATGATGATTCTCAACTTCACTTTGAAATTGCTTGAAATTTTTCAAACGTTTCAGACTTATGCTTCATTAAGTAAATATACCCATATATACTCAAATCATCGGTGAAGGTGAGGAAATAATGATATCCACCACGCGCGTCAACGCTTATCGGATGGCACACATCAGTATGGATGATTTCCAACAAGTCACTTGCCCGTTCCATTGTATCGGAAAACAGGGTTTTAGTCATCTTGCCCATGAGGCATGGTTCACATGTGTCAAGTGATTCAAAATCAAGTGACTCCAAAAGTCCATTAGCATGGAGTTTCTTCATGCGCTTTACACCAATATGACCTAAGCGGCGGTGCCACGAGAAAGTGGTACTATCATTATCAACTCTACATCTTTTGGCATCAATATGATGAACATGTGTATCACTACGATCGAGATTCAATAAACCATTCACATTGGTTGCATGACCATAGAAGGTATTATTCATGTAAACAGAATAACCATTATTCTCTTACTTAAATGAATAGCCGTATTGCAATAAACACAATCTAATCATGTTCATGCCTCAATGCAGAAACTAGATAACATTTTTCTAGGTTCAACACTAATCTCAAAGGTAGAGGGAGCATGCGATGGTGATCACATCAACCTTGGAAACACTTCCAACACACATCGTCACCCCGCCCTTAGCTAGTCTCCATTTATTCCGCAGCTTTTGTTTCAAGTTACCAATATTAGCAACTGAATCGGTATCTCATACCCAGGTGCTACTAGAAGTACTAGTAAGGTACACATCAATAACACGTATATCAAATATACTTTTTTTGAAGTCGCCATCTTTCTTATCTACCAACTATTTTGGGGTAGTTCCGCTACCAGTGACCGTTCCCCTTACAATAGAAGCACTTAGTCTCGGGTTTGGGTTCAACCTTGAGTTTCTTAACTGGAGCGGCAACTGGCTTGCAATTCATGGAGTTTCCCTTCTTGCCCTTGCCCTTCTTGAAACCATTGGTCTTGTTAACCATCAACACTTAATGCTCCTTCTTAATTTCTACCTTCGCGGCCTACCACGAACAACTCCGAGATCATCTCCATCCTTTTCATGTTATAGTTCATCACGAAGTTCTAGCAGCTTGGTGATAGTGACTGGAGAACTCTGTCAATCACTATCTTATTTGGAAGATTAACTCCCACTTGGTTCAAGTGATTGTAGCACCCAAACATTATGAGTACTTGCTCACTAGCTGAGCTGTTCTCCACCATCTTGTAGGCAAATAACTTGTCAGAGGTCTCATACCTCTCAACTCGGGCATGAGCCTAAAATACCAATTTCAGCTCTCAGAACATCTCATATGTTCCATGGCGTTCAAAACATCTTTGGATCCCTGATTCTAAGCCGTAAAGCATGGAGCACTAAACTATCAAGTAGTCATCAGAACGTGTCTGCCAGATGTTCACAACATTGTAGCGACCAGACCTCAAACAGTCTGATCTCCATGCATCAGTGTCATCCCTGGATCAGTAATGCTGACACGCATGGTACTCAAAGGATTTATAACAGAGTAGCAATCACACACTTATTACATCGATAGTTCAACAATGAATTTATTACATAAATCATGGCTGAAGGCCATCTAACACGATAACAGCGGAATGCTTGGAAGATAAGTGAGTCCATCAACTCCAGCGGCATCACTGAGTATAGAACCACGACCTAAAAGGGCATCTTACTCGTCGTCTGAAAAGTCTGCAACATGAAACGTTGCAGCCCGAAAAACGGGTCAGCACATGGAATATGCTGGCAAGGTAACACAAGAGATGCAATGAAAATAAGGCTATACTATATGCAATATGGCTGGTGGAAAGCTCTATGGTTAAGTTTTTGCGTAAAGCCAATTTTTCCCTACTTCAAAGGAATGTATTTTAATTAACTATCATGGTAGTTGAAACATCGTTGAGAAGATAGACATCCTCTCAACCCCAATTAAAAGTAATCATTAAACCCAACAAAATTAAATTAGAGTAACATGTTGAGATGCACATGATAATCCAAGTACCGGATACTCAAGATGTCCATAACCGGGGACACGGCTAATCATGATCAGTTTGTACACTCTGCAGAGGTTGGTGCACTTTCCCCACAAGACTCGATTGCCTCCGTTTGGTTTCTCGCACTGCAAGGTGTTTGAGAAACGGATGACCAAGACATAGTATTTCAGAAGCGCTAGCACCTTACGATCGGGCGGACCGTACCAACCTACATCCCCTACATCTGCTAGTCCACCACTGTAAGAGTTTGCACAACTTACTCATACTATGCTAGAGCCCATAATAGCATTGTGGCTGCACACGGAAGTTTCTAGTATGAATAATCTCATGATCCCTTTGAGCCTGGGTGGCGGTCCAAAAGAAAAACAGGCAATTCTGGAATACCCAGATGCCTCAATCCACCCAGATGTGTATTAATGTTGCCACCTTAAGTTGAACCATTAATTAACAACTCACATCTGTCATGGATTTCACTCAAACCCAAACCACGTCTACGAGCATAGCATGTCCTATCAGCAAACGTAGAGTAACTCCCAGGGGTTTGAATGTAATGCAGGTAATAGGTACTACCTCAATCTAATTCCCAATCCCACAAGTTAATTGATCCTAGTCATGCAATGTGTGAGGGTTTGACTAATGCAATGAAAACTGGGTAATTGGAAAGCATGATCAAAGTGTTACTTGCCTTGCTGATGATCCGCAAAACCTAGAGACTCAAAGTAGCAAGCGGCCCACTCCGGGTACTCTATCGCAATCAAATAACAAGCATACAATAAGTACTTAACTAATGCACGAGTAAAACTCAAATAAGAGATCTAACCAGAAAGTTCAACTTAAGAACTCCGGTTTGCAAAAAGAATCAACTCGAAAGAAGCAACGAAACTCAAACTGCAAAAGAAACGAGCTCCGAATTACTAGTTGGCCTAAAGTCAAATTTTATAGTAGCCAAAACTTTGTTCAACTTGGTTAAACGTAAAGAGGGCTTCGAGACGAAGATCTGGGATTTTGAATCACCTAATTCCGACTCTCGAGCGAAAAGAAAAACGAAAAACAAGATCAGGGCAGAAATCACGATCGGAAAAATCGCGGATAAAATACCCCGAAAAAGAAAAACGACGAACAGGCTAACGAACGAACGTTCGCTGTCTGCGATTAACTAACGAAAACCATTCGTTAAAACGAACGTACGGACGAACGTCCTCTATTTAACTAAACCGACGAAAAACCGATCTAAACCGAAAAAAACCAGATCTAGGGTTTCTTTTTTTTATAAAACCGATCTAATCTTTTAAAGAAAACCGAGGCGGCTTCTACCTCAACTCCGGCGGGCGGCGGGTCCGGCGAGGGGCGGCGGGGCGGCGGGTCCGGCGAGGGGCGGCGGCGGCGGCGTCCGACGAGGGGCGGCGGGCGGCGGCGTCGGCGGTGGGGGCGCGGGTGGCGGCGCGGCGGCGGCGGGGGCGGCGGCGGCGACGGGGGCGGCGGCGTGGCTTAGGGTTAGGGTTTGCGCGGGTGGGCTGGCGGGGCGAATCGGGCCGGCCTGGGCGCTATATAAAGCCCGGAGTCCCGGGCGAAAACGACTCCTAGTCGGTTCCCCTTTTAAAAAAAATAAATAGAATCCCGGCGCAGTAAAACTAACGAAAGAAATATCAAACGGACTCCAAAATTCCAGAAATAAATTTTCACCGTCCTCTAATAATATTTAGGACAAAGTGAACATTTTTCCCGGACCTAAATGCAATTTTGAAAAATACGTATTTTCCTATGCAAATAAATCCGAAAATAAATCCAGAAAAATACCAAAAGTGATTTTAATATTTTACCTCCAATATTTCTATTATTTTGGAGAAGTCATATTATCTCCGCTCATTTATTTTATTTAGAAATATTTTTAGGAGAGAAAAATAATTAGAATCACACTGTCCTCGTACCGGTATTCGAGCGAACTCAAATACGAAAACGGTCAAATCCCCAACTCTCTCCGTAGGTCCTTGAGTTGCTTAGAATTTCGAGGAACTCCACGAACAAAATGTAAAAATATGCAAATGCAATTATGATCTATGTATAACATTCCAAATTAAAAATTTGGGATGTTACAAACCTACCCCCTTAGAATGAATCTCGCCCTCGAGATTCGGCTTGGCTAGAGAATAGGTGTGGGTGGTCCTTGCGTAGATCATCTTCTCGTTCCCAGGTGGCTTCTTCCTCGGTGTGGTGACTCCACTGAACTTTGCAAAACTTGATAACCTTGCTACAGGTAACTCTACTCGAAAATTCGAGAATCTTAACGGGCTTCTCCTCGTAGGTCAGGTCACTGTCCAACTGAATTGCTTCCAGGGGTACTGTGTCTCTAAGTGGTATATCGGCCATCTCCGCGTGGCACTTCTTCAGTTGCGAAATGTGAAACACGTTGTGCACTCCTGACAATCCTTCGGGCAATTCCAACTTATAAGCAACCTCTCCCATGCGTTCCAAAACACGGTAAGGTCCAACAAATCTCGGGGCTAACTTCCCTTTAACCCCGAAACGTTTAACTCCTCGCAGAGGCGATACCCTCAAGTACGCTCTGTCTCCGATCTCATAGGCTATCTCCTTGCGCTTCGAGTCGGCGTAACTCTTCTGCATGGACTGAGCTACCTTCAGTCTATCTCGGATTAACTTCATTTTCTCCTCAGACTCTTTGATTAAGTCTGGTCCAAACAACTGTCGGTCTCCAACTTCGTCCCACGACAACGGTGTTCGGCATCTCCTTCCATATAATGCCTCGAATGGCGCCATCTTCAAATTGGCCTGGTAGCTATTGTTGTATGAGAACTCTGCGTAAGGCAAGTTGTCGTCCCAACTAGATCCATAATCTAATGCATAGGCTCTCAACATATCCTCTAGAATCTGATTGACTCTCTCCGTCTGTCCATCGGTCTGCGGATGAAACGCTGTGCTAAACTCTAGCCTGGTTCCCAAAGTTTCATGTAACTGATTCCAGAACTTTGAGGTAAACTGGGTTCCTCTATCAGATACAATACTCCTCGGAACTCCATGCAGACATACAATTCTGGTCATGTATATCTTTGCCAACTTTGCACTGGTATATGTGGTTTTCACCAGGATAAAGTGGGCTACCTTCGTCAATCGGTCTACTACTACCCAGATTGAATCATATCCCGCTTTGGTCCTAGGCAATCCGGTGATAAAATCCATACCAAGCTTCTCCCACTTCCATTCGGGAATTGGCATAGGTTGTAGCAATCCTGCTGGCTTCTGATGTTCTGCCTTTATCCTTTGGCATACATCGCAAACTGCTACATACTCCGCAATATCCTTCTTCATACCGGTCCACCAGAAAGTATCCTTTAAATCCAAATACATCTTAGTATTTCCTGGGTGAATCGAGTATGGTGAATCATGGGCCTCCTGTAAAATCAACTTCCTAATCTCCGGGTTATTGGGCACATAGATTCGATCCTCAAACAACAAGGTGTCGTGCTCATCCTCACGAAAACCTTTAGCTTTTCCTTCGCTCATCCTCTCCTTTATAGCGACAATCTCCTTGTCAGCTTTCTGAGCTTCTCTGATTTTTTTCCATCAAGGTTGACTGGATTTCTAGTGTTGCTACATAGCCTCTCGGAACTATCTCCAAACGTAGTTCTCGTAGGTCCTCGGCTAACTCCTTTGGAAACTCCTCCATCATTAGGGTATTGACATGGCTCTTACAGCTTAGCGCATCTGCTACTACGTTAGCCTTTCTGGGATGGTAATGCAATCTCATGTCATAATCCTTAATGAGTTCCAGCCATCTCCTTTGCCTAAGATTCAACTCCTTCTGAGTGAATATATACTTCAGACTCTTGTGATCCGTATATACTTCACAATGGTTTCCTATGAGAAAATGTCTCCACGTCTTCAATGCAAGCACTACGGCTGCTAACTCCAAATCATGGGTGGCATAGTTCATCTCATGAGGTTTTAGTTGTCGTGAAGCATACGAAACAACTCTTCCTTCCTGCATAAGAACTGCTCCAAGTCCTCGACATGAAGCGTCGCAGTACACCTCATAATCCTTATGTTGATCTGGCAGAATCAACACAGGGGATGATACCAACCTTTTCTTGAACTCCTGAAAACTAGTCTCACATTCTTCGGTCCAACTGAACTTGGTTTCCTTCTTCAACAACTCCGTCATTGGCTTCGCAATCTTCGAGAAATTCTCGATAAATCTCCGGTAGTATCCTGCGAGTCCAAGAAAACTCCGGATCTCTCCAACGGTCGTCGGTGCTTCCCAATTGGTCACAGTCTCCACCTTAGCGGGGTCTACTGCTATTCCTTCTCCGGATATAACATGTCCGAGGAATCCGACTTCCTTCAACCAAAACTCACATTTGCTAAACTTGGCATACAACTGATGTTCTCTAAGCTTCTCCAATACCAAACGCTAATGTTCCTCATGCTCCTCTTCATCCTTCGAGAAGATCAAAATATCATCTATGAACACTACGACGAACTTATCCAAATACTCCATAAACACTTTGTTCATCAGGTTCATAAAGTAGGCCGGTGCGTTTGTCAGACCAAACGACATAACGGTATACTCATACAACCCATACCTAGTGGTAAAGGCCGTCTTAGGGATATCTTGCTCTCGAATCTTCAATTGATGGTACCCTGATCGTAGATCGATCTTCGAAAATACCTTAGCTCCTTGTAACCTATCGAACAGATCATTGATCATTGGCAACGGGTACTTATTCTTGATCGTTACTTCATTCAATCCACGATAATCAACAACCATTCTTAACGATCCATCCTTCTTCTCTACTAGAAGTACTGGCGAACCCCAAGGCGAAGAACTTGGGCGTATGAATCCTTTATCCAGTAACTCCTTAATCTGCTTCTTAATTTCCTCCAAATCCTTTGCGGGCATCCTATATGGTCTCTTAGAAATTGGTCCGGTGCCTGGCAAAAGTTCAATCAAAAACTCTATGTCTCTATCCGGTGGCATGCCAGGTAACTCCTCTGGAAACACATCCGGGTAATCCTTCACTACTGGCACTTCCTCCTGAACAACTCCTGATAGGGAATTTAATCTACTCCTCTTTGACTCATGCCGGGATACATACTTGATCCTTCTTCCTTCCGGCGTAGTAAGCAAAATGGTCTTACTGGCACATTCAATATTCCCTTCATACTTAGATAACCAATCCATTCCTAATATCACATCCAGTCCTTGAGATTCCAATACTATTAGGTCCGAAGGAAAAATGTAATTACCAATACTTAAGGGCAACTGATCACACCATGACTTGGCCATATACTCTGCTCCTGGTGAGGTTACTAACATGGGCGATCTAAGGGCTTGGGTCGACAGTTTATACTTATCCACGAATCCCCTTGAAATGTATGAATGCGATGCGCCAGTATTGAAAAGAACGAGTGCAGTAAAGGTCTTAACTAAGAACTTACCTATGACTGCATCTGGTTGCTCTTCTACCTCCTCCACGGTCATGTGGTTCACTTGTCCTTTGTTGAACGGGTTGGACTTCTTCCCGGCGCTTCCATTGCCGTTCCCATTCTTAACTTCTGGGCATTCATTAGCATAATGTCCAGTCTTCCCGCACTTGTAACAAGTGACATGGCTAAAATCCCTCTTGGTGGGTGTGGACGGTGCAGGGCGGTTCTGGTTTCCATTGGCTCCATTCCCACTCCCATTACCATTGCCATTCTTGGTGCCATTGTGGTTGTGTGAGCTACTTCCTCCATGGGTATGCTGAAACTGTCCTACTGCTTTAGGGGTAAAGCGAGGCTTTTGCTGAGCTCCAGAATTATACTTCCCTTGCCCATACTTCCTATTGCGACTCTCAATCTGTTGATGCTTCCTTTCAATCATCAGGGCTCGGTCAACCAACTCCTGATAGTTATTGAAAGTTGCCACCATCAGTTGTACACTCATCTCATCATTCAACCCTTCCATAAATCTCTCCTGCTTCTTGGCATCTGTAGCCACATCATCTGGGGCATAACGAGATAGGGTACTAAACTCATCCACGTACTGGGCTACTGTACGATTCCCTTGGCGCAAGTTGCGAAACTCCCGCTTCTTCATACTCATGGCTCCAGTTGAGACATGGGCGGTACGAAAAGCTTGCTGAAACTGATCCCAAGTCACATTGGCTACGGGGTAAGTGGCTGTGTAATTCTCCCACCATGCTGCGGCTGGTCCAGACAACTGGTGTGTGGCAAATCGCACCTTCTCCGCATCCGAGCAATTGGCGGTGGTCAAATCCCTTCCAATCTTGCGTAGCCAGTCATCAGCCACAATTGGTTCGATGCTGCTAGCAAACACAGGTGGTTGCAACCTTAAGAAACGTGTCAGGTTGTCCACAGGTGGTGGTGGTGGAGGGTTGTTGTTGTTGTTGTTCTGGTTGTTCTGGGTGTTCTGGACAAGAAGTTGCATCAGGGTGTTCTGCTGCTAGATCAACTGGGTGAGCTCGGGGGGAAACTCGAATTCACGTCTTGGAGGCATCTGATGGGTGTAGAGGGAAGAGATTCGAATAGAATAGAGGTCTAAGGGAAAATCACTACCCATATGCACATGAGACAAACACACAATCATATCACACCAATCAATTTCAAACAAGGTCTTACAAATCTAACGATCATTACAAAAGTGCTCTAAATCTAATACTTGGTGGTAAACTACTAGTCATAGGGTGGTCATCTAAAAATATTGGTCGGTAGAGGATTCCATAATATCTGCCCCAGCTTCATCTTCATAATCTTCATCTTTGCTATCTTCAGCTTCCGAATCAGTATCATCTATGATGATATAATCTTCCGGCGGTATCTCCTTGGGTTCTTCTTCCTCGTCTTCTTCTCCCATGAGTATCCCTAACTTCCGGGTCAAATCATCATTCTTCTCCACAAGTATCTTCATCTCCTCCTCATATCTGTCGCGTGTAGACTTGAGTTCTTCCTCTAGCTCCAAATTCCTATTTAGGGCCTTCTTCAAATCTATCATCCCAGCACACATCTGGTGCTCCTGGCGACGAATGTGGTGGTTCAACTCCTGGATGTATGCTGCTATGGATATACCCTTCCTAGTGCTGATCATATCCCAGTTCTCATCTCGGCGTCCACAAATCTGGTAGATGGTGTCCTTTAACTCCTGCTTGTAGACTTCTCCAATCCTTCCCATAGCAATGTGGGCCGCCATACTCCTTCCTAGGCTCCATGTAGGTGCATTAAAGGAAAATGCTATGAGTGGGGTGACGGGTGCATACGTCCTTCCTGGAACTTGGGCTTGAATCAACCAGCGCTCCTCCTCAGGTAGAGTGGCATTGTAGGTTCCAGTGAAAAACTTGGTAATCCAATGTGTAGATATCTGGTGACCTCCTTCAGGTGTCGTCCAAAAGGTGTATCATCATCCGGTTGCATGAACTTGTGCTTTGCTTCCACCATCCTAAAGAGTAGAAAAGATGAGGAGTCAGAAGAGAAAAGAGTGGAATGTGTTCTAGGGCTTGTCTTAGTGGTCGTGTCCTACAGTCAGCGTGTGCTCTGATACCATCTTTGTAGCGACCAGACCTCAAACAGTCTGATCTCCATGCATCAGTGTCATCCCTGGATCAGTAATGCTGACACGCATGGTACTCGAAGGATTTATAACAGAGTAGCAATCACACACTTATTACATCGATAGTTCAACGATGAATTTATTACATAAATGATGGCTGAAGGCCATCTAACACGATAACAGCGGAAGGCTTGGAAGATAAGTGAGTCCATCAACTCCAGCGGCATCACTGAGTATAGAACCACGACCTAAAAGGGCATCTTACTCGTCGTCTGAAAAGTCTGCAACATGAAACGTTGCAGCCCGAAAAACGGGTCAGCACATGGAATATGCTGGCAAGGTAACACAAGAGATGCAATGAAAATAAGGCTATACTATATGCAATATGGCTGGTGGAAAGCTCTATGGTTAAGTTTTTGCGTAAAGCCAATTTTTCCCTACTTCAAAGGAATGTATTTTAATTAACTATCATGGTAGTTGAAACATCGTTGAGAAGATAGACATCCTCTCAACCCCAATTAAAAGTAATCATTAAACCCAACAAAATTAAATTAGAGTAACATGTTGAGATGCACATGATAATCCAAGTACCGGATACTCAAGATGTCCATAACCGGGGACACGGCTAATCATGATCAGTTTGTACACTCTGCAGAGGTTGGTGCACTTTCCCCACAAGACTCGATCGCCTCCGTTTGGTTTCTCGCACTGCAAGGTGTTTGAGAAACGGATGACCGAGACATAGTCTTTCAGAAGCGCTAGCACCTTACGATCGGGCGGGCCGTACCAACCTACATCCCCTACATCTGCTAGTCCACCACTGTAAGAGTTCGCACAACTTACTCATACTATGCTAGAGCCCATAATAGCATTGTGGCTGCACACGGAAGTTTCTAGTATGAATAATCTCATGATCCCTTTGAGCCTGGGTGGCGGTCCAAAAGAAAAACAGGCAATTCTGGAATACCCAGATGCCTCAATCCACCCAGATGTGTATTAATGTTGCCACCTTAAGTTGAACCATTAATTAACAACTCACATCTGTCATGGATATCACTCAAACCCAAACCACGTCTATGAGCATAGCATGTCCTATCAACAAACGTAGAGTAACTCCCAGGGGTTTGAATGTAATGCAGGTAATAGGTTCTACCTCAATCTACTTCCCAATCCCACAAGTTAATTGATCCTAGTCATGCAATGTGTGAGGGGACTAATGCAATGAAAACTGAGTAATTGGAAAGCATGATCAAAGTGTTACTTGCCTTGCTGATGATCCGCAAAACCTAGAGACTCAAAGTAGCAAGCGGCGCACTCCGGGTACTCTATCGCAATCAAAAACAAGCATACAATAAGTACTTAACTAATGCACGGGTAAAAATCAAATAAGAGATCTAACCAGAAAGTTCAACTTAAGAACTCCGGTTTGCAAAAAGAATCAACTCGAAAGAAGCAACGAAACTCAAACTGCAAAAGAAACGAGCTCCGAATTACTAGTTGGCCTAAAGTCAAATTTTACAGTAGCCAAAACTTTGTTCAAGTTGGTTAAACGTAAAGAGGGCTTCGAGACGAAGATCTGGGATTTTGAATGACCTGATTCCGACTCTCGAGCGAAAAGAAAAACGAAAAACAAGATCAGGGGAGAAATCGCGATCGGAAAAATCGCGGATAAAATACCCCGAAAAAGAAAAACGACGAACAGGCTAACGAATGAACGTTCGCTGTCTGCGATTAACTAACGAAAACCGTTCGTTAAAACGAACGTATGGACGAACGTCCTCTATTTAACTAAAGCGACGAAAAACCGATCTAAACCGAAAAAAACCAGATCTAGGGTTTCTTTTTTTTTTTTATAAAACCGATCTGATCTTTTAAAGAAAACCGAGGCGGCTTCTACCACAACTCCGGCGGGCGGCGGCGGGTCCGGCGAGGGGCGGCGGCGGAGGCGTCCGGCGAGGGGCGGCGGCGGCGGCGTCCGGCGAGGGGCGGCAGGCGGTGGCTTCGGCGGCGGGGGCGCGGGTGGCGGCGCGGCAGCGGCGGCGGCGGCGGCGGGGGCGGCGGCGCAACTTAGGGTTAGGGTTTGCGCGGGTGGGCTGGCGGGGCGAATCGGGCCGGCCTGGGCGCTATATAAAGCCCGGAGTCCCTGGCGAAAACGACTCCTAGTCGGTTCCCCTTTTTTTTTAAATAGAATCCTGGCGCAGTAAAACTAACGAAAGAAATATCAAACGGACTCAAAAATTCCCGAAATAAATTTTCACCGTCCTCTAATAATATTTAGGACAAAGTGAACATTTTTCCCGGACCTAAATGCAATTTTGAAAAACGCGTATTTTTCCTATGCAAATAAATCCGAAAATAAATCCAGAAAAATACCAAAAGTGGTTTTAATATTTTACCTCCAATATTTCTATTATTTTGGAGAAGTCATATTATCTCCGCTCATTTATTTTATTTAGAAATATTTTTAGGAGAGAAAAATAATTAGAATCACACTGTCCTCGTACCAGTATTCGAGCGAACTCAAATACGAAAACGGTCAAATCCCCAACTCTCTCCGTAGGTCCTTGAGTTGCTTAGAATTTCGAGGAACTCCACGAACAAAATGCAAAAATATGCAAATGCAATTATGATCTATGTATAACATTCCAAATTGAAAATTTGGGATGTTACAAACATCCATAGACGACGCTAGAGGGGTTGGCACACCGAGTGGTGCATCGGGGACATAAGCCTTCTGTTTAGCAGTGAGGACAATCCTCAGACTGCGGCCCTAGTCCGCATAACTGCTCACAATATCTTTCAAATTAGTCTTTCTCTAGGAACGTATTAAAATTCAGGGGAGCTACTGCGCGAGCCATTGATCTACAACATAATTTGCAAAGACAACTTGGACTATTGTTCATGACAATGAGTTCAATTTATCATATTACTTAAGAACTCCCACTCAAATCAACACCCCTCCGGTCATCCGAGTGTAACATGATCCAAATTCACCAACCCAAGTCCGATCATCACGTTAGATGAGGTGGTTTCAATGGTGAACATCTCCATGTTGATCATATCTGCTATATAACTCATGCTTGACCTTTCGGTCTCTTGTGTTCTGAGGCCATGTCTATACATGCTAGGCTCGTCAAGTTTAACCCAAGTGTTCCGCATGTGCAAAACTGGCTTGCACCCGTTGTATGTGAACGTAAAGTCTATCACACCCGATCATCATGTGGTGCTTCGAAATAACGAACTTTCGCAACGGTGCACACTTGGGGAGAACACAATTTTATCTTGAAATTTTAGTGAGGGGTCACCTTATAATGCTACCATCGTCCTAAGAAGAATAAGATGCATAAAATGATTAACACCACAAGCAAATCATAAGTGACATGATATGGCCATCATCTTGTGCTTTTGATCTCCATCTCCAAAGCACCGACATGATCTCCATTGTTACTGACATGACACCATGATCTCCATCATCGTGTTGCCACCGGGGTTGTCACGCCAACCATGCTTCTACAACTATTGCTACCGCTTAGTGATAAAGTAAAGCATTACATAGCGCTTAATGATTGACACGCGGGTCATACAATAATTAAAGACAACCCTATGGCTCCTACCAGTTGTCGTATTCATCGACATGCAAGTCGTGATAATCTATACAAAACATGATTATCTCATACATCAAATATATCTGATCATGTCTTTGGCCATATCATATCACATCATACTCTGCAAAAACAAGTTAGACGTCCTGTAATTGTTGTTGCATGTTTTAAGTGTGGCTGCTATGGGTATCTAGCAAGAACGATGCTTACCTACGTAAAGCCACAACGGTGATATGCAAATTGCTATTAAACCTTCTACAAGGACCACCTTTGTCGAATCCGATTCAACTAACATAGGAGAGACACACACCTGCCACCATCTTTATGCAACAAGTTGCATGTCTGTCGATGGAACCGGTCTCATGTACGAGGACATGTAAAGTTGGTCCGAGCCGCTACATCCCACAATACCGTTGAATCAAAATAATACTAGGGAAGGAAGCAATCTAAATATCAACGCCCACAAACTCCTTTATGTTCTACTCGTGATGTCATCTACGCATAGACCTAGCGCATGATGCCACTGTTGGGGAATGTTGCATGGGAAACAAAAAATTAACTACGCTCACCAAGGTCAATCTAGGAGATGACCATCTACGAGACGAGAGTTGGATCCGCATACCTTGTACATCGTTAAGCGGAAGCACTAAAGAACACGGTTGGTGTAGTGGTATGTCTTCGTGATCCAATCACTATCCGTCTCGCAAACTCTGATCTAGTGCCGAACGGATGGCACCTCCGCGTTCAACACACATACGGCTTGATGGTGCCTTCACCTCCTCGATCCAGAAAGCAATGGTGAAGTAGTAGCTCGAGTCCTCCTGCGTCACGACGGCATGGCGACGGTGGTGGTGGAGGAATTTCAGCAGGGCTACGCCGTGCGTCTATGGCGAGGAGAAAAGCTATGAGGGAAAGGATGGGCAGCATCCTGGCCTGTAAGGGTGCGGATGCCCTCTCTTTCCCTCACTATATATAGGGGGAAGGGAGGGTGAAGGCGCCCTAGGGTTCCCCTTAGGGGGCAGCGGCCACAAGGGAGAGGGGCGGCTAGGGTTTGGGTGCCCCCCTTGGTGCCTTGCCCCCCAAGCTAGAGGGGGGCAGCTGCCCTAGGGACGCCCCACCTCCTAGCTGCATGGGGAAGGGGTCAGGGGGCGCACAGCCCCCATGTGGGCTGATGTGCCTCCCCCCTTTTGGCCCATGAGGCCCGCAACACTTGTCGTGACCTCCAAAACTCCTTTCGGTCTTTCGACAACTCCCTGGTACTCCCCGAAATACTTTCGGACTCCGATTCCCATCATCCTATATATCAATCTTCACCTCCGGACCATTCTAGAGTTCCTCGTCACGTCTGAGATCTTATCTGGGACTCCAAACAACCTTCGGTCACCAACACAATGACTCAACTATACTTAAATCGTCAGCAAACATTAAGTGTGTAGACCCTGTGGGTTCGAGAACTATGCAGACATGACCGAGACACCTCTATGGTCAATAACCAATAGTGGGACCTGGATGCCCATATTGGTTCCCACATATTCTACGAAGATCTTATCGGTCGAACCTCGATGTCAAGGATTCAGTTAATCTCATATGTAGTTCCCTTTGTCTATCGGTATGTTACTTGCCCGAGATTCGATCGACGGTATCTCCATACCTAGTTCAATATCGTTACCGACAAGTCTCTTTACTTGTTCCATAATACAAGATCCCGTGACTAACTCATTGGCCACATTGATTGCAAGCTTATTGTGATGTTGTATTACCGAGTGGGCCATGAGATAGCTCTCCGTCATACAGAGTGACAAATCCCAGTCTTGATCCATGCCAACTCAACAGACACCCTCAAAGATACTTGTAGAGCACCTTTATAGCCACCCATTTATGTTGTGGCGTTTGGTACACACAAGGCACTCCTCCGGTGTCAGTGCGTTGCATGACCTCATGGTTATATAAACATATACCTGACAATGCAGAAAACGATAGCAGTAAACTTGATATGATCATATGATACATTTATAGTTTGGGTCTCATCCATCACATCATTCTCCTAATGATGTGACCTCGTTATCAAGTGACAACTCATATCCATGGCTAGGAAACCATTGCCTTCTTCAATCAACGAGCTAGCCCGGTAGAGGCTAACTAGGGACATCTTGTTGTCTATGTATCCACACATATATTTGAGTTTCCAATCAATACAATTCTAGCAAGGATAATAAACGATTATCATGAACAAGGAAACATAATAATAACTTCTTTATTATTGCCTCTAGAGCATATTTCCAACAGATATCCCCATATCATCTCTTGTGTCATACATTGTTTGCGCATATACACAATTGCTATCTTAGTTTGAGCATTTCGCATAAGTGGCCATATCAAAAAAATAAAGAGAAGAAAATCTTTTAAGCAAAGCGAAAACAAAGAGCTTGGAAGAAATATCCATAGCGTCATAACACATTGCATATAATATTGCCATATTTGATCATCTTGGATCGTTGTGAGAGAATCATCGGGAATCATACTTACATTGCATACTTGGGATATAAGTTGTTACGGTTTCTCTCTTATAGGTTGTGCACAAGTTGTATCCGCCTGTTGAGCAATCGTGCTAGCGTCTCTCTAGTGTTGTGCCACAAGACCATTTTTTGTGGATTCCACATTTTATGCTCGTTTCTTGGTTGCACGACCCCAATTATCTATCTGTGTGTGTGTTTGCTATTGGTCTACTTGTTTCACTTGCATATTTGTGAATCTTTTTCAACATTATTGAATATTGCTAACAAATGCATAAATTTTGTCCCACCATCCTCACCAATCTACTCCCAAAGCTTTTACTTGTGTAGGTGTGAGAATAGACAAGATCCGGTACCAATTGTGTTATTTCAATAATACATTATTGAGTGATCATTGATCCATCTTCAACATCGGACAAGGTACATTTGGTCTAGTTATTTCTTTTCTTCCACTCATATATTTGCTTGAGATGATGGATAGGTCGAGCACTTCTTCCAACCCACTCTTCGACGAGTAAGAAGAGGAGCCGAACACCTACGTCACCAAGAATTAACTATTCGGCGCACATAGAGATTTGCATCAAGAGAATGAAGCATTAAGCAACCACATCGAGCTAGTCGCTATCGACTTGCGACAACCCGAACAACGCACGTGAGACTACTCTCACAACAAGCTTTCCAGCCACATGGAAGAGCTCGATGCAAAGATGTATACTCAAATGGAGGAGTTACGTGCATTGATGGTCAATCGTGCTTCTTTGACAACATCGTCATCATCAAGATGACGCCACTCAAGCCGACACTCTTTGGACACTTCTTCGGATGCAAGTCCTCCATGAGTTAGTTCGCATCGTCAACAAGACCATCAAGATCATCAAGCTCCACAAAACCCATTTCCTCGTCAAGAAAATGATCCCATGGAACAAGAGCAAGCTCCACGATGCCAACAACAACAATAGCATCAAGATGGTGACGCCCTCCGACAAGAGCAACAAAGCTGCACGGAACAAGCCCTTGAAGCCTAACGTGCTTAACATGAAGCAACTCACGTTGTACAAGAGCGCAACTGCCAAGTTCGTCTACAACAAGAGGCCCTCTGACAAGAGTGACAAGAAGAAGCCGCATGCCTTGAGGAGTGACAAGAGATGAGGTATCATGCACGAATTCCACGTCCTAAACGTCAAGCTAATCAAGACGAGCACGAGGATCAAGCCATTGAATACCCTCCACCACGACAAGAGCGTCATCACCATCGACCCCAATGCATTGAAGAGCAACACTCGGCAAGAGTTCAATATGCCTAAGTCATTCATAAGCAACTATCCCAAAGACTGCCTATCATGGGCATTGAAGGTCGACAAGATATTCCGTATTCACAATTATGAAGAGGAGGAGAAGATCGCCATGGCATCGCTTGATTTTCAAGATTACGTTCTCATTTGGTGGGAGCAAGTCATCGAACGATGTTAAGCAAAAGGCGACCCGCCCATCACTACATGGAACCAAATGAAGGATGTCATGATGAACGTGGGTTTGAAAGAGTGTCAACTCTAGGTAATGATCCCACTATTTTGGAGGGTGTTGAATCTTGTTACAATATTGATAAAAGTGGATTCAGAGAGGTCATGACTTTATTTAATGATGACACTATTTTGGAAGAGGTTAATTGATTATGATGAGAGAAAAGTTGCTATCTATGATGATTATTGTGATGACACTTATGATATAAAGAATAATGATAACCATGGAGCTTGTCATCATAATTTTAATTCTCAATATGATTATGCCAATCAAGTATCACATGATAGTTATTTTGTTGAGTTTGCTCCCACTATTATGAATGAGAATGAATTTGCTTATGTGGAGAGTAATAAAATTTATATGTTTTTGGATCATGAAAATAATGCTTTATGTCATAGTTATATTGTTGAATTCATTCATGATGCTACTGAAAATTACTATCATAGAGGAACATATGCTTTTACATATCTCAATAATATCAGGTTTCCTCTCTATGTGTTGAAAGTTTTGAAGTCATGCTTGTTTTGCCTTCCTATGCTAGTTGATTATTGTTCCCATAAATTGTTTGCTCACAGAAGCCCTATTCATAGGAGGTGGGTTAGACTTAAATGTGCTTACTGGGTGATTCATGATTCTCGATTTGTGTTTCAGTTCTTTACTTCTATGTGAGCATCATTAAAATAATCATGCCTAGCTAAAAAGGCATTACAGAAAAACACTTGTTGGGAGACAACCCAACACTTATACCTACTTTTTGTGTGTTTGCACATGATTGAGATACTATAGTAATCATGTTTTATAGCTTTTGTTTCAATAAAATGTCAAGTAAAGCCTTTGGGATAATGTGGATAATAGTTGATTTGATTATGTGAAGAAAATGTAAAGTTTTGCGTTCAGTGTAGAAAATCCTATAAATTACTATAACGTGATCTTGGTATAATTTTTTTACACATAATTGACATACAAATTGCCTACGTTTTCCTATTTTTATGAACTTTTAGATTTGCATAAGTATGGTCATTGTCCATATCATTATAGACTGTTCTGTTTTTGACGGGTTCTGTTTTCAATGCATAGTTTGCTTGTTTTATAGTTTCTATGGCTTATATTGGTTAGTATAGATTGTGGAAATGATATATTACAATAGGCATCATGCGGAAACAATTATGAATCTTATCTTGACAGTACCCTAGTGAATGATTTGTTTTATCATACTAACATGTCGAAGTTCCGTTAAGTTTTGTGTGATTGAAGTTTTCAAGTTTTGGGTGAGATGTCGATATGAGGTGAATAAGGAGTGGTGGGAACCTAATATTGGGTATTCCCAAAGTACCCCAAGTAGTATTCAAGTAATATCCAAGCAACTAATCTTGGGGATGCCCCAAAAGGCATCCCCTCTTTCGTCTTCAACATTATCGGTAACCATACTTGGAGCTATATTTTTATTTATCACATGATATGTGTTTTGCTTGGAGCATCATTTTCTTGTGTTGAGATTCACTTACTTTTATTTAGAATAAGGTTTTGTATCTTTTATTCCAATAAAATTTTCAAGGATAGCCTTCACCATGCTTACTTTGTAAGTATATGAGTTGTTGTTTCAAAACAAAAGGTTGCACGCTGATAACCCACAAGTATAGGGGGTCGCAACAATTTTAGATGGTAGATTATTCAACCCAAATTTATAGATTCGACACAAGGGGAGCCCAATAATATTTGCAAGTATTAGTAATTGAATTGTCAATTCAGCCACACCTGGACATTAATTATCTATAGCAAAGTGATCAGTAGCACAACAATATGATAGTTTTGATAGTAGTGGTAGCAGGAATAGCAACGTCAACAATGATAGCAATGATTTTGTAGCAGTTGTAACAATAACAAAAGTGGTAGTAACTTAGCAATAACAATATGTAGGAAATTCGTAGGCATTGGCTTGAGTGATTCGTTGGATGATATTCATCATATAATAGTCATAACCTAGGGCGATGCAAAACTAGCTCCAGTTCGTAAATATAATGTAGGCATGTATTCCATAAATAGTCATGCGTGCTTATGAAAAGAACTTGTATGTCATCTTTTGTCCTACCCTCCAGTGGCAGCAGGGTTCATAAGGAAACTAAGGGATATTAAGGTCTCCTTTTAATAGAGAACCGGAACAAAGCATTAACACATGGTGAATACATGAACTCCTCAAACTACGCTCATCACCGAAAAGTATCCCGAATACTATCACTCCGAGGTTTACTGACCATAACACATAGCATGTGAATATGACTTGCAAGATCGGATCTAGAACATAGATATAATGGTGATATTATAAACGGTTCAGATCTGAAATCATGGCACCCGGGCCCAAAGTGTCAAGCATTAAGCATGGCAAAGTCATAACAACATCAATCTCAGAACATAATGGATACTAGGGATCAATCCCTAACAAAACTATCTCGATTACATGATGAATCTCATCCAACTCCTCACCGACGGGCGAGCCTATGAAGGAATTACTCACTTCCGGTGGAGAGCATCATGGAATTGGTGATGAAGGAGGGTTGGTGATGATGAAGATCGAAGATCCCCCTCTCTGGAACCCCAAACAAACTCCAGATATGGCATCCCAACGAAGAACATGAGGTGGCGGCGGCTCCATACCGCGAAATGATGTAATTCTTCATCCTTGATTTTTGTCTCCCAATTTAGGTATTTACGGAGTTGGAGTCATGGTCAGCGGGGCCACCAGATGGGCACAACCCATCTGGGCACGCCTGGAGGGGGGGCACACCCTGGTGGCTTGTGCTCACCCAGGGCCCCCCCTCCGATGGTTCTTGTCTCCAGTATTTTTCTTTATTCGAAAATAAATCTCCGAAAAATTCCTTTCCATTCCGAGAACTTTTATTTCTGCACAAAAAAATAACACCATGGTAGTTCTGCTGAAAACAGCGTCAGTTCGGGTTAGTTTCATCCAGTTCATGCAAATTAGAGTCCAAAAAGGAGGAAAAGTGTTAGGAAAAGTAGATACGATGGAGACGTATCAACTCCCCCAAGCTTAAGCCTTTGCTTGTCCTCAAGCAATTCAGTTGACAAACTGAAGGTGAAAAAGAAAATTCTTACGAACTCTTTTGCTCTTGTTTACATAAATAATCTTAAGTAGCACCCAGGTTTTCAGCAAAGATCATGACTAACCATGTCAACAATAACTCTTAAAAATTATATTAACTCATATCAATAGCATAACCAACTAGAGATCAATAATAAGATATCTCAAATGACAACACTTTGTCAAAATAACCATGATATAATATGACAACAACGGTATCTCGCTAGCCCTTTCCATGACTGCAAAACATAAATGCAGAGCACCTCCAAAGTTCAAGCAAAGACTAAACATTGTAATTCGTGGTAGAAAAGCTCCAGTCATGCTAACATCCAAAATTAACTACACACAATGCATGAGGATGACAATAGTGCTCTTAGGTCTGGCGCTTATTTGAGAAGGCGATGACTCAACATAAAGGTAAATAGATAGTCCCTTCACAGAGGAAGCAATGATTTGCAAGGGTGCCATAGCACGAAGCTTAAATTAGAGATAAAGGAAATTTTGGGAAATGCACCCTTCCTGTTTACGTCACGACCGAAAGTTATCAAGTTTTGTGATTATTTGTAAAAAAAGTATTTTTGATTTTGGGACTGGGAATCCCTATTACCGACTCTCTCGTACAGGGACAAGTGAACAAACACTCATCATGAGAATAATCAGCTAAGAATGGAAGATACCAACTAACCCCTGTTGCTCTATGAACAATCGAGGCACACAAAAACAGATGTTCATTTGAAATTTAGAGGTGGCACATGCAAATTTACTTAGAACGGCAGGGTAATACCGCATATAGGTAGATATGGTGGACTCATTTGAAATAACTTTGGTTTAAGGGATTTGATGCACAAGCAGTATTTCCGCTTAGTACAGGTAAAGTCTAGCAAATAGGTTGAGAAGCGGCCAACTAGAGAGCAAAAATGGCCATGAACAAGCATTATGCATAATAAACATTGAATACTAGCATGAGTAGCATATGGACACCATGAACATAAATATCATAGAGGCTATATTGGTTTTGGTTCAACTACATGCGTGAAAATGTGTCAAGTCAAGCCGCTTGAAACATTCAGAGGAGGATACCATATCATCATACCACATCACAATCATTTTAACGCAACATTTTCATCTAGGATAAATCATTATCCCCTCCTAGATACTTAAGCATGGCATGGGAAACTATAATTTCTAATTGTCATTGCAAACATGTTTGATCATAATATGTTGAATCATGGATACTAGGTTAAACATATTTACAAAAACAGAACAAGTCGAGTTCATACTCGTTTCTCTCTGCCCCAGCCAGCTCATCAAATATCGTCATTATTGCCTTTCACTTGCACAACCAAACTATATGAAAATAATAATAGTGCAAGAGTGTCGTGGACTAAGCTGGAATCTGCAAACATATTATTCAAAGAGAAGAAGATAAAGCAATTTGGGCTCTTTATTAGATACACGAAAATGCATATGAGAGCCATTCAACATTTTCATTGTGGTCTTCTCCTTGGTAAGACTCAAAAACCAGAAAAGAAATTCAGAGAAACACACCAAAATATTTTTGGAGTTTTTAGTTTTTCTAGAAGAAGGCAAATTAAAGAGAGAAAACAAAAATGGCAAAAAACTATTTACACGGGAGAGCTCCCAACAAACAAAGAGAAGAATCGAGAAATCTTTTTGGGTTTTCTCAAATTTTTTCAAACACACAAGAAGAAAATGAGAAAAATAAATTTAGCAAGGATAATATAATAAAAAAGTGTATACACCGTTGGGATGAAATGTGTGACCATGAATATAATGTCGGTGAGAAACACGTACTGCCCCAAGCTTAGGCTTTTGGCCTAGATTGGCAATCACCATCCACCGCTTGCATAGTAGTAAGAGTTGTAGCTCACGGAGGCTCTTGGTGCAACCACCTCAGGGCGTCGAGCTACCTTAATTTCCACCTTATACGTGCGGGCCTCGCTCTCAAGAACAAAATATCTTTCTCTCCTGTCATAATCAAAAAGAGCAACATGCAATGCAATATGTACAATGGTACTTTTATTGAACCACGGGTTGTAAGTATAATCAGTGATTTTTGCCCATAAGAAACTTATGGCGCTTCATGGCCTCAAAGTCTAGGTACTGAGTGGGTAGGATAGGCTCATTAGTCCAAGGTAATACACCCAGCTCCTTCGCTAAATGTGAAGCATAAATCCCACCATAAAAATATCCACTACCAGCGTTGTGTTGCAATCTGCGTGCAACGATCGCTCCAAGGTTATAACATTTAGTACCGATGAGAGCGGCATGTATGAGGTTCAAGTCAGGAGCACGAAGTGTACTACAGTCTTGTTTGCCTACAATACATTTACCATTAAATAGTGCAAATACTGAATTGAAGGGAAAATACTTTTTATTCTACCTTGAGTCACCTCTCTATCCCCACCATAGCAAAGGCTAGTCAAGAATGTCTCATACTCAGATCTTGGTGGCTCATCTAGCAAACCCCAAAATGGGATTTTTCATAAGTTAGAAAATGTCTCTAGAGGTAACGTAAATGTATTATCATAAAGTTTGAACAAAACTCTAGACTCACGAGGATGACATTTAAATTCTTTAGTAAATGTTTCTGTGAGGCTGAGATGCCGGTTGCACTTGCCATTGATGTAGGGACCAAGCTCGACATTATGAATATATTTCTCAAATTCTTCTTTAATACCTGCACTCACAATGAACTCGTTGCACGGCCATATGCATGATTTGATAGCGGCTTCTCTTATTGAGCTTGCGCTTGGTTCAACGTAAGACCGACGTATCGAGCCACTACTAGATGATGCTTCCGAGGACCTCCTCCTCGAAGAACTCCTTCCAAACAGGTACATTTTATTTGCGTACAATTTTCGAAAATTTTGGTCCACAAAATTTTGTCAACAAAACTTCACAAGATTGATAGCAACTACTCATAAGCATGCATAGAGGCCATATTGAGCATTCAAACTACTTCGAACTCTAAGAATTCAACATACAAGGTCATCTACAGCAGCACCAAGAGTAGCTAATTATTCAGAATACAACCCACTAAAGCAAAAACTAATCGGATCAATGGAGGAGTCACATACCAAGTAGCAATCCCCTAAAACGGTTTGAAAATGGAGCTTCGAGCTAAGAGATCGAAATCCGCGGGTTGAGAGCAAGAACACGAGAGAGAGAGAGAGAGAGAGAGAGAGAGAGAGAGAGCGAGAGAGAGAGAGAGAGCAATGGTGATTTTTTTTCTTGAGGTAGGAGATAGAATGGGCTAAAGAGATAAGTGAGGGGGCCCATGTGGGGACCACAACCCAGCCGAGAGCGCCTGGGGCTGCTGGCGCGCCCAGGTGGGTTGTGCCCACCTGGTGCACCCCCATCTGATGTTATTTGCACTAGAAATTTGGAAATATTCAGAAAAAAATCGTGTTAAATTTTCAGGGCATTCTAAGCACTTCTATTTTTGGGTCATTTTTTTATTGCACGGGAAAAATAGAAAACATGATAAACAAGGCATCTTATTTTATTTAACTAAGAAAAATAGCAAACAAAAGGTAGGGTCAGAAGGTAGTGCCTACTAAAATCATCAACTTCATACCTCTCAGAAATGATCCATTAATAAGGTTGATCAAGTCTTATTAACAACCACTTTCAATTAGCATGAAACCGAAGAACTTCCGTTGAAACACTAAATTACCTCAATGGGGATATGTATGTCCCCAACAATAAGTATATCATATTTCTTTTTTGGCACTAGGAAGAGGTATTTGAAAACTTCCAATAGTGAGTGTCGGAGATTTTTCAATAATATTAATTCCATTCACTTGGAATTGTTTTTTCGGAAAGTGCAACGTATACTCATCACCATTGATATGAAAAGTGACCTTGAATTTATTGCAATCAATAACAGCCCCTGCAGTATTCAAAAAGGGTCTACCAAGGATAATCGACATGTTGTCATCCTCGGGCATCTCAAGTATAACAAAGTTAGTTAAGATAGTAACGTTTGCAACAACAACGAGCACATCCTCACAAATACCGATGGGTATGGTAGTTGATTTGTCAGCCATTTGCAAAGATATGGTGGTAGGCGTGAGTTTATTGAAAATCAAGTCTTTTATATAAAGAGAAATGCATAACACTAACACCAGCTCCTAAATCACATAGTTTTAACATAATTTCTTTTGATGGAGCAAGGTATAGTTAGTATTCTCGAATCTCTGAGTTTTTTAGGTACTCCATCTTTACAAGAATAGTTAGCAATCATGGTGGAGATTCCAGCTTCAGGTATCTTTCTTTTATCAGTGATGATGTATTTCATGCATTTTGCATAAGGAGCCATCTTTAATATATCAGTCAGGTGAGTGTGCAAAAAGACTGGCCTAAGCATTTCAGCAAAGCGTTCAAATTCCTCATCATCTTTTTCTTAGTTGACTTAGGTGGAAAGGGCATGGGTTTTTGTACCCATGGTTCTCTTTCTTTACCATATTTTCTAGCAACAAAGTCTTTTATCATATCTTTTATTCTTAGGTTGTGGGTTATCAAGATCAACAACAGGTTCTATCTCAACATCATTATCTGGTTGTTTATCATTGTCTGGTTGAGTGTCTTTATGAACATCATCATCATCATTTTCATTATCACTAGATAAATGTTCATTACTAGATTGAGTTTCAGCATCAGAGATAGAGACATCATTACTATTTTCAAGGGGGTTTTCTATCTCACGTTCACTACAGGTATGCAAAGTGCTATCATTTTCTTCTTCCTTTTCTTTCTAGAAGAACTAGGTGCACTAGTGTTAAGTCTTTGTGAATCTTGTTCAATTCTTTTAGGGTGTCCCTCAGGACAAAGTGGTTTCTGAGACATTTTACCTCCTTTAGTTGCTAATCTAACAATGAATTCATTTATATTACTATTCATTTGATTTAGCAACTCTTTCTGATATTGGGCAACTTGTTTTAACGTAGTTTGAACCATAGAAGCATGTTTCCCGACACCTCTAACATCATTGGATATTCTAAATAACAAGTCACTCAAGCGAGCAATCATATCAGAGTTGTATTTCAATTGTTTGATGACATTGGCATTGAAGTGATCTTGTTTTCTAATGTAATCATCGAACTCATAAAGGCATTGACTAGGATGTTTATTGTTAGCAATATCACCTTCATCAAATTTCATTAAATAATTTACCTCTACCACCTTTGGTAGTGGTGGTGTGTCAAGTCCATAGATTTCTTAAATATGAGGTAAATTTTTGACATCCTCTGGTTTAATACCTTTTTATTTCATACTTTTGTTTGCCTCTTCCATATCTTCAGGACTGAGAAATAAGATACCACTCTTTTTCGGAGTGGGTTTAGGCAGTGGTTCAGGAAGAGTCCAATCATCATAATCTTTTAATATATTATTTAATAATTCGTCGGCTTGTTCAATAATTCATTCCCTGAAACACAACCAGCACAACTATCTAGGAAATCCCAGAAGCATCGGTTAGTCAATTATATAACATATCTAGTATTTAATTTTTCTTAAGTGGATGATCAGGCAAAGCATTAAGAAAATGGAGAAGCCTCCCCCGAGCTTGTGGGAGACTATCTTCTTCAATTTTCACAAAGTTAAATATTTCCTGTAAGTCAGCTTGTTTCTTATGAGCAGGAAAACATTTTTCAGAGAAGTAATAAATCATATCCTGGGGACTACGCACACAACCAGGAGCAAGAGTATTGTACCAAGCTTTAGCATCACCCTTTAATGAGAACGGAAATAATTTTAGGATACAATAGTAGTGAATTTTCCCATCATGAGCATATGGGGTGGCTATATCATTCAATTTAGTAAGATGTGCCACTACAGTTTCAGTTTCATAGCCATGGAAAGGATCAAATTCTACCAAAGTATTCAACTATGGGTTGACAAAGAATTCACAATCCTTATCAGTAACACAGATAGGTGAGGTAGCAAACTTAGGATCACGCTTCATTCTAGCATTCAAAGACTTTCTTTCAGTTTGTATAATAATTTCTTAAGATCATCTCTATCATTGCAAGCAAGAAAGTCTCTAGTTGTATCCTCGTCCATAACATAACCTTTGGGTACTTTAGGAAATTCATATCTAGGATGGCTAAATCTAATAGTTGTTTCAAGATTTTCAGTTTCAAGTATTTCATCAGTTTCAACATTCTCAATATCTTTAGTTCTAGCAAGTTGTTCATCAAGAAATTCACCCAATGGCACAGTCTTATCAAGCAAGCTACAAGCATCATCATAAGCATCATTCATAGTAGAAGTAGCATTCTCAATAACTTGCGACATATCAGGATTAATAGCAGATTGTGGTGTTGCAAGCTTACTTATAACAAAAGGAGAATCAGGTGGAGCGTGTGATGGTAATTCCTTACCTCCCTTCGTTGTTGAGGGAAAGATCTTAGTTCTATCATCCTTCAGAATCCTCATAGTGATAAATAGATTATAATGCCAAGTGACTCAATAAATATAGATATGCTCCCTGGCAACGGCGCCAGAAAAAGGTCTTGATAACCCACAAGTATAGGGGATCGCAAAAGTTTTCGAGGGTACAGTATTCAACCCAAATTTATAAATTTGACATAAGGGGAGCCAAAGAATATTTAAAAGTATTAGCAATAGATTTGTCAATTCAGACACACCTAGAGATTAATTATCTGCATCAAAGTGATCGGTAGCACAACAATATTATAGTTTTGATCATAGTGGTAGCAACAATAGCAACAGTAACAGTGATAGCAATGATTTTGTAGCAGTTGTAACACTAACAATTGTGGTAGTAACTTAGCAAGAACAATATGTTGGAAATTCATAGGCATTGGATCGGGTGATTCGTTGGATGATATTCATCATATAATAGTCATAACCTAGGGCGATACAAAACTAGCTCCAGTTCGTAAATATAATGTAGGCATGTATTTCGTAAATAGTCATACGCGCTTATGGAAAGAACTTGTATGACATCTTTTGTCCTACCCTCCCGTGGCAGCGGGGTCCATAAGGAAACTAACGGATATTAAGGCCTCCTTTTAATAGAGAACCAGAACAAAGCATTAACACATAGTGAATACATGAACTCCTCAAACTACGGTCATCACCAGAAACTATGTTGAATACTGTCACTCCGGGGTTTACGAATCATAACACATAGTAGGTGAATATGACTTGCAAGATCGGATCTAGAACATAGATATAATGGTGATAACATAAACGGTTCATATATGAAATCATGGCACTTGGGCCCAAAGTGTCAAGCATTAAGAATGGCAAAGTCTTAACAACATCAATCTCAGAACATAATGGATACTAGGGATCAAGCCCTAACAACACTAACTCAATTACATGATGAATCTCATCCAACTCCTCACCCACCAGCGAGCCTACAAAGGAATTACCCACTCCCAGTGGAGAGCATCGTGTAATTGGTGATGAAGGAGGGTTGGTGATGACGAAGATCGAAGATCCCCCTCTTCGGAGCCCCAAACGGACTCCAAATCTGGCCTCCCGACGAAGAATAGGAGGTGGCGGCGGCTCTGTATCATGAAATGAGGTAATTCTTCCTTCCTGGTTTTTTCTCCCAATTTAGTTATTTAAGGAGTTGGAGTCAGGGTCAGCGGGGCTACAAGGTGGGCACAACCCACCTAGGCGCGCCTAGAGGGGGGCACCCTGGTGGGTTGTGCTCACCCAGGCCCCCCCTCCGGTGGTTCTTCGCTCTAGTATTTTTCTTTTATTCTGAAATAAATCTATGAAAAGTTTTGTTCCATTCTGAGAACTTTTATTTCTGCACGAAAAACAACACCATGGTAGTTCTGCTGAAAACAATGTCAGTCCGGGTTAGTTTCATTCAAATCATGGAATCATGCAAATTAGAGTCCAAAACAAGAGGAAAAGCATTAGGAAAAGTAGATACGATGGAGACGGATCACACGCTATTGCGTGAATTCTCCAGAATAGTCGGAATGTGATAAAAAGCTTGAAATTTTGGCACAATAAGATGTGATGAAGTTTCTACAGTGTGGTAAATTTTTGAAAATTGTTTGAGTTAAATATATATGGATCTTGCTTCATCTTTTTCAGAATGTCCTGTTTAGACGGATTCCTGTTATGATTGCATTGCTTGCATATGTTTGCTTGTTTAATGATTCTATTTGAGGATAGGAGTATTAAATATGTAGAGGCATTTAGTATGAAATGTTTAATTATAATTTTAGTGAGTTGTTACAGTAGGGAATGATAAGGTTCTGCATGGATCTATATTAATTTATCTCACTAGTTCTTGTTGAGTTTTGTGTGTATGAAGTTTTTAAGAATCAGGGAAACCGTGATATGAGAGGAATTAAGGAGACACAAGAGCCCAAGCTTCGGGATTCACAAGCCATCCCAAGTTAATATTTTAAGAAGTCTCGAGCATCTAAGCTTGGGGATGCCCCGGTAGGTATCCCACCTTTCTTCATCAACAATTATCGGTTACTTTCGGTTGAGCCTAAGTTTTTACTTGTTCACATTATGTGTGTAATTTTTTTTGTTTGAATAAATACTTGAGATCTCAAATTCTTAATGAGAGATAGAGAGAGAGTCCTCACATAGTTACTTAATTGTTTGACTACACGTTGATCTTCAATTATATCTTTCAGACTAGTTTGGCATTTACTCTCGTTCTTCACTTATATCTTTCGGAGTAGTTTGGCATTTACTCTCGTTCTTCACTTATATCCTAAGAGTAAATTGTTGAATGGAGTGAATATCATATAGTTGAAATTATATGTGCTTAATATGATTGTCACATGCTTAGAAATATTTCACATTTTGTTTAGAAAGTAAATTCTATTGAAGTTTGACAATCACAATATTAGCCGTACAAGCAAATCATGAAAGATAGTATATGGAAGAAAACTTTGACATACGAATATATTATCTTGGACTTCTTTTATGATTGTGAATACCCATTAATTATTTTCACTTGAGCAAATTAGTTGAAGTTGGGCAAGGAAGACAACATAATGAGTTATGTTTGGGTATATTTGCATCGGAGTTATATTGTTATGGGTCCTCAAACATGTGGTGCTTGTTGTTTAAACTCTTTTGCTAGCCAAAATTTACGTACTAAGCGGGAATATTGCTTGTGCATCCAAAATCCTTGAGCCCAGTTTCTTCCATGAGTGTCCACCATACCTACCTATATACGGTATTACTCTGTTGTTCCATGTAAATTTGCATGTGCCACCTCTAATCATTCAAATAAGTATCTGTTTTGTGTGCTCGTATTGCTCATAGAGTGGCACGGTGTGTCGAGTATATTCCATGCTAAGCGGGTTATTCTCATGACGGGTGATTATTCACTTGTCATTGCACGAGAGAGGTTGATAATTGGGTTGCCCAGTCCTATGATGAAAACAAAAATAACGAAACAAACTCCCTCGGAAAGCTGATTGTATGGAGGGCACCCGAGGATACGGATGGACATGGCTTGTGTTTGAATGGTTGAGGGCTTATCTGTTATTTTTTCTATTAATTTTATTTTTGTTGAGTAAATTTCGTATTCCAACCTATTCTTTAGTTCGCAAGCATCATGTGGTGGGGAAAGATCCATGCATATATGGCCATTCAAATATATTTGATCCTGATTAATTATTGTTGACAATTATCTCTATGATAAATGAGTTGGGAGGCGAAACATTAAGCCCCCACCTTTCTCAATGTTCGATGGATGCTATATGTTCTAAACATATGCTTTGAGTCTTAGCAATCATAGAAGACTATATGATAATTAAGTATGTGGACCTCTTACTTAGACTTTCTTGAAAATATGTTGAATTGCAATTTTTTGGTAACTAAGAACATAAGTTGTCAAGTGTCAAGGAAATGCATTGTTTGAACCATAACATGTCAAATAATTGCTACTTGATCATGATGAGTTTTATGAGAATGAGTTGTTGTTATAATGCTAGGAAAAGTGATTGAAATTATCCTTGATCAAACTTATTCACTAAGCTAGCATTCACTCTTCATAAATTAGTTCTTTTATCATTTACATACTCGAGGGCGAGCAGGAATTAAGCTTGGCGATGCTAATACATCTCCAACGTATCTATAATTTATGAAGTATTCATGCCATGTTCACAATGATTTTATATGGTTTTGGTATGATTTGAATGGAACTAACCCTAACTGACGTTGTTTTCAACAGAATTACTATGGTGTTCTTTTGTGTGCAGAAATAAAAGTTCTCAGAATGGGCTGAAACTTTTTCATGATTTTTTATGGAACAAAAGAGCCCCCCGAAGCTTCGTGGAAGGACTAGAAGAGCCATGAGGACGCGATACGCCTGGGGGCGGGCCCTCCCCCCAAGGTGCGTGGAGCAGGCTTGTCGCTCCCTCGTGGCCCCCTTGACGTGAAACCAATGCCAAAAATTCCTATAAATACCAAAAACCCAAGAAACAAACCTAGTACTTCTCCTTCACCGCCACAAGCCTCTATACCTCCGCGGTCCCATTTACAACCCTTTTTTGACACCCTGTCGGAGGGGGAAATGATCACCGGAGGCCATCTTGATCATCCCGGTGGTCTCCATGACGAGGAGGGACTAGTTCACCCTCGTGGCTGAGGGCATTTATTAGTAGCTATGTGTTTGATCTCTCTCTCTCTTTCTCTCTCTCTCTCTCTCTCTCTCTCTCTCGTGTTCTTGATTTGGCATGATCTTAATGTACCGTGGGCTTTGTTAATATAGTTGGATCATATTGTATTTATCCCCTCTCAATCTTGTTGTGATGAATTGAGTTTTTACCTTTGAGGTTTCACTATTATCGGATTCAATATTTTGGATTTGAGAAAACTTGATGTATGTCCTGCACGTGGATACCCATGGTGACAATGGGGTGTTCTATTGATTCACTTGATGTATGTTTTGGCACTCAACTCGCAGATTCCCGAGGTGACATTGGGGTAATCTATGCATAGGGGTTGATTCATGTTTTCGTCCTACTTTCTTCGGTAGAAATCTTGGGGCACTCTTTGAACTTCTTTGTGTTGGATTGAATACTATGAACCTAAAGTTGTTCGATGCATATCGAATAGTCAACTCACGGATACTTGTGGTGACATGGGAGTATCTAGGTGACACTAGAGTTGGTTGATGTGTATCATATGGTGTTATTTTAGTATGAACTCTATGGTTGTTTGTGACACTTATAGGAATAGCTCAATAGATTGATCGGAAAGGATAACTTTGAGGTGGTTTCGTACCCTACAAACAATTTCATCTTATGTTCTCTGCTTGATAAGAACTTTGGAGTGATTCTTTATCACACGTTGAGGGATAGTTATATGATTCAATTAGGTTAACACTGTTGAGAGATTGCACTAGTGAAAGTATCAACCCTAGCCCTTGTTTCTAAGACTTACAATACCATTTGTGCTCCGTTTCATCACTTGCCAGCTTGCTGTTCTTATATTTTTTAGATTACAAAAACCTATATCTACTATCCATACTACACTTGTATCACCATCTCGTCACCGAACTAGTGCCCCTATACAATTTGCCATTGTATTGCGTGTGTTGGGGACATGAGAGATTTCTTGTTTTTTATTGCAGTATTGTTTGAATAGACCATCTTCATGCTGGAAATTTGTTCTTGTCCTACAAAACTCTACGCTTGGAGGACCAACACAAGTCTATAAGAATAAGTTGTGTAGTAGATATTAGGGGTCGGGCGTTAACAAGCAAGATCAAACCCTCCTCCGCGGGCGATGGCACATCGCACATTGATGATGTGGTCTAGAACCTCAATTAATTGATTCTCATCCATGTCAAGATGCCCTATCACTGTCAGGGTCTAGAACCTTAATTGATTATCATCCACGCCATGGACGAGGACCTCAACAAGAACGATCTTGAAACTCATCGGCAGGGGTCTCCATAAAATCCGGTCCACCACCGCCACTTATCAGCTGCAAGGCGCTAGCCCATGGCGCTCCTGTCGTCCTGCAGTTCCGGCGATCGGCCATGTCCGCACTTGCCTTAGTTACAATGAGCTAGAGCTGATGGGGCATGCCATCGAGCTGATCGAGGAAGCCAAAAGCATGGGAGAATGGGATTATGTCCGATGCATAGTAGGGACAAGTATCACCGGATCAACGAGGGCATGCACGGAAGAGGCTTTGCATACGGTCACCATGGAATTTTTTTTCCAATGGGAATACCTTGGGATTGGAAGCGCATCACTTTTGGGTCCCTTGTTAGGTTGTCCTTCACATTCGCTGGCCATAGGGAAGGTCATGCACACTTGCTGTCCCCGGGAGGTCCCCATGAGGTCCTGCACGCCTACCATGTGGAGCGATAAAGAGAGGATGACGCAGGGTGTTTTTGTTGTTGTGAGGCCAGACGAGTCATCATGCAAATCCGAGAGCGTTCAACAATGGAGAGTCATCAAAAGAGTTCGTAAGCATGTCCATGTGACAAGTCCAGGCACAACACTCCAATGACATTCCACCAAGAAGTTGGATCGGAGGCACTGGACGGAGGTAAGCATGCATTTTTTATGAATGTATCTTTTTTTGCTAATTGCATACATGAATTTTTACCATGATTTGACTACACAAGAGTTTGGATGACACCACACTAGATTCGAAGAGATGAAGCACTCTATCCAAACAGGAGAAGTAAAACTCTACAAGAGTGTACAATTTTAAAGTGATTTTCATTGGGGCCAAGTAAATCATCAGTGAGAATCTATACCGGTGTGAAACTTTTAGCATATGCCACACCAATATATCATGGTCTTATGTGCTAGATAAATGATCACGGTGTAGTCTGCATCCTCCTGGGATGCCATGATAGCCTCGAATCTTCATTTGGATTAGTGTTGTCTTCTTCATAGACATGTTCGTGCCACTATCCACGGTTGCCATCATCTTCTAGCACAATATGTGGTCCCTGTATACCAGGCCAACCCCTCTCTTCGAACACTGGGATCTAGCCTCTCACGGTCTCACCTCATCTAGGCTCTTGGAGTAGCGATAAAGCGAAGTTTTTTTCTTTCGAGTAAGGTCCACTTCGTTTCGGTATGGTACTGGCCGAAATCATCTTTTTCGGGGTGCTTTCAATGTACTCCCTTCGTTTCTTTTTAGTTTGCATATAAGGTTTGGTCAAAGTCAAGCTTTGTAAAGTCTGACTAACTTTATATTGAAAAATATCAATGTTCACAATATGAAATCAATATTATCAGTTGCATCATGAAATGTATTTTCATACTATATAGTTTTAGTATTTTAGATGTTTCTATTTTCTTATATAAATTGCGTCAAACTTTATGTAGTTTGACTTTGACCAAATTTTATACGCAGAGTAAAAAGAAACAGAGGGAGTAGAAATAAATAGATGCTCACCTCGGCTGATTGACATGTCTAAGTATGCAACAAGAGGGTCTCAACAATGACATGTGCAAGCTCACATAGATAAATCAAGGTTAGCTTTTCTATAACATTATAATTGTTGGATATTTATGTAGAGGCGTGTCACTTTATTAAATACAAGTTCATGTGTGTTGTTCTGAAAAAGGCCACAGGAAAGTGTGCATCATAATTTGTTGGTTGTAAAAAATTAGGGTCAATTTGATATTATTGGCTATTAATTACATGAGTTTTTTAACTTATGTGAAATTTAGACTTGTAAAAGCAGTTATCGTCTGAATGGCATGCAAGTAATCAGTAACCATGTCAGTTTTTCTCACTCTGATGGCGTGCTCTGTTCACTTGAAAAGGTTGTTATTAGCATCTAAAGGTTATAACCGTTTCAATGGAGAAGAAGTGTACCTAACCTCGGTTGAAAGAGAATTGACATGTAATAAAAGTGAAATGAAGATGTGAAAATCAATATATTTGGCACTTTCAGGGATAACAAAAGAAACCAAAAGCTGCAGGTGATCCCGCTGAAAAACATTTTGGAGGCCTTCTTTCGCCATTTTGGCAATGATACACCTATAGATGAATGTGGCATATTATTTGGTTGAATATCGTTTCCAAAATGTATAAACCAATATAAATACCATACAACTTCCTGCATTTACAACATTAACCTGGCTGACTTCATTACTCCGGCGAGAATTACATTATGATTCCTAGTTTTGCACCCAAGCACATATTTAATTGCAATTTAATTACAATGCTTCACAAATGTCTTTTAAACTAGTTGTATTTTTCTAAATGCATCCTCTGCGATGTTACATATTTGACTAGATGCATGCGCTAACCAAGTTTGCCTAAAAATGTGAAATCAACTCGTCGTGACTCATGGGTATATTTACTAGAAGGGTGAAAAAGCTATAGAATGAACAAAATCTTGTTTATCCTTTGTTTGGTCCAAATATGAAGTGTGAAAGAAAATATTGTTCGTAATTTCTTCTTTTGTAGGACGAGAATGGGTAGAAGCAATGGTGTATTCATCTTTGTTTATTTATGATATCAACATACTTGCTACTGTCTTAAATTGTTCATTATCATTCTTCAATTTTTTATTTTTTTATCTCTTTCCTCAATCCTTTGGACATCTTTAAATATTTTACACAAGATAGGTGGTACCAGATAGGGAAATGCTTTGAAAAATATCAGTCGGACAAATGGGCAATATTTAGAGTATACACTTATGTATTGCTAGAAATTTCTAGCTTCATTTTACAAGATGAAACTATGCTATTTTTCATTTGTCATATGGCCTTATTAATTTCTAATACTCCCTCCGTTTCTAAATATAAGTATTTTTAGAGATTCCAATATGGACTACATAAAGAGCAAAATGAGTTAATATATACTCCAAAATACGTCTATATACATCTCTATGTAGTCACTAGTACGCGTCGGTGCTATACAAACGGCTTTTAACCCCTTTCCGCGATGGCATTTGGAACCGTCGCCTAGTGAGTGACGGCGATAGGGGGGTCCTTCCCACACGACCCAAAAACCGTCGGGGATAGGGAGCCTTGATGCATCAGTTGTCCCTATATAACCGTTTCCGATATCTTGAATATCCCAAACGCTTCATCCTTCCTACTCGTTTGTGCTCGCATTGCCATCGCAGTCGGAGTTTTATGGTTTTACCTAAATCTAGGCAGATTCCAGGCACGGGAGTTTTCCAGGCAGATTCCAGGCACGAGAGTTTTACGATGCCTGGCACATCACAAACAGTTCATGATTATAAAACGTGTACGGTAGGTAGACAATCACACACATTTAGTTTTCCCGCACCATATGCGATAGTGTCTGACATCACACACGCTTTCCAAACGGCAACTATGTGCATTATTACACATGTTTCCTTTATGTGAATTGTGTTAGATTATGATGTATATTGCACACACCGTGCTTTATTAATCGTGTGCGCCATAACGACCTGCACACCCTAATTTCGCCCTAATTTAATTGCTGCTATTTAAAATTGTACCTAATTTAAACTTGAAAGTAGGCTTTAGCTTTATTCATATCCATCGGGTTCAAACAACCAATGCATTATTCGATCACGGGTACATAAGCACCAAATAAAGAATGATGAACCAGGGTTCTATACTTGTAATATTACAAATGGTAAAGAAAGAGGCAACAGAAATTCCGGTTGCTGAACAAGGTGAAGCGGAATGGCCCTATTGTGCTCTCCTGGATGCAGAAGGCATGCGGGACTCTAGTCCAACCCCTTGTGATGGTCGGCCGCCAATCATGTAGTTTGAGAGGTAATCTTGAGTAAACTGCTTCAAGATCCACTTCAAAGGAAAAAAGATTCACACATTGTCATCTAACACAACTCATTGTGGGCAGTAAAAAGAAGGCTACATGGTTCTTACTTACCATCCTGCAGTTCATTGTTGTCTTGCATAAAGTGTAAACAAATAGTTCGATTGACATCTTTGGACCCATTTTAATAACAATCTTTATCAGTTTCCTCACTTGATGCTGGTTCATGAATATCTCATTGCCCCAGAAAGGGTCGAAGTGTGGAACTTTGGCAATGATATATGTACCTAAAAGCACCAAGTTAATATTAGAAGCTAAACAACAATTGAAAAATGATCTAATACAACACTCCCTCCATCCCATTATACAAGATTTTATTACATGTATATCTAGACATCATCAGAACATTAAGGTAACACTCTTCCTTGTTGTTATGTAGCCTGGAATTTCATATTTAGTCATTAAGTACAATGTATGTTGCTATGTAGCCTCAGATATATTAAATATGGCCGTAGTTAACCTACTGCTAAATTGGTTACATATATATTCAGTGAAATGTTCGATTCGACGATTAATCCCTTATCAGCCCAGGCTATATGGTACCTGAAAGAACATGCGGTGCCCCCATGTTCGGTTTTGGTAATTGATGACAATCTCTATGGACTAATGGTTGCCTTGAGTTATATTGGAAGGGTTTGTCCATAGGCTTTTCTTGGAGTCCATTTGTTGGTTTCAAGGAGAGTTTGTGATGACCAAGCTGCTATTAAGGAATTATCCAAAGATTGGTCATATGAGTGTTGAGCTTATAGCAAGCATGTCTTGAAGAAGAAGAGTGTGTGATCATTCATTTTTACCTTCAAGACATCATCCAAATGAAGAGAGTTGGAAAAATTCAAGGTTAATCAAGACTAAGTCAAAAAGTGAATAAAGTTGATCAACACACAAAGCGTGGAAGATGTACCGAGAGGGATCAAGTGATCCTATGGTAAGGTAAGCATTGTCCTTTACGCTTTGTGTTCTAACCCATGGTCTTTGTGAGAGTTCTTTGTGGGGTTAGGTTGCGGTGTGCAAATTCAAGTACGATCATCACGAAGAGATCATATGCTTGAAGCTTGCCATCCATTATGGTGGCAATGGACTTGTGAAGATGTGCCGAAGAGTGGCTCACCCATAGTGAAGTATGGGGGAGCAATCAACTAGTCTTCACCTAGCCAACGCAATCAAGAAAGGTGGTCCAACTTGAGGAAATCAAGATCGTCATCATCTAACTCAAGTGGACTATGTGCAAGGCAAAGGTTTGCCCTTGATAGGTTTTCTATTTTACGGGTCTCATGGTGGTAGTTTGGAGACCGGGTTATAGGATCGATTGTTGTACTATCAAGGGGGGCTCTCGATTAGTAGCTTGATTGTATCGTTCATAGAGAGCTCAAACCATCCTTGCATCATCTTTATTGGTTCTTGTTTGGTTCTTCTCTTTGTGATTCTTAGAGCTTATGGTTATCTTGATGACAAGCTCGAGTTCATCGAAAACGGAGTTCATGTGCATCTTCTATGATGTTTTCAATGCTGGAGGTTTTGCCGGTTCTTCTCTGATGGAGGGTTCATTCCACTATATCTTAGGAATACCTCCCTGCCTCTTCTTACTATAGCCAATCGATGTTTTGATGCTACTCATCTTCCTCTATCTAACAAGCTTGAGTTTGCTCAATTCGGAGCTCATTTGAAGAAGTTATGGCAGTTCTGTTTTTCTCCCTGCGGTAGTACCGCGGTCGGCAGCGGTAGTGCCGCTTGTAGCGTCAAGCAGTAGTACCGCTCCAGTACCACTCTACTACCGCCTCAATTTTGGGTCTTGCTCTTTTCATGTTGGGTTCAACAGTAGTCGCACGGCAGTAAGGCACGGCAGTTCCGCCTATAAGCGGTAGTGCCGCCCCGATTGGGCGGTAGTACCGCCGCGGTCGGGCGGTAGTGCCGCCGTGGTCGGGCGGTAGTACCGCTACAGCATTACTACTGACATACTCTGCTCTGCTCTACCTCCTTTGGTCTCGTGTTCTACTTCTCCAGCGGTTGTACCGCTGGGGTGAGCGGTAGTACCGCTTATAAGTGGCACTACCGCCCCAAGGTTCATGTTGTTACTCTATTTCCTACTTCTACCGCCCGAGCGGTAGTACCGCTCATGTGCGGGCCGAGCACATAACGGTTGGATTTTTTCCCTCCTATAAAAGGGGGTCTTCTTCCCCATTGAACCTTATCCTTTGAACTCGTGTTCTTCCCCCATTGTTGACTTTCTTCGAGCTTGCTATCTTTCAATCCCTCCATGGATTCTTGCTAGTTTTGGGGGGAAAAGAGAGAGGAGATCTAGATCCACATTTCCACCAATCATTTTCTCCTCTAGGTGAGGGAAACCCCTTGGATCTAGATCTTGGAGTTCTTGGTGTTCTCCTCCTTGTTCTTCCTCTCTTTTCCCTCCCTAGCATTAGTTGCTTTGGTGGGATTTGAGAGAGAAGGACTTGGGCACTTCGTGTGCCCTTGCCATTGCATTTGGTGCATCGGTTTGAGTTCTCCACGCTGATACATGGAAGTTACAAGTTGAGAAGCTTATTACTCTTGGGTGCTTGGGCCCCTTGAGCTTGTTCCTCTTGGGTGCTTGGGCACCCTAGACGGTTGAGGTCACCGCGGGGCCATATTCCATTGTGGTGAAGCTTTGTGGTGTCGTTGGGAGCCTCCAATTAAGTTATGGAGGTAGCCCCAACCTTTATGGTGTTCGGAGCTCAATCATTGTGGTGTAAAGCTCCGGGCAACTATCGGGGTCTCCAATTAGGTTGTGGAGACACTACTAGAAAAAAAGGCTGTTAGTGGCGCACCTATTTTGGCCATTAATGGCGCACTATAGGTGCGCCACTATTACCACACCACTAGTAATTAATACTAATGGCACACCTCTGGTGCGCCATTAGTATCCCAGACACTAATGGCGCACCACCTGGTGCGCCATTACTATCCAAGACACTAATGGCGCACCTGAAGTGCGCCATTACTCGGCATCAAAGTCTGCCATTAAAGGAGCCATGTGTACCTTGTGCTCTAGGTTACTAATGGCGCACTAACTGATAATGCGCCACTGTTGTGTTTATCTCTGTGCGCCACTAAAGTGCAATATGGTGCGCCACTACTATGAATATTAGGATTTTTTTTGCTTTTCTGATATTTGCATAGGTTACAAAATACATTACAGCACAGAATATAAACAGCACAACATATAAACAGCAGATTTATCGAATACAATAGAAGATTAGTCTCCGAATACAATTCATCATATTAGTCTCCGAATTCAAAATACCGAACAAAGTTAGAACATTACAAGTCTCAAGACCGCGAGTAGCGAGTTTCTCTTCACATTACAAGTCGATATCTAAACTACCGTCACATAGAATAGGGTTGTGATGTCTACTACGCAACCTTCTTCTTGTAGACGTTGTTGGGCCTCCAAGTGCAGAGGTTTGTAGGACAGTAGCAAATTTCCCTCAAGTGAATGACCTAAGGTTTATCAATCCGTGGGAGGCATAGGATGAAGATGGTCTCTCTCAAACAAACCTGCAACCAAATAACAAAGAGTCTCTTGTGTCCCCAACACACCCAATACAATGGTAGATTATATAGGTGCACTAGTTCGGTGAAGAGATGGTGATACAAGTGTAATATGGATGGTAGAAATAGGTTTTTGTAATAAGAAAATATAAAAACAGCAAGGT
Organism: Secale cereale; assembly: GCA_902687465.1. Lineage (NCBI taxonomy): Eukaryota > Viridiplantae > Streptophyta > Magnoliopsida > Poales > Poaceae > Secale > Secale cereale. The sequence continues at coordinate 517,515,495 of LR738712.1, forward strand.
AGAAAGTGCTAAACGTGAGCATAAACGGTATTGCAATGATAGTAGGCAAGGCCTAGGGTTCATACTTTCACTAGTGCAAGTTCTCTCAACAAGGATAACATAATTGGATCATATTACTGGCCCTCAACATGCAACAAAGAGTCACTCCAAAGTAACTAATAGCGGAGAACAAACGAAGAGATTATGGTAGGGTATGAAACCACCTCAAAGCTATTCTTTCTAATCGATCTATTCAAGAGTCTGTATTAACGTTCAATCTATCATAGAGTTAATACTAGAATAACACCTTAAGACACAAATCAATCAAAACCCTAATGTCACCAAGATACTCCATTGTCACCTCAAGTATCCGTGGGCATGATTATACGATATGCATCACACAATCTCAGAAACATCTATTCAACCAACACATGGAACTTCAAAGAGTGCCCCAAAGTTTCTACCGGAGAGTCAAGACGAAAACGTGTGCCAACCCCTATGCATAGATTCCCAAGGTCACGGAACCCGCAAGTTGATCACCAAAACATACATCAAGTGGATCACATGATATCCCATTGTCACCACAGATAAACACGTGCAAGACATACATCAAGTGTTCTCAAATCCTTAAAGACTCAATCCGATAAGATAACTTCAAAGGGAAAACTCAATCCATTACAAGAGAGTAGAGGGGGAGAAGAAGATCCAACTAGAATAGCAAAGCTCGCGATACATCAACATCGTGCCATCTCAAGAGCACGAGAGAGAGAGAGAGAGAGAGAGAGAGAGAGATCAAACACATAGCTACTGATACATACCCTCAGCCCCGAGGGTGGACTACTCCCTCCTCGTCATGGAGAGCGTCGGGATGATGAAGATAGCCACCAGAGAGGGATTCCCCCCTTCGGCAGGGTGCTAGAACGGGTGTAGATTGGTTTTCGGTGGCTACAGAGACTTTCGGCGACGGAACTCCCGATTTAGGTTAATTTCCGAAGGTTTCAGTATTTACAGGAATTTTTGGAGTAGGGGCCAAGTAAAGGGGAGCTACGGGCCGTCCTCGAGATAGGGGGCGCGCCCTCCACCCTCGAGGGCAGCCCGTGGCTCTCCTGGCTCAACTCTTTTGCTTCGGGGGCTTCTTTTGGTCCAGAAAAAATCATAAAAAATTGGCTCGTCAATTGGACTCCGTTTCATATTCCTTTTCTGTAAAACCCAAAAACAGGAGAAAATAGAAACTGGCACTGGGCTCTGGGTTAATAGGTTAGTCCCAAAAATCATATAAAAGTGAATGATAAAGCCCACTAAACATCTAAAACTTCATAAGTAATAGCATGGAACAATAAAAAATTATAGATACGTTGGAGACGTATCAGGTTGCGGTCACGATGAGCATCATCGCGATGAAATTGATCTTCATCCGGCTCCTCCTCTGCTCCCTCCTCTCTCTCGCTAGATAGCGTGCGTATCTAGCTTCCGCGTCCGCCCTAGTGGTGTACCCTTTGTAATTGTTACCGTTGAAACGGTGAACCTGTCTCCGACACTCCTCCCTGTCATTGTAGACTCTAGGAACCTCACCCTTGTACACGACATACGACGGCATCTCTATGCACTAGACAAACAAAACGTTAGCAGCAATTCACACATAATATATAAGCAATATATAAGTATGCAACAAAAGGATTAGAAGAGAAAAGCAAGAAATTAATAGCACGATTCATGGTACTACTAATAAATAGCATCGATTACATATAAGTTGAATGACTGTCCAAACTAAAGAGACATACAAGTTCATTAAAGTTTAATTACAACATGAGCTAATCGATATTTTAGAACTACATAACATCAATACTGCTTTCGACTCGACTCAGGGACCGGCTCCTGGATGAAGCCACTGTCTTTCATGATGGTCATGAATGTGTGGTCGTTGTCAACCTGCATTTGTAGCGTTGTATCTATTTCACTGTTGGACGGTTGACATTTGAGGTGGAACTGCCCCGAGGTACTAAGGACATCTTTATAGATGATTTCCGCAAACTCTGACTGGATGCGAAAGAATTCTTGTCAGATGTCCTCGTCCTGGATTGCCGACAAGCGTGCAGCCCATGCTTTGAGATCATTTGGTAGCATAAGGTGATTATGGTTCCGTACGATCGCCCGCATGTGATGGAGGGCATAGTAGGCATCCTTCTGACTGCCAGGTGGCTGCTTGACGCAGGGGAACGTCGTTACATGGGTGAACACATGCCTGCCGTACCTACAAATTGGCCTCTTGAAGGTGCCTCCAGATTTGACGTAGTCGGGGAGAGCATCATCAAGAACTTTCTTCAAATCTGTCTAGTTTTTGTTCGACTGACGGTCCAAGTCGAAATACGTGGCCATGGAATATTTCGGGCTTAAGAGGATGAGTGTGCAATGTGTGTCACTGCACAAAACATGGAATGTTAGAAAAAAAGAACGATCGAAATCTAAGAAATCGTATGTTACGGGGCGGTGAGGGGATGACTTACTCGGAAAAGTAAGGCACGAGGAAGTTATCCTTTTCTGGGTTCGCCAGAATGACGCCTTCGAGGTATGAACTCGCGACTTGCCGGTCCCCAGCGCTGCCCAAGATATTGGCACGCATGTAGAAGGGGTCGACTATCACGATGTCCGGGGTCTGGTCTCTAATGATCCGCATCTCCATACTGAGCGAAAATAGCCGAATGAAGGTGTAGTGCAGATGATGAAGGTTAATCATAGCGAAGATGTCATCAAACTGCAGGATGATCATACGCCCGATGGAGCTATCAACAAAGCTCTTGCCCTCTGGCACATTGGCCACGAAAACCGGGTATGCCACATCATTCTCGGAGAGATGCCGCTTCTCCATATAAAGAACACAATCATGCAGACTCCGCATAGCGTCGGTTGCAGCATTGAGCAGATTAGTCGGTAGCATCGGCCGACCCGCCACATGCACCCTCCTCGAGATATCCTTACGTATTGGTGGCCCGTCCTGAGCACAGATCGTACTCGGTGCCGGCTAGCTCGCACCCTTGTTATATTTTCTTTTCCGTTCCTTCTGCTTCTTCTGTTGTAATGGGATCGAGTTCTGCTCAGAGACCACCTTCTTGAGTGTGTTGGCGCTGATAATATTTTGCACCTCGGCTATTTGAGTCTCGGTGAAGGCAGCAGCTGGAGGCGTCTCCTGAGAACTGAACACCAGATGACGCCTGTTGCAATTGGGTTTCTCCGCGGTACCAGCTAGATCGTGATCGTCTTTTGCAGGGTTGGGTTCTCGAGAAGGAGGCCCCAAGAATTTGTCACCGTACCCATGTTCGTTGATGTACTTATCGATGTTGGGAAATGTACCGTCGTCATTGTCCGGATTCTGTGCCATATGCATGTCCGGATCAGCTGACTGTGGTAGCGTTGCGGCGGTCTTGCCATGGCTTGGCGCCGGCACGACTGGTGGTGTTGTCTGTGGGGTGGTGTCCCCCACCCCCAAACGAATCTGACTTTTCGGCCAAAGCATGGACAATTTAAGCAGGCGTTGAGGGTCATCACATCATCTTCGTTGGCCCCAGGGGGTCGATACGGAGGTAACAAGTCGTTGGAGCCCCGCAGCAGCCGATCCAATTGAACCCTATACACGGTGGGTGGCATCGGAGTACCGTGGAACACGTAGTTGCCCGGTTCAACGATTTTGGCCTTGGCGACATCGATCAACTCGCCGTCCACGAAGTGCAAGAGAGTGCATGGAGCGTTGCCGGCGCCCTGTGAAAACATGTAGGGCGTCAGGGATGCCCAGTCAAAGGCAAGGAGATGAAGTCATTGGCCGAGGCTTAGTTACCGTGATGGCGTCGAGCTCGGCTAATGTCGAGGTACCGCCAACGAAGGGCGTGCAATTGACGGAGGGGCCGCTTGCTGCCAAGGTGCCGGCTGGCGTATTCTTCCCACACCCGGGTGCATTAAGCTCCAATGCTGGCGCCGACACCGGAGACACCAATGTCGCCTCCGCCGAAGACACCATTGTCAGCGCGTTGTGCGAGTTGCTGCCCGTGTAGCTGGGAATCGGGGGCGTCCCCTGTTGGCCGCCCGCAATCCACCCCCGCAGCCCCTCAAGCAGGGAAGGCATAATGGCGGTGATCGTCGCTCCCACTTGGTCTCGCACTTGCTCTTGGACCATCTCCGGGATCCGCGCCACTTGTGCCTTGAGTTCTTTAACCTTGCGCTCTTGGCTTTCCGTCTTTCTCTCCTTTTGCCCAGCCTTATAGTATTCCGACCATTTCGTGGACAAGCATTTGCCAGCCACATGACCAGCTGACGACAGCATACTGAACTTATCCTTGTGTTTCATTATGTTCAATGCCCTATTTAAAGTGGTGTCCCAAGGGCCAGACGGAGAGCCCGTGCTAATGCTTTCAGTTTCCTGCGCCAAAACAAGCTCAAGCGCCTTCACCTTCGGATCCGTGGTAAGCTCCTTTGTTTTCGGGTCCATCTTGTACTGGGCCCTGACAAAGTTCCGGGTCTCCTTTTCAGGGTATTTATCGAAGAGGGGCGGTAGGCCTTGCTCGGCACGCACTGCGTCCTCCTTGTACCATTTAGGTTCCGCCACTCTGTAACCACCGGGACCGAGTGTGTGGACCCCTAAGTTCAAGTCCCGCATATCTTTCCCCCACTGACTTGATTCCGTGGATGCGTCGCTCTTGCACTTGATCTTGAACTCCAGGTAGTCAGCTTCGCTGATCGAAGGATGTTTCTTCTTGATCTTCTCACAACTATCACCTCTTAGAATTATTCTCTTCACTGCGGCCCTCCAACTAGCGGGGGCCGTGCTCATCTTCGTGAGGGCGGCACTGTTCACTTTATTCCCTAAGGAGCGTGTGTTTGCGAACTCAGCGGGGAACTTGTATCGTTCGTGCAGCTTCGTGAAGAGGAGGTTGCGCAAATTCCCTCGGTCACGATGCCTTAGGTTCTCGGTGTTGATCGAGACGGTGCTCCGAAGTATGCACTCGAGTTGTCCCGCGTACCCACTAACTAATTCTTTGGGCGCCGTTGGATGCCCACTAGAGGTCACTTCAGTAAATTCCTCCTTGACGGTGCCGAGCATGTTCGGCTGCCGGTCCTTCCGTTGCCTCTTCGGTTGGCTGCCATCTGTGTGTTCGCTGCCATCATCAGTGGTGGCATCCCTAGTGGCACCATCGTTAGTGGTGTCATCCCCGACGCCACTAGGGGTTGTGTAGTCGGGATCGGTGTCTTCCGCGGCGTCCTCATAGCGGTGAGGTTCTTCCTCCATCTCCTCGGACAGCTCCCAGAATGGCTTCCAAACCACCGGCCTCATCGTTGTCGGCCATGTTCGCTCTAAATAGGAAAAAAGGCTACTAGAGTTATTGGATGATATATTCACGTTACATGTTATAAACACCCCTTTAACCAAAAGATTGTTCCAAGTGCACTTTTGCCATCCTACTAAGTGCACTATTGCACGTTATATATTTTCTATCCTACTAAGTGCACTATTGCTCTTGCTACAGGAAGAAAAAATAGTTTGCATTTCAACTTAAGGGAAAACTATAAAAGCCACTTAGAAATATTTGCTTTATAGAAATAACATTGTCTATAAATGTTGATTAATTTTTGTTTCGGTTGAGAATCGGGCACCTTCTAGGTCAAGAAAATTGGGCATGACCTTTGCTAATTTTCTTGACCTAGGAGTGCCCCATTCTCAACCGAAATGGAAATAAATCAACATTTCAGGAGAAAGGGGTATGAACAAGCAGATTTACTCCAGGGAGTTCTTGCAGGTGCGTATGAACTGCATCATCTCAAAGCAGATAACAACACAACAACAAATGAAATTGCCAGAACAGAATGCTCTGCTTCTTCTCATACCCTCCAAAGAACTGTGGTGATTCACAGGATATATAATTCAGACACATATCCAAAACAACAGCGATAACAATGTATCTTAATTTTACTGAATAGGTTTCCGTTTATCTTAATTTTACTGAATAGGTTTAAGTTAATTAAAAGACAAAGGTTTCAATGTATCTTAATTAACATAAAAGTGTTATAGTTAAAATTATAAAAATGATTTGAAGTTAATTAAAAGAAAATGTTTTAGTTTATCCTAAGCTAACCAGATGTAGCAAGATGCTACTCTAAGTATCCTAGAGTACAATAAAAAAAGCTTTACAATGTGCCTCAACTATCCTTTAAACAGTGTGTTGGAAGAGAGATAATTATAAGAAGTCAGAAACATCCAATCGAAAGAAAAATAACAGAAAAATGCAAGATAACCTAATCTACAGCAAGATTTGGTTATGAGCCAAGGTGCTCGACCGACCAAAGATCAAATAACAAGCCCTGGTGGTCTTCCACGGTAGACTGAAAGGATAAATATCATCTGCGCAATAGAAGAAGTGCATGTTCACTGTATGCCAACACAAGTTTGTTTTCTTTTCCTCATGTTGGGGATTGTGCATCTTGGTTGTATTAAAACTAGTTATTAGAGATAGCTTGGAAGTATTTGGAATTGCATCGTTATCGTTAACTCTACAGTGTGTGCTTGTAAATCTGATTTGCTGAATAAACTGTTACATTTGCTAGTTCTCGGTGTTTATTGTACAGTTGATTGGTTGTTATAATATAGGTTCCAGATGTCTTGTGTAATGAAGATACGCAGGTTATACACTCCTAACACTAGACGCCTCTTTCACTTCATATGTGGTTGCAAAGATATACCAGTGCCACCTTGCTCAAATTTAATGCTCACCATTAGACCTTCATACTGAAGGCATTACCCTGAACCTAGGAACATGATTACACACTTGTTTGCTAACCTGAGTAGATAATCACCATAATGTTTGCCAACCTAGTATATGATCACCCTCTTGTTGTAAGGTTGGAAACTGGTAAAATTGACACACACCGCAGTTAGTATAGTTGAAGGTACCAGAGTATATGATTATCCTCTTGTTTGCTAACCTGGGTGGACAATCACCATGCTGTTCGCTACCCTGGGTACATGATCAAACCCTCTTGCTTGCTAACCTGGGTAGGTAGATGATCGCCCTATTGTCGTAAGGTTGGGAACTGATAAGAACAACACAGTCCACCACTTGCCACAGCGAAGGTGAGAGCTTTCTTTGTAGTCTTTGTTCAAGAACAACACAGGGCAAATGCAACTGGAGGTGGTTGCCTTCCTAGTATAAGAACCTGAAAGACCAAATCTGAAAAACTCCCTATGAGACTTCCTAGTACAATCACCACTTCTCAGGTGACTGAGCGGTCGGCGAATCGCATGGCCGAGACAGAACCAGATCGGATAGTTAACTCTACTAAAAATAAAAATTACCGAGCGGAAGAGAGCCAATGGAGGGGGAACATGGAAGCGCGCATGTAGAAGCAGAGAGGTGGAAGAAGGAGAAGCATACATGGGTTGTCGATCTCTCTCCCGGCCGGCGGCGGTGGCTTGTTCCCTTTTCCCCCAAAAGCAGCAGATGATGTAGTGGAGGGGCAGATTGCTAGCCCTCCAAGACGGCGTAGCGGAGCTTGGCGTAGCTCCTAGGCAGGACGACGGAGCACGGGGCGGTCGGTGGCCACGGTGATGCGCGGCGGCCGCACTCGGGGAGGCGGAATAGGAGGAGGAAGGGAGGCCGAGAGGGCGATTGAGGAGTGGAGGGAAGCTAGGGGCGGCGACGCAGGTAGGGGCGGCGGCGCAGTGGGTCGGGGCGGCGGCGCAGTGGGTCTGGGCGGCGGCGAAGTGGGTCGAGGCTCTGGCTCTGGTCTGGTCGTTGGGGAGGGGAGAGGAAGGGACGCGGATAGGGGGGAGACGACCGACTGGCT